>CAWUFW010007364.1:600000-1018121 GCA_963921515.1 Calotriton arnoldi | reverse complement strand
ATATCTATCTTTTTTACTTTTCATTTTCTCAGCAACTACTGAACGGATTTACACCATTTAACAAAAGGGTTCTTTCTGAACCAAGAACTACCTCTTTGCCAAATTTGGTGTAATTCCGTTCAGCAGTTCGAGCTGTAGCCGTGTCTAAAGTTTCCTATGGAAAATTGCATGGGGAAAACGCGTTTTGGGACCCCCTTTTTCTCGGCCCCCGCTTGACGAATCCCCGAGACTTTCAGGGTAGGAGGCGGACCGGAGCGGGCCACAAAGTTTGAAAATTTTGCGAAGATACGTCAACCGGCAAGAGAGTTATTTCAAATAGAATGTCGCGGATTTCCTATGGATAATAGGTTGTAACTATAACTATCTACTGGCGACCGCCAGTAGATAATATAGATATATATATACGTGTAATGGGCAACACGCTGTCTATGCAATAATAAAACTCAAATACCTGAGCACCGCAAATCAAGGAGTCCATGCCTATGTGTGTGTGGAATTCACACTGAGGAATTTATCTATATAGATATTACCTACTGGCGGTCGCCAGTAGGTAGTTATAGTTAGAACCTAGTTTCCATAGGAAAAGCATTTTTTGATTTGCTAATAACTTTGGCGTCGTTTGACGAATCTTCCTGAAATTCTCCCAAAAAAAAGTCTATCTCAGCTCCTATCCTGAAAGTTTGGGGGTGATTCGTCAAGCGGGGGCTGAGAAAAAAGGGGGGTCCCAAAACTCGTTTTCTCCATGTTAATTTCCATAGGAAATTTTGTGACGAGCTACAGCTCGAACTGCTGAACAGAATTACCCCAAATTTGGCAGAAAGGTAGAGCTTGGTTCAGAAAGCGACCTTTTTTTAAATGGTGTAAATCCGTTCAGTAGTTTTGAGAAATTCAAAATATAAGAGTCAAAAAATCAATTTCCCATAGGAAACTTTGTGCAGGGCTACAGCCGAAACTACTGAACGGAATTTCTCCAAATTTGGTAGAAAGGTAGTGCTTGGGTCAGAAAGCGACCTTTTTAAAAATGGTGGAAATCCGTTCAGTAGTTGCTGAGAAATTAGAAAAATAAAAGTTTCGATATCTGGGCGGAGCCTAAGTCGCGTGCGCGAGCTTCACTGTGATTGGCTGCTAGCACTCCAAACCAGGAAGTGTTGGCAGCCATCTTGTGGTTCGGTAGAAGCGAGTCACCCGAAAATGGAGAAACAAAGGTATAAAACAAGAGAAGGGGGCAGGGTAGAAAAACCCTGACCCACTAGGTCTGCTCAGGGGTCCCAGGAGGACCCCAGGGCCCAAAAAATCATTAAAAAAGAAATAAAAAATCGGCAAAAATTTGCACTGGGGTCGCGGGTTCTCGCGTTTTATTTTAATGAGGCCCTTGGGTGGGCTAGGTTGCGGGGGTATTTCTTAGAAAATCATAGCAGGGGCTCGCAGGGGTGGTGGGGGGCCGCTGGGGTCCGCGCAGCCCCGGGGCTTCACTTATGTTGGGAGGGGGTTGCGCGGCCCACCTTCTGGAGCCTTGTATGTGCTTGTAACTTTGGCGTCCTTTGACGAATCTTTGTGAAATCATCCAAAAAGTTTCTCTTTTTTGGATTAGCTCTTATATTGAAAGTTTGGGGGTGAATGGTGTAGGAGGGGCTGAGAAAAAAGAGGGTCCTAAAACGTGTTTTCTCCATGCAATTTCCATACGAAACTTTACAGAAGACTACAGGTGAAACTGCTGAACGGAATTACGCCAAATTTGGCAGGGAGAAAGGTGATGGTCCAGAAAGCACGCTTTTGTTTAAATGGTGTAAATCCGTTCAGTAGTTTTTGAGAAATATCAAATTTTACAGATATCGATATTTGAGAATTCTGACATGTGATTGGCTGAGGGGTTACAAGCAGCAGCTTGCGGCTTATTGGCTGTGAATGGTTGAAACCAGGAAGTGTTGGCAGCCATTTTGTGATTTACTCCGTCAGCTCGCATCTCTCCGTGTAGAAGCCATCGGGTTCGTAGTTTTACCTGTGCGAGGCAACACTGGCATCTGTGTCTGTGTGAGATATGCCTTTCAGGCTGCCTCTCCTCATATCACCAGGTCGCGGCTATGTCTTTAGAAGCCCGTCCGTCGGCTCGGAGCTCTGTGAGTCAGTCTGTCGGCACGACCCCCTACACTACCCAAAGACTACCCAAACACCACTGCACTGTCGTAAACTCGAAAACACTACCCCAGCACGATCCCCTACACTACCCAAACACCAGTGCACTACCCTAAACCCTAAATCTACCCCCAGCACGACCCCCTACCCAAACACCACTGCACTACCCTAAACCCTAAAATACTACCCCCAGCACAACCCCCTACACTACCCAAACACCACTGTACTACCCTAAAGCATAAAACAGTAGCAGTCCGTCGGCTTGCAGCTGTGCGTCTGCGAGCCGTCGTGTCCCTAGCTGTACATGTCCGAGTGAGTCCGTTAGGTGATAGGTGTGTGTCTGCTAGCAGGGCCGTTGGCCCGTTGGTGTCCCTTTGCGAGTTAGACCGGAGCTCTCCCTCTGCGAGCCAGCACGCTGGTGTGCGTTTGCGAGCCGACGGCCCGTAGCTCACACTGTGCGAGCCGAGCCGACGGCCCGTAGCTCTCCCTGTGCGAGCTGAGCCCACGGGCCGCAGGTGTCCCTCTGCGAGGCTGCTCGACGGCCCGCAGGTCTCCCTGTGCTAGCCGGATCGCAGCTGTCACTCTGCGAACCGATATTGGGAATATAAGGCGGCTCTAAAAAGAGCCCTTGTGTTTATTAGTTGGAGCTACATATAAGTGCGGATGCACAGCTTCAGGTTATTCAGAAAAACTCGATTTCCCTGATCTGTGAAGTGTACTCCATCACTTCTGTAGATATCAGCCATATGAAAACGTATGTTATTGTTGTAGATCGACCCCATTCTATGGTCTCTGAGGTATGCAGACACAGCTTTGTTGACATTCTTCCTAGATTTTTCAATCTGAGGACAAAATTGGTTTGACCATTTCCACTTCTGTCTTTGGCATATATTGGAATATACAAAGACAGTTTGAGGCAAAAGCAATATCAATTGTCGAAAGGTGTCCTTCATTAGCATTTCCAAACCTACCCCAGTCAATGTGCCTAGGTCGTTTCCACCACAGTGCACAATCATGAGGTCAGGGTGTTGGAGATGCAAACAGGTTTTAACCAAAGGCAACAATTGGTGCCACTTCAATCCTCTTTGTCCAAACCATTTAATGTCCACATTTTGTAAACCTAGGTCTAAGTCAATACGTCTCTGTTCTGCATACCTCTTGCACCAGAAAACATAGCTATGTCCTACGATCCACACTAGCATTTTGAAGGTATGGCTGGGAGGAATGGATAGATGTCTGTAGCTCATGCAGTCCGTTCGTAGAATAAGAGATATGTTTAAAGATGGGGAACTACTTTTTTTGCCATACAAAACGATACCTGATTGGGAGATGAAAAGCATTGTTTTTTAAAAGTAGGGTGCACATTCGTTTGGTGGAAAAGCATCTTTGTGATTGGTTAAGAAAAAGCAGTTTAAACGTGGAGTACATATCATAGGATAAAATTTGCTCAACTCAACCACACCTGCTACTTGCATTTGGAAGGCACTGTTCGAACTTAAAACAATCGTGAACTTTTAACCTGCACGTGCCGTTAAATGTTCGAGAAAATGTTGCAAAAAAATATCGTTAGGTTTAAAAAAATTGATGAACTTTTAACCTGCACGTGTTGTAGAATGTTCTAGAAAGTGTGTTGATAGAATACGTTGCACTTCTGACTTCTATGTGTCCTTGAATATTAAAAAAACTGTTTATATGGAAAATTTAAAAAAAAACAATAGAGAGAAGTTTTGAAACCTAAAAGAATCAAGGAACTATTCTAATTTGTTCATTACATGTATTTATGTGTGGAGCAACAAAATTACAGACACAACAGCACCAGGAAGAGGAAGAAGCAGGGAGTGGGGGGACGGGGGAAGATGGCCACAATGGTACACATGCACAATTAAGTACAGCACAACTATAGACAAACCATGGCCAAAATGAAACACACCAACAAGGAGCACAAGTCACACAACCCGCCAACATCACACCACTGAACAAGCATAGAAGTGAAAACCACACTGCCGGAAAGGGAGAAGGGTGAACAAAAGCTCACATGAAGGGACATCTCACACACAATGCAGCACACACACATAGGAAGCAGAGTACACCAACATCCAACACAATGTTGTCCAAACACAAAGATTCGCACAATCGAACACAGGACACAAATGCACTCGCCTGAGGCGGATAAGCGTCCAAAAGCGTCAGTACGAAACAGGCACATGAGAACGCATAAGTACAAACCCACAGTCCGGATGGGGTAGCAATTCACGTATGGCAGGCAGCCAGAGAGTCCGTGACACACACATTGGCATACAAATGAAGACACTACACATTTGGAGACAAGTGAAAATGTGGAAACTTTATAAAAAAAAGTGCGTGTCAGTACGGCCAAGAGTAGTGCCACGATATGCAGAGAAATGCAGCAGCATGCCTGAATAAGGAACGTAGGAAAACGTCCATGTTCACCTCGGGGTAGTCCATCACCAACACACGTCAGTGTCAAGCAGCGTTGGTTGTCCGCGCTTCGGACATGATTCGACGCCAATGCAGCCATGTCCACTGTTGTTTTGGGACATGTGACCAGATGTACAACGTGCAATGATGCGGAGGGACACGTGCAATGTGGCACATCGAGTCGTGGTTGCAGGTACCTTGTCACTCGTCCATGAACGCGAGTGCAGCTGCGTAAGCCACTATCTCTAATGAGTGATGGTTGGCCACAATATTTGACATGTCGTCGACGTAATCCATCAGCTGACCGGGACAGATGTGCTGACTCCAACCACTGTACCCAATGTGCACCAAAGCAGAATCGGGAAGTGGGTCAATTTGCTCACTGCATACTACGACACGTGCAATCTCCCAGGCCCAGTTCCCAACATGCATGCCAAACATCCATGCATGCCATAAACGGGCATCACCATGACAGTCCTGGTCGTGGGCCAACAGGGGGCGCACACACCTGTCGTAATCCATGTCAGCTACCCTCTCGTTGGAGAGGCACACGTCCATGCACCACTCGGATAGGCACGTGCGACATTGCAATACAGGTTGAACGCAGGTGACGTCCGCAATGCGGAAGCACAGCCGGTAAGTGATCCGCAGTACTGCCAAAGGCAGTGCACCCAGGACATGCAGCAGACGTGCAAGGTATAGGTGGACGTGCATGGAGTCGACCATGTGTTCGGGATGCTCTGCCATTGCGTCAGTGGCTCTGCTTGTAGCTGCACTGGCTTGCCGTGTGCCAGTCTTGTGGATGAAATGGCACAGCTTGGTGCAATGAGCCGGGTCTGTGTGCAATGGGTGCAGGGCAGGGGTGTGGTGGGAGTACGTGTGAAGGCCATTTCACGCACGCTAACTACGACGAAGGACTTTTGAGTGTGGGATGTGTACTCGTTGTTCTCAAATCGGGCAGTGCGTAGTGTGGGAGACGGATGCAAATATTATCGTATCTGTCAGGGGGGCTGGCCACTTGCAAGTTCCTTCTCGGAGCAGCAGATGTGCTACTGCAAGATAGCTCAGACAAAGAACCTTTCATCCCTACAGTAAGTTCTCCAGCTGCATTCATACAGGATGTGTACAAAGGCCGGTCGTGGGTGTTGTGGGATGTCTGCGACCCTGGTCATCATGGATGAGATGCCCAGCACGTGGCACATGGGCGGGTTCACTGTGTGTTACGTTGCCAAACAGCTGCTCCTCCCTCCCACGAGCCCCCACACTTTTGTACGGTGCACTGTTGTATCCCGTGCACTCCTACGGCACACCATTGTAATGCCTATTCGCGCATGTCCTGCGGCATTCCAACCACACCGTGAGACTGCAGTTTGGAGGTGGTGCATGCCACTGTACAACATCGACTGCTGCGGCCCTTGTGGCGGCCACACCAGAACACAGAGACACACTTACCGCACTTCCTGAACACGGACATGTCCGAGACACCCCGTTCCCCTTGCCGGATAGGCAGACCCCTGCGCTGACCTGTGTACGCCGGACCAGCACACGCCGCTTGTGCATGCAGGAGGATGCGTGCGTAGCTACATGTCCAGGCTCACTGCCAACGCTGAGGTGACATGGTAACGTCCGCTGACACTGTGATGTTGCAGGGCCCGTGCCTATCATGCTAACACAATGACCACACGGACACACTTGCTCAGATGCGGGTTCGGGGGCGTTGGCGGTCCTGGGGTTGTTGCGATGAGTGTTGTGGACCTCATGGGTATCCGTGTATCATGCTCATTGACTGTATGGCACCTGTGGGTGTTTCGGTGTGGCTCTTGGCTGTGTTCCCTTTCATGCTGCAGGTAGTCGTCCTGCTTAACACCAGCAGAAAGCAGGTGTAAAATCCCTGGTGCTAACGCGGCTTATCGCCGGAATTTGTTTCGCATCGCAGTTGTTGTCAAAGTTGTGATGTGGTTTTTTCGTGTACAGAAAAATAAACGAACTGGGCAGTGTATCCCGTCAAGATCCAGCACCTGACCCACTATTCCCAATCAATATAAATACAATGACATTTCTTCATTGATTTTGTGTGTACACTGTAAGTGCACCCACTACCACAGTGCAATTCAATACAGGATTTTAGTATTTAGAATAAATCGCAAAGGTGCACCTCGTGTCTTTTTGCACGGGAACGCCTACTCTGCATTTCATTATCAGCACTTTAATGCAACTAAAGTTGAGATAAATATAACACACTATTCAGAAGCTGGTGCAAACTGCAGACATCACCAGTATTCCCGTGATAACTGCCCCAAAATTTAACACCATGGTGGACACCACGAAATAACAGTAATAAGAACGAGAAAGAGTCACACAGCACTTAAGTAACAACCAAAAACTTTATTGAATTTTTTATTTTTTTTAATCAAACTTTATTTTTTCGTAAACGTATATATAAAGGATAAACTAAATTTAACAAACTGAACACAAAACAACAAGGCGGAAGACTCCTGTCGGGACCATGAATGTCGACGACACAGCCTGGAAAATAAAGCACAAAATAAGGACGTGTGTAATGCGCATATCAAAGGAGTGAGACACAGAGAAGGAAAAAAAAGCCAGAGAGAAAAAGAGAGGGAAGGAAAGAAAGGGAGTGAGAAAGGGAGAAGGGAGATTGAGAAAGAGAAGAAAAGGAAGGAAGAGAGTGAGAGAGAGAGTGAAGAGAGGGAAGTGAGAGAGAGAGAGAGAGATACTGCCGCCCCTGCGCATCCATGACCAAATAATTACCTGCTGCCACCGGAGTGTCTACCAGTGGGCACTCCACGTGCCTGTCAAAGCTCCGCGGCCCGGCAGATCTCACAGATGTCGCTGAGTCCTGAGTCATGAATGGCAGAGACCACATCAGCTTCTCCGCGGCCCGGCAGATCTCACACATGTCGCTGAGTCCTGAGTCATCAATGGCGGAGACCTCATCAGCTTTTGGTGCCGCTAACCCTGTGCAACGCAAGTCAGCGCCACGTGGTGGTAGGCCGCTGACGGCCATACAACTTAGGGTGCGACTAACCCTGTGCAACTCAAGTCCGCGCCACGTGGTCGAAGGCCCCTGACGGCCACATCAGCTTTGGGTGGCACTAACCCTGTGCAACTCAAGTTCGCGCCACGTGGTGGTAGGCCCCTGACGGCCACATTAGCTTCGGGTGGCAGTAACCCTGTGCAACTCAAGTCCACGCCACGTTGTGGTAGGCCCCTGATGGCCACATCAGCTTCGGGTGGCAGTAACCCTGTGGAACTCAAGTCCGCGCCACGTGGTAGTAGGCCCCTGACGGCCATAGAGCTCAGGGTGCGACTAACCCTCTGCGCAATTTTTCATGGAGTCTTTATGATTGAGACCCGTGGAGCGTCCGCCATCCAGTCACCACCGGCAATAAAGGATGTGACGTTGTGGATCCATTATATTTGCGTGGTCACATGGCCTGTGACGCATGTGCCAGATGGGTGTGGTGTGTGTGCAAACCTGCCCTCAGGGAGTGGCCGTGACATGTTGACAACTAGACCACTGACCTGCACACCAACAGCGAGTACGCCTGCTACAGGTAGCTATGTGGGGGGTGTGAAAACGTGTTTTCTCAATGGATTTTCCATAGGAAACTTTAGACAAGGCTACAGGTCAAACTGCTGAACGGAATTACGCCAAATTTGGCAGGGAGAAAGGTCTTGGTCCAGAAAGCGCGCTTTCTTGCATCGAGTGAAAATATAAAAGAAAGGTCTCGGGGGCAATTTAATATACCGGAGCTCTGTTTCTGCGAGATAACTCTTTCACGCTCCGTCTGCCCAACATCACCACTTTGCAGCTATGCCGTTAGAAGCCAGACCGTCTGCTCGCAGCTCTCTACGTTTGCAAGCTAGTACGCTACTGTGCCTGTACCTCTGTGAGGTACTACGCTGCTGTTCCTTTGGGAGCGGATGGGTCGTAGTACTGCGTGTGTGAGTCGAGCGGACGGGCCGCAGTTGTCCCTCTGCGAGCCTGTTTGTGAACTGTTCATAACTCACACTACATAAGCATTGAAAAACCATTTTGTGATTCAGTCTGTCAGCTGGCATCTGTCCGAGGCATTTCTGAAAACATATCGGAGTTCTTTCTGTGAGAGATACCCCTTTCACGCTGCCTCTCCCCACATCAGCAGGTAACGCACCCTCTTCCCACATTACCAACATACCCCCAACAACCTTCTTGGGCCCGGAAGTGTCCCTGTGCGGTTGGACAAACAAGAATCTTAGTCATGTATAGGTTTACATATAAAACATTTTATTTAAAGAAAACAACAACAAATAAAACTGAAGGGAGTCTGGTGCTGTGGTCGCTGCCACGAAGTTGGGGTCACTGCCATTCAGGACTCAGGACACAGTTCCACATGTGGGATCGGCTTGTATTGAACAGGGTTAGTGGCACCACGTGTCGCGCCTTGTGTTGTACAGGGTTAGTGGCACCACGTGTCGCTGGCCTTGCATATGGAAATATGCCTCACTAACCAAAGGGAGTCTGGTGCTGTGGTCGCTGCCACGGACTTGGGGTCACTGCCATTCAGGACTCAGGACACAGTTCCACATGTGGGATTGGCTTGTGTTGAACAGGGTTAGTGGCACCACGTGTCGCCGGCTTGTGTTGAACAGGGTTAGTGGCACCAAGTGTCGCGGCTTGCGTTGAACAGGGTTAGTGGTACCATATGTCGCAGGCTTGTGTTGAACAGGGTTAGTGGAACCACGTGTCGCGGCTTGTGTTGAACAGTGTTAGTGGCACCACGTGTCCAAAGTTGGAATTGCGAGCTCTGCTGCCCGCAGTGTAGACTGCTAATGAGTGTTCGTTTGCACTTGAAAATGAATTTGGTGATTGTACTAAAGCTATAACTGATATAAAAAATGTTCTTGAAGAAAGGATACTAAAAGGATATTATGTAGATTTTAGGCCTGTGATAGTTACTTGCCTAGTGGACTCTGTAATTAATGAATCAATACTTAATTTTAATTGTGAGCCCTACTGACCGCAGTGTAGGCGTATCATGAAAAGATGAAATAAGTATAGAATACACTGACGAAGTGTTGTATTTTCTGAGTACAATCTTCTTGTTAGAAATTAGCATTTAAAAATCGAATTGCGAGCTCTGCTGCCCGCAGTGTAGACTGCTATTGAGTGTTCGTTTGCACTTGAAGATGAATTTGGTCATTGTACTAAACTATACCTGATATAAAAAAAGTTCTTGAAGCAAGGATACTAAAAGGATATTATGTAGGGTTTAGGACTGTGATAGTTACTTGCCTACTGGACTCTGTAGTTAATGAATCAAGAAATAATTTTAATTGTGAGCCCTGATGACCGCAGTGTAGGCCAGAGGTAGCGGTCAGCAAGGGCCCATAGCCACGTGGCATTGAGTTGAGGTGCACAGTTAGTGGCACCAGAAGCATTGAGACTGTATGAGCCTGTGTTGATGCTTGGTGCGGACGGGCCGCACTGGGAGCAATGTGCCTTGCCTACTGGTCTGCGTCATGTGCAATCGGGACTCTATGTGAATTGTGAGGCCTGCTGACCGTAGTGTAGGCCAGAGGTAGCGGTGAGCAAGGGCCCACAGCCACGTGCATAGGTTGGTGGCCCCACCGGCCTGCGTAGTTCAGGTTCAGTGGCACCACGTGTCGCTGGCCTTCCATATGCAAATACCCGTCACTAATCGAAGGGAGTCTGGTGCTGTGGTCGCTGCCACGGACTTGGGGTCACTGCCATTCAGGACTTAAGACACAGTTCCACATGTGGGATCGGCTTGTCTTGAACAGGGTTAGTGGCACCACATGTCGCTGGCCTTCCATATGGAAATATGCCTCACTGATCGAAGGGAGTCTGGTGCTGTGGTTGCTGCCACGGACTTGGGGTCACTGCCATTCAGGACTCAGGACACAGTTACACTTGTGGGATCGGCTTGTGTTGAACAGGGTTAGTGGCACCATGTGTCGCCGGCCTTCCATATGCAAATACGCCTCACTAATCAAAGGGAGTCTGCTGCTGTGGTTCTCACACAGAGTTGGGGTCACTGCCATTCAGGACTCAGGACACAGTTACACATGTGGGATCGGCTTGTGTTGAACAGGGTTAGTGGCACCACGTGTCGCCAGCCTTCCATATGGAAATATGCCTCACTGATCGAAAGGATTCTGGTGCTGTGGTTGCTGCCACGGACTTGGGGTCACTGCCATTCAGGACTCAGGACACAGTTACACATGTGGGATCGGCTTGTGTTGAACAGGGTTAGTGGCACCACGTGTTGCCGGCCTTCCATATGGAAATATGCCTCACTGATCGAAGGGAGTCTGGTGCTGTGGTCGCTGACACGGACTTGGGGTCACTGCCATTCAGGACTCAGTACACAGTTACACATGTGGGATAGGCTTGTTTTGAACAGGGTTAGTGGCACCATGTGTCGCCGGCCTTCCATATGCAAATACGCCTCACTAATCGAAGGGAGTCTGCTGCTGTGGTTCTCTCACGGTGTTGGGGTCACTGCCATTCAGGACTCAGGACACAGATCCACATGTGGGATCGGCTTGTGTTGAACAGGGTTAGTGGCACCACGTGTCGCCGGTCTTCCACAGTGTAGGCCGGAGGCAGCGGTCAGCAAAGGCCCACAGCCACGTGACGTTGACTTGAGCTGCACAGATTGGGAGCATTTGATCTTGTTAACCCATTAAAGTCTCTTACACAATTTGAATTGCTACTAATCTTGAATTGTGAACCGTGCTAACCCCAGTGTAGGCCGGAGGCAGCGGTCAGGATGGGCGCACAGCCATGTGGTGTTGAGTTGAGCTGCACAGTTAGTGGCACCTGAAGCACTCAGCATGTGCGCACCCTGCGATGATACGTAGTGCCGGCGGGCCGCACTGGGAGCAATGTCTTTTGTCTAATGAATTCTGCCTTAATAAGGCCACGTGGCGATGACTTATGGTGCAGTGAGTTAGTGGTACCTTTGGCGCTCAGCGTGTAAGCAGCCTGCGATCATGCGTGGTCCGGGCGGGGCGCAGTGGCAGCAATGTGTCTTGCCTACTGGACTGCGTGATCTGCAATCGCCACTGCATCTGAATTGTGAGCCCTGCTGTCCGCAGTGTAGATCGAAGGCAGTAGTCTGTGCAGACATAAGTCTGCGGTGCTGTGCCGCTGGGTTCGCAGGGGGCCTGTGTCGAGAAGGCCCGCGGTCATGGCGGCAGCCACGTGGCAGGGTGAGGGCCACCGCTCTGGCAGACGCTTTGGCCTTCCCACAAGTGAACCACGCCCAGAGCCCCAGCCTATTTATTCATACTCCTAAGCTGGAGTGCCGTACGTTAGACCAGCCCACTCCGCTTACGCTTCCAGGGGGGGACAACACAGCTACATGACCGAGATCTTCCCCATTGCCTGAGGTAACATGGTTGCGTCCACTGTGCACAACACTACAAGTATCAGTAGTATATGTACACATGGAGAGGTTTGTGCTCTGCATAGTAACGTCTGTCCAGCACATCACCGCTACACTTGGTATTGTGTGCATTATTATTGATGGGTGACTTGCCTCCTTCACACATACTTGGTTCCCACATGTCCCAACATTCAGCTATTGTGCGGCTGAGGGGCCATGGCATTTTGTGAAGGTATGTTGTCCTGTTTTGCGCTGCCTTGGTGGTAGTGGGGGGGTGGTCTGGGGGGAGGTCCTGGTGGTGAGGTCCTGGTGGTGGTGGCGGTGGGTGTTGTGGCCTTGTTGGGTGTCAGAGTTGCATGATCAGTAGCTGTATCACGTGTTGGTCTTTAGATGTGGCTGTGAGTTGGGTCCAATTCACGCTGTAGATAGTCCACCTCCTTACACCAGTTAAAGACTGATGTTAATTTCTTACTGCTAACTCGGCTTATCACCTGGTTTTTGGATCGCATTGCAGATTTGGCTGGTCGTTGAAAATATGGGGAAGTGGTGTTTTAGTTTTTTTTTCCACGGGAACGCCTACTTTGCATATCATTAGCGTTAGTTGTGGCTCTCATTTGTGGCGATTTTTTTGGCGGAAGGCATCGATGGAAAAGTGGTGAGATTTGCAGTTTTGACCAGGTTGAGAATGGGATGATAATTTAAAAACACAGAAAAAAAACATAGGTTTAATGAACATTATAATTTGAAATTAGCATTTAAAAAACCTTTGAAATTCACTGAAAAAAGCATAGGTTTCAGGCACGTTATAGTTAGAAATTAGCATTTGAAAAACCTTTGAAATTCACTGAAAAAACCATAGGTTTCAGGGACGTTATAGTTAGAAATTAGCATTTAAAAAACCTTAGAAATTGACTGAAAAAACCATAGGTTTCAGGGATGTTATAGTTAGTTGGACATTTCACTCATACAAAACCATAGAAATTCCCCCGTTATAGTTAGTTGAGCTAACTATAACTCGTGCCCCCGCAATGCACTGCTGATGACGTCACATATTACATCATTCATGACATGGTCAGTGACATCACTGATGACATCACTGATGACATCTCATATGACATCACTGATGACATCAGTGAATATATATATATATATATATATATATATATATATTCACTGAAAATATATAGTATTTTTACTATGTCTATATGGATTGCCATTGGTCACTTGCACTTTAAAAATGTACCTATCCTTTCTAAACGCTGTCATGTGATCAAGGCCGCTTGTACGGCCGAAACGCGTAATGGCAACATGGTGATGGTTGTAGGAAAATAAAAAGCAACTTGCACTGAATTGGGTCTGCTCTTGCCGTTTGTTCATTGAGTACTGGGCTTGTCTGCAGCTGTATTTACCGGATTGACCACCTCCGGATAAGTGGACCCCCTCTCTTGAAGTTGGCTCTGTGGTTGGAGGTCGTTTGCCTACGGATCGCCGAGCTGTTGACACTTCGTCAGTTTCTGCTGGTGTTGGAGTAGGCGGCGCGGAGGTTCCGGAAGCACTTCAAAGTTATTCCGGGTCAGGAATCTACGGAGCCCCCTGTGTTTGCGCATTTCACGTAAGGAGGAGTTGACGGAGCCGAGTTGGGAAGTGAATCTCGGAAGTACCGGCGAGTAACAAGCGAGGTACAGAGCTTGGAAGCCGTGACGGGATCGTTTCCTTAAGAATATCGGCACTGCGGAATTATCTCCATCCAGGTATATTTGCGCAACAACATTACACAGGTTGGGAGGTTTTGAACTGTGGGGGTTCTTTGCCCGTTAAGATTGAAGGGAAACGGGGCCAGATTCCACAACGGTGCGCTTTTCAAAATTATCACACAGTTTCTAACTATCACCATGTCTGCCACAGCGATAAGGGATCGCGAGTCTGCAGCGGAGGAAATGTTTCAAGACAATCCTCCAAATAGACAGCAACCAAGCGACATTGGGAATGAAAATACACGGACAGGAGTAAAGGGGCTAAAGGAAAATTACCGCATTTTGGAGAAACTTATGCGACAGGAAACAGCAAAATGGTGGGAGGCTAAGTCCCTCCAAAAGTATCTGGATGTTGGAAGGATACCGAGGGGGCTAAGAATTATGCTAGCCCCCAGTTACGATGCCCCAAACCCACTCATGATGTTGGAGTGGGCAGAAAGCAACTTGGACTCCTCGCGGCGTTTGGTTCAAATTTTAGTCAAATACGCCGAAATAGATCGAGAGGAGTTGCAGAAAAGGATTGAGTTGCTTACAACTGAGATTGATTTACAAGGAGATGCACAACAAAGAAAAAAATACCATGATGAAATGACAATTCGATTGAATAAAGAGGAGGAGAAGATTAAGCATAGAAAAACATACAAATTTCAGAGAGATAAGGATGATTATGCCAACGGGCAAATCTTTACATTTGCTAAAAAGTATGATTCTTTTAGGAATAAGCCAACACGAAACAGAAAGTATCCCCTGGAACATAACGAGATTCAGGGGGAGGCAGTATCGGCATCAGAATTAAGCTCAGTCACTGAAAGTGAAACGGAGGGTGAAAGTACTGATGTCAGGGTAGCTCTGGGAGCAGTGAAACCGTCCCTAGGTGAAGAATTGGAATGTTTAAGAAGAAGTCGTCAGGAAACTCTTAGATCAGGTGTTGCCAATCCGGCAAAAAACGAAGGACAAAGAGCCGGCGGGAACGTAGAAGGGCAACCAGAAAAAGGAGGAAGCAACATAAATCCTAAACCGAAGAGGGGACGTGGCCAATGGAGAAGGAGGCAGTAAATGATGGTGAGGACATTGACAAAAGGGACAAAAGTAATATGGACAATACGATTGTTAATTTAACGGATGTTAATTTCAGTATAGTCGAACAGGAGATTTTGTCCTTAGGTTTGTCATTCTGTCCCAAAACCAATTTGGATTATACGAATACGAGAGCAGATATTTATAAATTTGTGAGGAAATTGAAACTCCAGAAGTACCATAAAACAAAAGCTGGGCAACAGGAATTATTAAGTGGGGAGAGAAACGATGATCCACCGGGATGTGGTATGATGAGTAGTAACCTCACTGTTTCTGATTTAAATACTCTTAAGAATTTGTATAGTTTAAGTTGTGAAAATCCTGAGAACGAAGATAGTTTTAGGGATTTGACTACTCAAGATTTTTTGTCCCCAAGATTTGAAACCTGTGCTAAGCCTGACACGAAGTTTAAAGAAAAATCTAAATTTGTCCCTATGATGCCAAAGGATTCTTTGGATTTGTTTAGCAAAAATGTGGTTAAGGAAATTAAACAGCTCCATGTTCACACAAATAAAACTAAAACAAAAATCACTGATTTTGATTGGAAATATGGACAGGTGATGTCTAAAATTAAGGATGATAAGCAAATAGTGGTAAGGAAGGCGGACAAAGGTGGGAATGTGGTTCTATGGTCCTTGAATGATTATTCTGAGGAAGCAGCAAGACAATTAAATGATACTGATTGTTATCGTAAAAGTTCTTTGCTTAAATTTAAGCAAGCCCAGGATGAGTTTTTTAACAAACTGTTGGCTTGGAAAAGTACAGGGTTGCTTAATCTGCAGGAATTTAAGTATCTTAAGAAAGAGAACCCCACAATCCCGGTGCTGTATTTCCTTCCTAAAATCCATAAATCCTTAACAAAGCCACCAGGTAGACCCATTATTTCTGCTTGTGATGGGCCACTAGCAAATATGTCTGTTTACATTGATTCTTTCCTACAAGAACATATGAAATCACTTGTCTCTTATGTGCAGGATACTACTGATTTTATTAGCAAAATAGAAAATATAATTTGGCAGGATACTTATCACCTAATAGCTGTGGATGTAGTATCATTATACACTTGTATTAGGAATAGTGATGGAATGAAAGCAGTTGAATATTTTTTATCTAATAGACCGCTGAAATTTGCTAAACATAACCAGATGATATTGGATTTATTGCTGTTTTGTCTTGAGAACAATTTGTTTTTGTATAAAAATCAAATTTATCAGCAGATACAAGGTGTGGCAATGGGGGCCAGCTTCTCCCCTAGTTATGCCTGTCTCTTTCTGGGATGGTGGGAGAAGCTGGTCCTTAAAAAGAAGTATGCCCACACTTTGGAGAACAAGGCAATTGTTTGGTTAAGATTCATAGATGACTTATTTGTCATCTGGAATGGAACAGAACAAGAGGCACATGAGTTCCTTGGAGACATCAATATGAATAATCTTAATCTGAAGTTTACATATTCTATTAGCCGTGTCAGCATAACCTTTTTGGATACTGAAGTTTATATCTGTGGTAACAAATTGGCAACAACCCTTTTAGAAAATCTACTGCTGGCAATGCCATATTGCATGCTTCAAGCTCACATCCACAACACCTCATACATAGCATCCCCTATGGGGAAATGCTTAGGATCCAGAGAATATGTAGTGAGGATTTGGATGCTCAGGAAAAGCAACAGGAATGTAAAAGTAGATTTCTAAAGAGGGGATACAAGGAACAAACAATTGAGGCTGCAATGTTAAAATCAAGAAGTAAAGCAAGGCAGGATCTGATAAAACACCGAGTCAAGTCTGGTCATGTACCTTACAATGTACCAGACAATACAACGAGACTTATACTGGGGTACTCCAGACAGGAGGGTCAGATCAGATCCATTATACGCCATAATTGGCACACGGTATTAGGTGATCCAGTTATTGGAAGTTCTTTACCTAAACAACCTGCTATTACCTTTCGTAGGGTACCCACGATGGGAAATGCTTTGGTAAATAACAATCCGGAGGACATTGAACCTAGTTCATGGCTTAAGCAAAGGAAAGGTTTTTAAATGTCCTTCTTGCAAAGCGTGTCAATTTGGTGTCAATACCAAAACTTACCAGACACCTTTCAGTGATAGGGTCTATTCAATTAATAAATACCTGTCGTGCAAAACTGAATTTGCAGTCTATGCTTTGCAATGTAGTTGTAATTTGCTCTATATTGGGAGCACAAAATTGGCTGTTCATAAGAGGGTTTTACAGCATACCCGGGCTATAGTGAACTGTGACCCGAGTTACCCGGTAGCTAGGCATTTTAAAGATGAACATAACAGTAGCCTTAAGCATTTTAAGTACTTTGTATTGGATTCTATACCATTCTCTAAACGTGGTGGAAATAGGGAATCCAAGCTTAGGCGCCTAGAGACAAGATATATTCTGGAACTCGATACTAAGCAGCCAAATGGTTTGAACACGAGTGAAGATTTATACACTTATCTTTAAAATTCCAATTTTATCTTTCAGTAAGAGCTTCCAGTTGAGTAGGATTGTTGTATGCCCTTCGGCTTTAAACTAGGTTGAGCTATCTATTTGTGTATGACTAAAAAATCTCTATGCATATATCAGTTGTTTATGAAACATTGGGTGTCTCCATAAATGTTCACAATATCCAATGTAAATGTTTTTTATATATCTATTTATATATTTACATTTACATATTTATTGTCTTTTTTAGGTTGGAAACCTTTTTTAACTTTTCTAGTGGAGTGTTTTAAGGTTGAAATGTATTTTATATTAAGGATATGTAAAAACATTTGTGGGAATCAACCTTGTTGCTCTTGATTGGCTGTACTCTATATCTCTCTTTTCTTCTCTGTGTATGTAATTATTTAAATATATCATTTTAGATGGTACAATGTCGTTTGGCAGCTAGCTTAGAAATTTGCACATTGGGGTTAATTATTAACACTTTTACTTTGCACCATATTTGTATATTTGCACAAACTGGTTGGTTTAGCATATAGGACCTGATTTTTTAAGATCTCTTTTTTTAGGTGGGATATAGGTTGTATTATCTCTCTTTTTAACCTTTGGTATCCATTTTAATAGGTAATTATTCGTAATGATTTGTATTTGTATTTTGCAAAAGAATATACATCCTCCCTGTCTTATCTATTTGTCAGGTTGAGCAAGTATTTTACCAGTATATTTAGAGTTATTGTAATGTGCTTACATCATTACATTTTATTACTGTATTTAAACAGAGACATGGAATTGCATAGTATTTTTACTATGTCTATATGGATTGCCATTGGTCACTTGCACTTTAAAAATGTACCTATCCTTTCTAAACGCTGTCATGTGATCAAGGCCGCTTGTACGGCCGAAACGCGTAATGGCAACATGGTGATGGTTGTAGGAAAATAAAAAGCAACTTGCACTGAATTGGGTCTGCTCTTGCCGTTTGTTCATTGAGTACTGGGCTTGTCTGCAGCTATATATATATATATATATATATATATATATATATATATATATATATATATATGTCCATATGGATAGAGGTACTTATATATAATGCATATGTGAGATGTGAATCTACTATCTAATATAAGCGTTTGTATATGTATATGTGATACACGTCTATTGCTAATGTATCAGTTCAGCTTGTTTCTACATGTTTTGGATTCTCCAGATAGGAAACTGTGGCCCAGGGAGTGAAAGTTATGTTCTCTGGATTACATACATTTGCTCCATTGTGCAAAAAAGGATTCAAAGAAAAGCTGTTTGGTTTTAATGTCTTTAAACCACTTCCCAACCCCAGCCATGACTAATGTAGTATTATAAAATCCTGACATTTTAACTCTATGTTTAAACCCTAGAAAACTTGCGAAGGTCTGTCTAAATAGTCAGTTGCTAATTGACAATAATTTATTTATTTCCCATTTGAAGTGATTTACATAAATGTCCACCGAAGCATGACTTGTTGTATTAAGTGCTTGCAAAGTCTTACAACAAAAAGTCACATTGAATTTCCTGAGAGTTGCAAACTGAGGTATTATTATTATTGATTTAGGTTTACATGAAGGTCTATAAGTAGCTCAAGTCAAACCCTTAGCCTAGACAATAAAATTGATCCTCAATTTAAAATGTTTTTGATTGCATTTCCGGAGCTTGCTATTGGGAATTGTTTTTATTTATGAGCCATCTATTGGAATATGCTTTATTGTGCAGAAAGTCATAGGTTTGGTATTTTTAGGAACGTTCATTAAAAAGCTTTGTCTTTCCAACTTTATCCACCAGATTTAAAAGAATATAATTTTAAAATATGTTTGTATTTACTCTTTTTTATGGTACTTTTGGTAAATCACACACCATTCATCCCACTTATCACAGAGTTGAAAATGTGCTTTATCATTAAAAATAACATTACTCTAATGCTACATTATTATTGTTAGACCTGACAGACTTAGGGTGGTCTTCCCCCCCAACTTTCTGCCTACCTCCTCTGCTTTTCTGACCTAATTTGTGCTGGCTTTAGGAGTCTGGGCACTTTACCAGGGCTATCCAGTGCTAAAGTGCTTGTGCTCTACCCCTAAACATGGAAATATTGGTATAGGGATTCTGCACACACAGAGCTATGCACAGGATGATAGGACCTCGGAAAATAGTGGTGAGCCAACCATAAACCTCAGCACCCAAAACCCCAATCCGACTTGCCTTAGCGTCTCATTAGCAACAAGGTTACCAATGCTTAGACAACCCAGAACACGGTATCTCTCTCTCAGGACTCGCAGTAGCAAGAACACCCTTTCGTCACTCACTCATACCTGTCCACAATGTGCGTAAGAAGAGACACAGTATAGGTTAAAATGTTTATTTCAACTTACGTGCTCTAAGATACAGTACACGTGTCAGTACTATCAGCATAATGCATAAGAATAATATAATCAGCATAGTTACAACTCCATAGAATACAAACGGGGAAAGCATTTCATAAAGCAGTGGATATAGCGCTAAATGACCTTACCACCCTCCCCGTGCTAGTAGCTATTGTATTATATAAAAATAGAAGACCTCTGGGCATTGTCTAGCGAACCCCCATACCTCAGTCTCTAGATGCAAAGACTACATCAGCAGACAATCACAGCTCTTCTCCCTGGAAAGGTTTTTCTCCAAGTGTCTCTAAAGCGGGAAAACCGCAATATTAAAAGCACACAAATTTCTCCATGGCAGCTGTACATAGTGTTATGTCTAGGTGCGAGGGACTGGCCAGATCAGCAAGAACAAGGGACGTTGTTTTTCGACCTTGTACATGTTGTGCAGACGTAGCCCAAAGGGAACAGGAGAAAAGGTGAAAGACAGAAAATGCAGACAGCTCTAAAATAACTTGGCAGGAGCCGAGGTCGGTAGAGCAACGGCTGAGAGTAACATGCGCAAAGAAAGGCATCATGGCAGCCAGGCCTTAAGTCAACGTAGCAAGGCAGGCCAGGAGGCCACAAACCACAAGACAGGCTCATCCCCAATTAGCATATTTAATTTACGTATAAGTCCCCAATAAAGTGCACTACAATGTGCCTGTAAATTAAATGCTACTAGTTGTCCTGCAGCATGTATTGTGCCACCCACTTAAGGAGCCCTCTAACCATGACTCAGGCCTGCCATTGCACAGCCTGTGTGTGCAGTTTAAACTGCCATGTCAACCTGGTAAAATAAACCTTTTGCCAAGCCCAAACCTTCCCTTTTTTAGGTAGAGCCTAGACAGCGCTTGCGCTGTCAGGATGATCTGTTAAATGTACTTTGTGGGCTTTACCTCCTCCCATCGCTTTTGATTTGTCTAATCGTTTTCTTGTAAAATTCCTTGCTTGCCAGTGGATAATTTGTCTTCCTGGTCCCTCCTTTTTGCAAGTTGTTCACTTCCCTGGAGCATCGCGTCAGGACTTGTCGCCTTCCACTTTTTTCGGTCTCGCCTATGCAGCGCGCTTGCGCTGCATAGGAGGACCTTTAGCCGTCGCTCTGGTCATTTTCAAGCACTGCACTCGTGCTTGTGGCGGCATCCACCTTGCGGGAGCGAGCAGGGGCGCGCCACAAGCACGAGTGCAGTGCTTGAAAATGAGCTATTTTTTTATATTATATTTCTCAATATCATCATGCATACAACACACACAAACATACAGAACACTATATACTGCTACACACAAACACATAACTACTTGTTACAACTACACAAAAACTACACCTAAAACTCTAACACAATTGAAATTCACATACTTACCATCCATGCTCATGCTACATAGGCTTTAAAAACACAACAACTAATCATTAACACTCAAACACCAGTAGCGGTCCGTGGTAGGAGTGCCGGCCGGGCGGTGACGTGTTGGGGGGGAGGGGCAGGGCGGGGGGTAGTAAACCACGGATTACGGCCGAATACAGGTAAGTACATATTTAAATAAATAAAACGAATATCGTTGCGCGCACTGCATCGCATTTGGCGATGCAGCGCTCACAACGAAATTCGTTTTATTTATTTAAATATGTACTTACCTGTATTTGGCCGTAATCCGTGGTTTACTCCCCCCACCCTGCCCCTCCCCCGCAACACGTCACCGCCCGGCCGGCACTCCTACCACGGACCGCTATGTCAAACACTACACACTAAAGCTAATTACTGCTCTACCACCAGCACAACCTGCAACATACATAATACATACACACACTTACTACACACTACATACCAGTAATTACTTGTAAATTACATACACTACAATCAAAACAACACCAAAAGCAACATTGTAATTACAACACTAATAGCACTAACCTACCTAATGCGAGACCTGTTGCATTGCAAATGCTTGTTCTATGTTACTGTCTGGGAAGGAATTTAAAAAAAACATTCCAACAAGCGTTTCCCTGGCTCAGCGCGGCACCTGCGGGGATCGCGTTACATGTCTCACAGCATGCACACGGCAGTACAGCAATTGGCATTAGGATTTACGGGGCAGGCGTGAATGAGCACTTCCCAGAATTGTACACGTTTTGTTTCCCTTGTATTTATATTGACACCCTCCTCTTGTTTTTAGTTGGTGTCGGCTCCTGCTAACATCCAGATATGAAAGAGAGAACGTGCAGTGCCTGAAAGTCAACATCTCACTTCTGCTTTTTGTCTCACCACTGACGCAAATTGCAAAAGTAATCTTAGTGAGCAGCCTCTGCTGAATACTCCTACCGTTTGTCAGCACTGCCGCAGGGGAAAGATGGAGGTGCAGTTGGCTCCGCTCCGCGCTTGGGACGGCTTCTTCCCTAGATCTGACCACTTTTCCCGGCTTGATGTCAAGAACATCTTGAAATGGAACAACAGGGTGGTCAGCAACCTCCTTTACTATCAGACCAACTACCTGGCAGAGGTGGCCATTGTTTTTGTGGTTTTCCAGGCTCGCACGCAGCATCTACTGCAAGATGCTCCAAAACATGGCGGCCACAGTACTTGCTGGGACTCGGTGCCACCACTAGCAGTATCCAGATGGGAAAGCCTGCCCTGAGAGAGTCAGTAAGCAGTATGTACACATATACAGCACTTACAAATGGTAGGCGTGTGGGATTAAACTGTTTATAAATGCATTTACAAACTGTAGACATGCTGTGTTTGACTTTTTTGTGGTGGCGTTAGGTCACATTCATCTTGTGTTCAGGCAAGGGGATATTTAGTGATTTGCCCAGAATCACTTGATGTTGTGGTGATGATGAGACTTGAACGGGTTCCCTATTTCCAAAACCGGCAGCTCTGGCTGTTACGCCATATCTTCTCACCTTTATTTTACTCTGCCTCTTTTCAATTGAACACCAAAACCACATGAAGAAATTCAGTTACAGTAAATAAAAACCACTTGAGTATGATTTAATAGACAACACTGTTTACTACATATACAAAACCACTACTGGTTGTGTCTACAGTACACATGACAAATTAATATGTCTTGATGAACCAATATCAGCATTGTCATGCAATTGTAGGTGGGAGAAAATAGGATACTTTTAACAGTTGTCAGTGCAAGGATATTTAGTATATTAAAGTGAAACATAAGCATTCAGGAAATCATTTTAATCACATGGATTGTTCCTTGCATTTTTACTTGACGTTTGCTGTATTTTATCTTTTTGCAGTTTTCAATAACCCGGCCTAAAGGTATTGGAGCGCTTCACATAAGCACCAATTACATTATACAAGGACACTTTCATTTGTTTTTTTTATAGACACGGGGGGAAAGTTCTTTGCCCAGATTTACAGGTTGTTGACTCGAACCTGGCTCCCGGTTCCTAAGCCGGCAGCTCTGGCTGTAACACCAGATACTTTTATCTTGTGTATCATTTAGATCTTTTGACAGCTGAGCAGATGCTTTGGCTCTTCAAGCCAAGCCAGACACTTACTCAGCTCTGGTTCAGCTCCCTATGAATTTCCTGACTTTCCCATTTTTTATTAAATTGGTGCACCACCATGCATATTTACATATCCCTTCCAGACACTTGGGTGTGTGCATTACAATTATTGGGAAGAGACTGAAAACATATCTGAAATTTGCACCATTAATTTTTAGCATGTCTAGTAATTAATTCTCATATTGTACCTTCACTGTAACTCTCACACTGCATGTTTTCCAAATCCCTTTGTCTACCCCATTTCTGTAACAAAGCGCGTGAAATGTTACTATCGTTCTTCTGGCAGGTGCCTATAGGAAATCATTTCAGGGGTCCCAGTCTTAATCCAACTATTCTTCCAGACTCCTTTGAAAGTGTCTCTAGCAACCCTTGGTGAATGTATAAAAAAAAAGCACTGGTTTCTCCGACAGTCCCACAAATAACACCCAGGTCTGCACGAAGTAAAGCATCGCACAGTCAGATACATCTAGTCTCTGTATACGTTGATTTTATACCCTGGCTAAATGTTTTTAACCAGCGAATAGATACGTTCCTTTCAGCTGCTGATATACAATACCTACTCTTAAAAATCTAGGTGTGCTTGCCTAGCACAAATGTTGGTGTGTGTAGATGAGTAAATAAACTGTAAGTAAAGTGAAAATGGCAGAGGCACGCTTTTTAGGTCGAGCCTATAGCGGTAGCACGCATGCGCTGCTCGCTTTGCGAAGCATGCAGTATTCAGTATAGCGTGGGAGCTCCGTGGAAGCTCCGCCCACTCCCGCCCATCTTTTTCATTGGCTTGTGTCTTTGTCCTTTCTAAATGCTGCCTTCCGATTGGTTTATAGTCTGTTAGTCCCTCCTTATGAGAGCCATGTCGTCATTTGTATCCTTCCATGGTTACTGGCCCCTTTACTTCGAGTGTTGCATGGTATGTGTTATTTACATTGTCAGCACTATTTTCTTCCCATGCCTTCCCAATTATCCGTCCGAATGCTGCGGCCCAGGCACTCGTGCACACTGCACCCCCTGGGCCATGCGTGCGAGGCTCTCGCCGAAGGCTGGGGAGAATGAAAGTATTGACTGGGAGCTGGAAGAAGAGGCCGACGAAGGTCCGGATATGCAGGAGGTGGCAAGGTAACACAGGTGGTGGTCACCTTCAGATATGCGGAAGTGGCCTTCTGGGCCGAGGGTATTGGGGACAACCGAGCACCCGGGGATGGCAGAGCACGTTCAAGTGCCATCGGAAGGGCTTGGGAGGTCGATGGGTGCACGCCACACACGTGCACAACTGTGAGCTTCGAGGTGGACAAGGACACAGTCCTGTAATGTTAAAATGCGCACGGACAGCACACAGACGTATGTAGGGTCCTGGTACAGTTGGGGGAAGTCTGAGCTTCAAGTACGCTAGGCGGTAGTAGCGCGGCGATGCCAGAGAGTTAGCTTAGGAACGACCTATGCGGCCGAGCAGCAGCTCTGACTGAGAACAGCCTGTGGCTATGTTTAGCCGGCAGCAGAGTGGAAAGATCTTGGGACACTGCGTGAATGCTGTGTGACTGATTGCTCAGATTGCTCAGATTGCCAGAGCTTGGGCCACTCCAGGTGGAGGTACGGGCAGGATCGGGGACAGGAATGACGCTCTTAAGGGGGCTTGTTTCTGGCAGGGGCGTAACCCATGCCCTGCATCCCACGCGGTGCGGTTATTAAAGGATTTGCAAATTAATAACATGCAGGGCTTAATTGCGTGGATGGGGTCCGAGTAGGGCTAGTGTGGGGAAGAGCGCTTTCTTGATTTAATAGCTTAAGGACGGACACGGAAATGCCTGCCTGTTTATTGTTATGTCAGCTAAGGGAAGGGTTCTAAGTAAACGCAGGGTTAATGGCTTTAAACAATAGCGCCTGCTAAGGGGGACGTGGAAGCGCGTGCGAGGGGGGCAGCACATGGGGGGGTGCGAAGGGCGCATTTTGGCAACCTTGGCCAGGGGACGGCCCAGAGTCAATTTACAACTTTAAGGGGGAGGTTTTAGGTTGCGGGATCTGGCACTAGTGTGTGTGGCGTCCATAAGAGAGGGGTTGTATCCGGGGGTCATGGATATCAGGGAGTAGGATTCGGCCCGAGCAGTGGAAACAAAATTGAGCATTAGTTGATTTCAACAAACCGTGATGAGCGGGAGAAAACATTGGCCCAGGGAGGAGCGCATTTTTCTCCTATGCAGCGGTATCTCGGAGGTGTACATCCTATTAAAATCCTATTAAAATAAACTAGAGCATGCAGAGGTGAACGGCATTCTGTGACAAGTAATAAACTCTCGTTGTTGTCTCAGGGGAGGATCAGATAGAGCTGTGGCTCTGCACCGGGTGGGGAGTAGGAGGGGGGAGGGTTTGCAGATGGGCATGTTGCTTTATGGGAAGGTAAATATCACTGAAAAGAAGGTACACCCTCCAAAGAAGGTGGAGTTGGTGGTCATGCATGTACCTCCAAGGCCACAATGAGCAATTAAGTTTATGGATTTCCAGGGCAAGTGTTAGCGCCCTAGTTGTTCCTATGCCCCCAGGGCTGTTTCAAGCTCAGGTGGGTTGCCGCATTAGGGCACATAACTTGCCTTTTCTGGCTGCCTACTTTACTCATCCCTGCCGCATACTCCAGTGGCACTGCTAACAGTATAATGCAGAAACACATACTGCGACGTGGTTTCTGTTTGCGATTCCTGGTCTCACAGCTTCTGACCCCGGGCTACACTACACTACAGCATGTTTATGCTGCACAGTGCTCAATAACCAATGCCTACTATGCTTATAGCAGGTGCAGGGCGGATTTTATTTCTCTAGTACACCTGAGCGTCAGTATACCCATAGTTGCTAAGGTTTCAGATTGCTTATGTGAGACATTTTCATAATTTCGAAATTCTATGGGAACATCTGGCTTGCAGTACTTTTCCTGAATGTTCTTAAGATTTCTGATGTGTGTTAGGAGCATCTAGATGATTTCTTGAAAATTACTGAAACCGGGGGTCATTGGTAGTGAAAAGTAGAAAGAGCCCTAGGAGCATTTACGGGAACAGGGGTTGTTGGGAAAATGCTGCATTCACTAATGAGTTAGATTAACTGAATCTAACAAAAAATGGAATACAGTGCCAGTCTCATACTGCATGCCTTTTTTGTTGTTGTTGAAGCATACCTTTCTGTAACCACACTTGTGCATTAGCAGAGCCAATGGCTCTGGCTAAACACTTATAAGATCCCAAAGGCGAGACCGATTGCATTGTAAATGCTTGTTAATACCAGGGCCTCCCTGAGCACTTTGGCATTGGTGGAATGTGCTCCCTCCTTCAGACATTTAGAAGAGAGACTCTGCTGTTCTGAAGGCGCTTAGGGACCTGGTGATGCTCTATCCTAAAACCGAATACTAAACCGATTGAAAACATATGCACCAAATATCTGTTATAGGAATACCTAACTAAACTACATACATGGGGGAATAACTGCCTTACCTTTTGTCCAGGCCGGAGGACTCCTAAGAGAATTACTACAAGACACACTGGTCCTGAGACCTGCAGGTTGGAACGAGCATGTGTAAAATGGATTAGGTTACTAGGAGAATCCGAATCTGCCTCATCACTGCTGGGTGCGGCATAGAAAAATAGAGTAAGGGTTTTATTTTATGTTTTAACGGTGGATATATTATTGCGGTGTAAGGGTTTGTTAAGGATACCTAAAAGATTTGAAACAAAAAACCCACAAACGTTTATAAAGTTATGGTGTCTCTCTCTCTCTCTCCCTATTACCTACTGGTGGTCGCCAGTAGGTAGTTATAGTTAGGACCTCGTTTCTATTCAAAAAGCGTTTTTTCTTTTGCCAATATCTTGGCGCCGTTTGACGAATCTTCACGAAATTTTCAAAACGAATTTTTCACTCAGGTCAGCTCCTATCTTGTAAATTTCGGGGTGATTCGTCAAGCGGGGGCTGAGAAAAACGGGGAGTCCTAAAACATGTTTTCCCCATGTTAATTTCCATAGGAATTTTGAAACAGGTTACAGCCCGAACTGCTGAACGGAATTACACAGAATTTGGCAAAAAGGTAGCCCTTGGTTCAGAAAGAGACCTTTTTTAAATGGTGTAAATCCGTTCAGTAGTTGCTGAGAAATTCAAGAAATGAAAATATCGATATCTGAGCACCAAGGAGGGTTCGCAAACCCTCCCGGGCACGAGTTTCACTCTGATTGGCTGCCAACACTCCAAACCAGGAAGTGTTGGCAGCCATCTTGTGACTCGGTAACCGAGTCACAAGAAAAGAGTAAAAAAAAAGTGAACAACATGAAAAGGGGGCAGGGTAGAAACACCCTGACCCCCTAGGCCTGCTCAGGGGGTCCCACAAGGACCCCCAGGCCCAAAAAAAGCATTTAAAAAAAAAAAAAAATCGGCAGAATTTGCGCTGGGTGTGCGAATCCTGCCGAGAAAATAAAAAAAAAATGAAGTGCGGACTCCCGCGCTTCATTTTAATGAGCCCCTGGGTGGACCAGGTCCCGGGGGCAATGCCAAAATTAAAAAGCGAGGGCCCACGGGGGCCCCCGCAGCCCCGGGGACCGCCACCTCCCCGGGGCTTTATTATAATAGGGTGGTGGGGCCTCGTGGGCCCCCCCAAGCCCCGGGGACCACCACCTCCCCGGGGCTTTAAACACTTGGGAGGAGGGCCACGTGGCCCCCCTCCTGGAGCCCTTGATGGCCCTGGGGACCGCCACCCCCCAGGGCTGGTTCCTGTAATGTCCCTGGGTGCCCACCCCCGGGACATTGCTGTTTGCTATGGCAGAGCGGGAGCACAGCTCCCACCCTGTCATAGCAAACACTGCTTTGGTTTTTGGATGCAAGAGCAGGAAACCTGCTCTTGCGTCCAAAAACCAAAGCAGAATTGCTTTTGCACAAGGGGAGCTGCATGTCAGCAGCTCCCCTTGTGCAAAAGCAATGCCGGCTCCCGCAGGAGGCGGGGAGCTGGCGGGACCGTGGGGGCATTGGGCTCCCCCCACGGTCCCCAATGGTGAGGCCAGGCCCAGGGGGATGGGGTCCCCGGGGCCAGAAGTGGCCCAGGAGGGGGGCCACTTGGCCCCCCTCTCCGTTAATTAAACTAAACAAAAAAAAAATTTTTTAACGGAAATGCCGGCCCCGGGGGATGGGGTCCCCGGGGCCATAATTGGCCTGTGGAGGGGGGCCATGCGGCCTCTCTCCAAAGTTATTTTTAAAAAAAAAGTCTGGCCATGCCCCGGGGCCTAATTTGGCCTCGGGAGGGGGGCCACACGGCCCCCTTCCCGTTTTTTTGTTTTAAAAATAAAACGGGGTCAGGCCCTCGGGGATAGGGTCCCCAGGGCCACAAAAATGCTAAAAGAAGGGGGGCAACACAGCCCCCCTTCTAAAAAAAAATATCTTTAAAAAAGCCGGCATCTTGCCGGAGGCACCACCCCCTCCCTGCACCACTCTGCAAACGCGCCCCATGGCGCGTTGTAAGTTGGGGAATTAATTCCCCTTGAATACTGAGTGGCCCTGGGGGCCAACTAGCCCACCAGGTACTTCTAGTGCACGCCACAGAGCAGGATTTCAGAGAGGTGGTCCGAGGCCATGCCCCTTATTAGACCACTCTGCAAACGCCGCTCCTGGTGCACTGCTGCTCAGAGGATGAAGTCCACTTGTGTCCTGAGATCCTCAGGACACAAGAGGAACTCATCGCCCCACCAGCATTGCGCCAATAGGCGAGTTTGCAGAGTGGTAGAGAAAGGGGGCGTGGCCTGGTATGAGAAGTTTGTAATCTTGCTGTGTGGGACTTACTGGAGGTAATTAGAGGGGTAGTTGGCCCCCAAGGTTGACGTTGGGGGATAACTACCCCTCCTGTTACCTCCAGTAAATTCCACACAGTGGTATTGCTAAGAGGTGTTCGGAGGCCACGCTCACCTTTCTCCACCACTCTGCAAACGCGACTGCTATGTTATAGTTAGAAATTAGCATTTAAAAAACCTTTGAAAGTCACTGAAGAAACCATAGGTTTCAGGGACGTTATAGTTAGAAATTAGCATTTAAAAAACCATCGAAATTCACTGAAAAAAACTTAGGTTTCAGGGACATTATAGTTAGAAATTAGCATTTTAAAAAACATAGAAATTCACTGAAAAAACCATAGGTTTCAGGGACGTTATAGTTAGTTGGACATTTCACTCATACAAAACCAGAGAAATTTGGCCGTTATAGTGAGTTGAGCTAACTATAACTCGCACCCCCGCAATGCACTGCTGATGACGTCACATATTACATCATTCATGACATGGTCAGTGACATCACTGATGACATCACTGATGACATCTCAAATGACATCCCTGATGACATCACTGATGACATCATCCACGTGCTAGTCTGATGCACCTCCTCACACCATAAAATAACCTTTGATACACCCACTCTAAAATACAGACTACCATTTTCGGAACCATAGACACACCAATACTAGTTACTACATACCCACTCACTGATTCCTAGGTCTACACACGTGTCCACTCATTCATCCATACAGTCACTCATACATGCAGTCACTTATCAATACAGCACTATCATTTGCACTCATACACCTATACAGAAACTCACACATCGCCACTCATCCATAGAGTTACTCATACACCTAGTCAATCATGCAAAGAATCATTCACACTCCCATTTACTCACCCATACAGTTATACACACACCACCTCACTTATTCATACAGATACTAACACATACTTACTCTATTATACAATCACTGATACAAGCATACACTCATCCACACAGCCACTCTCACAATCACTCACTCTCACATATAGTGACTTATATACTCCAACACTAGCATATACTGCCGTTCACATATGTAGTTACTCACACATGTACCACTGAGACATCCATTCACTCATCAACACACCCATACACATACTCACCCACCCATACAGCCCTTCACAGATGCAGTCTTGAACCCATACACCCAGTGAATTACCCACTCACACATCTATGCACAGAGTCACACACCCGCCACCCACACAGACACTCAGGCACCCATACAGATACTCAGACAACCAATCAATAACCCACATAGACACTCATGTAGCTACTCACCAACCCATGCAGCCGCTTACACACCAACTGACAGACTGATACAGACATTTACACAGTTTACTCACTAACCCATGCATTCAGTAAGACACGTTTAATCACTCACTTATACAGTCAGTCATGCACCTACTAAATCATCCATTCAGACACTCATACACCAACTCATACTTCAATACACCTTGGCATATATATATATATATATATATATAAAACATATTTAAACTTTACAGAAACACACAGTCACTGGATGATGTCATCAGTGATGTCATTTGAGATGTCATCAGTGATGTCACTGACTATGTCATGAATGATGTAATATGTGACGTCATCAGCAGTGCATTGCGGGGGCACGAGTTATAGTTATCTCAACTTACTATAATGGCCGAATTTCTCTGGTTTTGTACGAGTGAAATGTCCAACTAAATATAACGTCCCTGAACCCTATGGTTCTTTCAGTGAATATATATATAAATATATATATATATATATTACCTACTGGCAGTCACCAGTAGGTAGTTATAGTTAGGACATTTGCCAATATCTTTGGCACCGTTTGACAAATCTTCGCAAAATTTTCAAAACTAATGGTTCGCTCAGGTCAGCTCCTTCTTGAAAGTTTCGAGGTGATTCGTCAAGCAGGGGCCGAGAAAAAAGGGGGGTCCCAAAATGTGTTTTCTTCATGTTAATTTCCATAGGAAACTTTAGACAAAGCTACAGCACAAATTGCTGAACGGAATGACACCAAATTTGGCAAAAAGGAAGCTCTTGGTTCAGAAAGCGTTCTTTTTTAAAAATGGTGTAAATCCATTCAGTAGTTCCTGAGAAATTCAAAAATGAAAAAATATCGATTTCTGGTGACCAAGGAGGATTTGCGAACCCTCCTGAGCACGAGCTTGATTCTGATTGGCTGCCAACACTTCAAACCAGAAAGTGTTGGCAGCCATCTTGTAGAACTGAGGCACAAGAAAAAAAGTTAAAAATTAAGAAAAGGGGGCAGGGTAGAAACACCCTGACCCCCTAGGCATGCTCAGGGACTCACACAGGGACCCCAGGGCCCAAAAAAGCTTTTTTTCTTTTTAAAAATCGGCGGAATTCACGCTGGCTGCGCGAATCCGGCCCGTAAAAATGTAAAAAACCCCGAAGCTGCGCTTTGTTTTGTAGAAGCCCCCGGTGGGCCAGGTCCCGGGGGCAATGCAAAATGATCAAGTGGGGGTCCGCGGGGGCCCCCGCAGCACCGAAGACCGCCACCTCCCTGGGGCTTTTCATTAAAAAATGTGTGGGGGGCTCTTGCTCCCCACGCTGCCCCTGGGACGCCACCTCCCCAGGGCATAATTTAAATTACGTGCAGGGAGCCTCGTGGGCCCCCCAAGCCCTGGGGACCGCCACTTCCCCGGGGCTTCAATTTAAATAAACAAGTGTGGGGGGCTCCTGCCCCCCACACTGCCCCAGGGACCACCACCTCCCCGGGGCACACTGAAATTAAGGGCAGGGGGGCTTTAAATAAGATGGAGGGGGGCCCCCCTCCTGTAGCCCTAGATGGCCCTTGGGACCACCACCTCACAGGGCCGGCTCCAGCAATGTCCGGGGGTGTTCACCCCCTGGGACATTTCAGTTTGCAATGACAGGGCGGGAGAACAGCTCCCGCCCTGTCATTGCAAACACTGCTTCTCCACGAAGCAAAGCAGATTGCTTTTGGACAAGGGGAGCTGCATGTCAGCAGCTCCCCTTGTCCAAAAGCAACGCCGGCTCCCGCAGGAGGCGAGGGAGCCGGCAGGGACCGCAGGGGCATTGGGGCTCCCCCTGCGGTCCCCAACGTGAGGGCCAGCCCAGGGGGATGGAGTCCCTGGTGCCAGAAGTGGCCCAGGAGGGGGGCCACTCAGCCCCCTCCCTTTTAATTTATTTATTTATTTTAAACGGAAAGCCGGCCCTGGGGGATAGGGTCCCCGGGGCCATAATTGGCCACGCGGCCCCTCTCCCATAATTAATTTTATTTTTTTAAATGAGGAAGGCCCAGGGGGATGGGGTCCCTAACGTGGCCCAGGGAAGGGGGGCCATGTGGTCCCCCTCCAGTATAAATAATTTAAAAAAATGAGGCCATGCCCCGGGGGATGGTGTCCCCGGGGCAGAAATCGGCCTCAGGAGGGGGCCACCTCCCCGTATAAAAAAAAAAGAGATGTTGCAGGCCCTGGGGGATGGGGTCCCCAGGACCCATAAAATATTGAGAGAAGGTGGGCCTCACATCCCCCCTTCTAACTATAAAAAAAGGGGAAAAAAGCCAGCATCTCGCTGGAGGCCCTGCCTCCTCCCTGTACCACTCTGCAAATGCGCCCATCGCTACTGAGGGTCCCTGGGGGCCAACTAGGCCACCAGGGACCTCCATTAAGGATTGCTGAGAGGTGGTACGAGGCCATGCCCCTTTTTACACCACTCTGCAAACAGGCCTCTTGGCACACTGCTGGTGGGGGGCTGAGGTCACCTGGTGTCCTGAGGACTTCAGGACTAAAAAGGATTTCATCCCCCAGGTAGCAGCAGGAGCAGCGTTTGCAGAGTGGAGTAAAAAGGGGGCATGGCCTTGGACCACCTCTCAGCAATCCCACTGTGTGGGGCATACTAGAGATAACAGGAGGGCTAGTTGGCCCCCAGGGACCCTCAGGAGGCAAGGGGACTTCATCCCCCAACCAAGAGCGTGCCAGGAGGCGCGTTTCCAGAGTGGTGGAGAAAGGGGGCATGGTCTGTTTCCATCTCTCAGCAATCCCACTGTGTGGGGCTTACTGGAGGTAACAGGTAGGCTAGTTGGCCCTGATGGACCCCCAGCAGCGAAGGTGACTTTAATCCCCATCCAAGAGCACGCCAGGGAGCTTGTTTGCATAGTGGTGAGCAAAGGGGGCGTGGCCTGCTATGAGAACTTAGCAATCCTGCTGTTTGGGACTTACTGGAGGTAATAGAAGGGGCAGTTGGCCCTAAAGGATGTCCTTGGGGGCCAACTACCCCTCCTGTTACATCCAGTAAGTCCCATACAGTGGGATTGCTAAGAAGTCTTCGGAGGCCATGCCCCCTTTCTCCACCACTCGGCAAACGCGCCTCCTGGCACACTACTGGTTGGGGGATGAAGTCCACTTTACTCCTGAAGGACTTTGAGGGCCAAGAAGCCTTCCTGGTACCTCCTGTAAGTCCTACACAGCGGAATTCCTGAGCACTGGTCAGAGGCCCAGCCCCCTTTCTCCACCACTCTGCAAACGTGACTACTAGTTAAAGAAACATTTGGAATGTAATAGGTCTCGCAATTGTGAAAGTTGCAGCTATTGACGTTGTAAATGTAAAAGTTTTTTACTATTGATTTTTGGAGTGGAGTGAATGTACGTTGTGTGTAGTGGAATTATGCAGTATATTGTGCAGTGAAATTATGTGGATAGAAAGTATGTGGTATTTAGTGTATAGGAATTATGTAGAGTGTGATTATGTGTTATGGAGAGTAATTATGTGGTATGGTAGTCAGTGTTGTGGAGTGGCAACCTCAGGTTTAGTCTTCCTCGTTTACATAGAAGCTAAACTATATACTCAATGAGACATAAAAAAGAAGGAACCACTGAGGAGCACTTCTGGACCTAGTCGGAGGTATGAGCAGGGCCACTGGAATTATGCGACTGTTCGGCTGCACCGATTTTCGCATAATTAGACATTTTCCGCATTTGTCACATAATCCATCATCTGCTGCATAATCTGCAGATTTGAACAAAAAAAACCTTGTTTCTAGCACAAACGGCTCAAACGTTACCAAAAATGCAGCGACAAGTGTTACAGCGTAGTGAAAGGCCCTTTGCAAACTTGGAATGGTCACCTGTTCCCTCTTTCTGCACCTCGCCTGCCTGTTTCTGCACCTCTGTTGGTTCTTTCTGCACTCCTCTTGCCTCTTTCTGCACCTGTGTTGCACCAAGGTAGAGAGGTGTGGTGCAGCGGCCAGGGCAGCTGACTTCGGAGCACAGGGTTCACGGTTCAATCCCCGGCTCCGGCGGCAGCTCAGCTCAGCACCATGTGACTCTGGGCAATAGCTCACTTAATTTCCACTACGGCCCCCAGCGCCTTGAGACCCGTAAGGGTGAGTAGCTGCGCTATATAAAAACGGACTTACATTTTTTTTTTTTTTTGCTTCTTTCTGCACCCGGTTCCCTCTTTCTGCACCTCTCTTGCCTGGTTCTGCACCTCTCTTGCGTCTTTCTGCACCTCTGTTGCTTCTTTCTGCACCCTTCTTGTATCTTTCTGTACCTCTGTTCCCTCTTTCCTCATGTCTCTTCCCTTTTTCTGTACTTCTCTTCCCTCTTTCTGCACCCCTCTTGCCTATTTCTGCATCTCACTTGCCTCTTTCTGCACCTCTCTTGCCTCTTTCTGCACCTGTCTTGCCTCTTTCTGCATTTCACTTGCCTCTTTCTGCACTTCTCTTCCTTTTTTCTGTACCTTTCTTGTTTCTTTCTGCAACTCTTTTGTCTGTTTCATCACTTCTCTTGCTTCTTTCTGCACCTCAGTTGCTTCTTTCAGCACTTCTCTTGCCTTTCTGCACTTCTTTTGCCTGTTTCTGCAACTCTCTTGTCTCTTTCATCACTTCTCTTGCTTCTTTCTGCACCTCTGTTGCTTTTTTCTGCAAACCTCTTGCCTTGCCTCTTTCTGTACCCCTCTTCTGTCTTTGTGTACCTCTCTTTCCTCTTTCTGCAACTCTCTTGACTCTTTCTGCACCTCTGTTGCTTCTTTCAGCACTTCTCTTGCCTCTTTCTGCACTCATGTTGCCTGTTTCTGCAACTCTCTTGTCTCTTTCATCACTTCTCTTGCTTCTTTCTACACCTCTGTTGTTTCTTTCTGCACCCCACTTGCCTCTTTCTGCACCTGTCCTGCCTCTTTCTGCACTTCTCTTACTTTTTTCAACACCTTTCTTGTTTCTTTCTGCAACTCTCTTGTCTGTTTCATCACTACTCTTGCTTCTTTCTGCACCTCTGTTGCTTCTTTCAGCACTTCTCTAGCCTCTTTATGCACTTCTTTTGCCTGTTTCTGCAACTCTCTTGTCTCTTTCATCACTTCTCTTGCTTCTTTCTGCACCTCTGTTGCTTCTTTCTTCACCCCTCTTACCTCTTTCTACACCCCTCTTTGTTCTTTCTGCACCTCTCTTGCCTCTTTCTGCACCCCTGTTCCCACTTTCTGCACCTTTCTTGCCTGTTTCTGTACCTCTCTTGCTTCTTTCTGCACCTCTGTTGCTTCTTTCTTCACCCCTCTTACCTCTTTCTACACCCCTCTTTGTTCTTTCTGCACCTCTCTTGCCTCTTTCTGCACCCCTGTTCCCTCTTTCTGCACCTTTCTTGCCTGTTTCTGTACCTCTCTTGCTTCTTTCTGCACCTCTCTTGCCTCTTTCTAAACCTCTGCTGGTTCTTTCTGCACTTCTCTTGCCTTTTTCTGCATCCCTCTTGCCCCTTTCTGCACATTTCTTGCTTCTTTCTGCACCACTCTTCCCTCTTTCTGCACCTCTCTTTCCTCTTTCTGCACCCCTGTTCCCTCTTTCTGCAGTTCTCTTGCCTTTTTCTGCACCTCTGTTGGTTCTTTCTGCACTCCTCTTGCTTCTTTCGGCACCCCTCTTGCCTCTTTATTCATCCCTGTTCCCTATTCTGCACCCCTCTTTCCACTTTCTGCACCTCTCTTGTCTCTTTCTGCACTTCTCTTGCCTCTTTCTGCACCTCTCTTGCTTCTTTCTGCACCCCTCTTGCGTCTTTCTTCACCCCTCTTCCCTCTTTCTGCACCTCTCTTGCTTCCTTTTGCACCTCTCTTGCCTCTTTCTATAGTTCTCTTGCCTCTTTCTGCATCTCTGTTGCTTCTTTCTGCACTTCTCTTGTCTCTTTCAGCACCCGTCTTGCCTCTGTATGCACCAATGTTGGTTCTTTCTGCAGTTCTTTTGCCTCTTTCTGAACCTCTCTTGCCTTTTTTTGTGCATCTTTTGCATCTTTCTGCTCTTCTCTTGGCTCTTTCTGCACTTCTCTTGCTTCTTTCTGCACCCCTCTTGCCTCTTTCTACACCTCTGTTGCTTCTTTCTGCACTTCTCTTGGCCTTTCTGCGTCCCACTTGCCTCTTTCTGCACCTCTGTTGCTTCTTTCTGCACCTCTCCTGCCTCTTTCTACACATCTCTTGCCTCTTTCTGCACCTCTGTTGCTTCTTTCTGCACCCCTCGTGCCTCTTTCTGCACCCCTCTTCCCTCTTTCTGTCCCTCTCTTGCCTCAGCCTGCCCACCTGTTCCCTCTTTCTGCACCCCTTTTGCCTGTTTCTGCAACTCTCTTGCCTCTTTCTGCAGTTCTCTTGCCTCCTTCTGCACCTCACTTGGCTCTTTCTGCAACTCTCTTGCCTCTTTCTGCAGTTCTGTTGCCTCCTTCTGCACCTCTCTTGCCTCTTTCTGCACCTCTCTTGCCTCTTTCTGCACCCTCTTCCCTCTTTGTTCAACTCTCTTGCCTCTTTCTACACCTCTCTTCCCTCTTTCTGCACCACTCTTGCCTCTTTCTGTACCTCTGTCGCTTCTTTCTGCACTTCTCTTACCTCTTTCTGCATCCTTCGTGCCTCTTTCAGCACCTCTGTTGCTTCTTTCTGCAGTTCTCCTCCTTCTTTCTGCACCCCTCCTGCCTCTTTCTGTGTCGCTCTTGCCTCTTTGTGCACCTCTCCTACCCCTTTCTGCACCCCTCTAGCCTCCTTTTGCATCTCTGTTGGTTCTTTCTGCACTTCTCTTGCCTCTTTCTGCACCCTTCGTGCCTCTTTCAGCACCTCTGTTGCTTCTTTCTGCAGTTCTCCTCCTTCTTTCTGCACCCCTCCTGCCTCTTTCTGTGCCGCTCTTGCCTCTTTGTGCACCTCTCCTACCCCTTTCTGCACTCTCTAGCCTCTTTTTGCATCTCTGTTGGTTCTTTCTGCACTGCTCTTGCTTCTTTCTGCACCTCTCTTGCAAATGTATGTCTCCCTCTTGGCTCTTTCTGCACCCCTGTTCCCTCTTTCTGCACCTTTCTTGCCTGCATCTGCACTTGTCTTGCCTCTTTCTGCACCTCTGTTGCTTCTTTCTGCACTTCTCCTGCCTTTTTCTGCACCCCTCTTGCCTCTTTCTGTACCCCTCTTGCCTCATTGTGCACCTCTCCTGCCTCATTCTGCACCTCTCTTTCCTTTTTCTGCAGTTCTCTTACCTCTTTATGCACCTCTTTTGCCATCAGTGATGTCACTGTCCATGTCATGAGTGATGTAATATGTGACATCATCAGCAGTGCAGTGCGGGGCGCGAGTTATAGTTAGCTCTACTAACTATAACGGCGGAATTTCTCTGGTTTTATACGAGTGAAATGTCCAACTAACTATAACGTCCCTGAAACCTGTGGTTTTTTCAGTGAACATATATATATATAGGTTTCCCAAGGTTTCCCCGAGTGGCCTCTGACTTCTTTTGACTGGAGGAGTTTTTGCAAGGATTTATTTGCGCTAGCCAGAAGCGTAAAAGGGGCCCCGCTCTGCAAGTGGCTGGAGTGATGCTGGCAACAACTGTTCTTTTGTTTCCAAGGTATTGGAAGGACTCCGGCCCGCCTCGAGTGCGTGCCAAGCCATGGATTACTGTCAGGTACAGCTCGTGATTCTACGAGGAGACAAGTTCATTGTAATTTTGTTTCACGATCCGGTGGGCACTTTTACAAAGGGCTGGAGCGTTAAAGGGGACCCGAGGAAGCCATAGGACATGCATACAAACAGGGACATTTCTTTTGGACACTTTGCGCCTTTGCCTATTAACAACTATTGCCTATATCGGGACCAGAATTACCACGCTTTCCCCACATTACTTACCTGGAAATTATACCTTCTGGGAACTGTAGTTTTAATTAGACTGCAGTTGTCATGTGACTATGTGCAAGCGTACTCCCACCAATGGGAGAGGGACATTATATTCAAATGCGCAAGTGTAACATCACCCTGGGAGCAGCGGCATCTGAGGAAGGCTAATGTAGCAAATGCATTATGCCCAATTGTCCATTAAAAGGTTTCCCAAGGTTTCCCGAGTGGCCTCTGACTTCTTTTGACTGGAGGAGTTTTTGCAAGGATATATATATATATATATATATATATATATATATATATATATATATATATATATTCACTGAAAAAACCATAGGTTTCATTGACGTTATAGTTAGTTGGACATTTCACTCATACAAAACCAGAGAAATTCCGTCGTTATAGTTAGTTCAGCTAACTATAACTCACGCCCGCAATGCACTGCTGATGACGTCACATATTACATCATTCATGACATGGTCAGTGACATCACTGATGACATCACTGATGACATCTCAAATGACATCACTGATGACATCACTGATGGCATCATCCTGTGACTGTGTGTTTCTGTAAAGTTTAAATATGTTTTATAAATATGCCAAGGTGTATTGAAGAATGAGTGGCTGTATAAGTATCTGGATGGAGGATTTAGTAGGTGCGTGACTGACTGTATAAGTGAGTGATTAAATGTGTCTTACTGAATGCATGGGTTAGTGACTAAACTGTGTGAATGTCTGTATCAGTCTGTCTGTTGTTGTGTAAGCTGCTGCATGCGTTGGTCAGTAGCTACATGAATGTCTATATGGGTTATTGATTGGTTGCCTGAGTATTTGTATGGGTGTCTGAGTATGTGTGTGGCTGCGTGGGAGGTGTGTAACTCTGTGCATACATGTTTGAGTGGTTGATTCACTGAGTGTATGGGTTCAAGAAGATGTGGAAAAAGCTGTATGGGTGATTGAGTGTATGTATGGGTGTGTTAGTGAGTGAATGGATGTCTCACTGGTTCATGTCCAAGTAACTACATATGTAAAAGGCAGTGTATGTGAGAGTTAGAGTATATAAATGACTATACATGATAGTCAATGATTGTGACCGTGGCTGTATAGATGAGTGTGCACTTGTATCAGTGATTGTATAAGAGAGTAATTATGCGTTTCTTTCTGTTTGCATAAGTGATGTGTTGTGTGTATTTTCAGGTATAGGTCAGTAAATGGAAGTATGATTGATTCTTTGCCTGACTGACTAGGTGTGTGAGTAACTCTGGATGAGTGCTGGTGTGTGAGTGTCTGTGTAGGTATATGAGTGCATATGTTAGTGTTGTATTAATGAGTGACTGCATGTATGAGTGATTGTATGGGTGAATGAGTGGATGTATATGTAGACCTAACAACCAGTGACTAGATATGTAGTAAGTGGTATTGGTGTGTCTATGGTTTCGAAAATGGTATTCTGCATGTTGGAGACGGTATATCAAAGGTTATATTAGGGTGTGAGAAGGTGCATCAGATTGTCACATGGATGATGTCATCAGTGATGTCATCAGTGATGTCATTTGAGATGTCATCAGTGATGTCATCAGTGATGTCACTGACCATGTCATGAATGATGTAATATGTGACGTCATCAGCAGTGCATTGCGGGGCGTGAGTTATAGTTAGCTGAACTAACAATAACGGCAGGAATTTCTCTGGTTTTGTATGAGTGAAATGTCCAACTAACTTATAACGTCAATGAAACCTATGGTTTTTCAGTGAATTTTAAAGGTTCTTTAAATGCTCATTTCTAACTATAACGTGCCTGAAACCTATGGTTTTTTCAGTGAATTTCAAAGGTTTTTAAATGGTAATTTCTAACTATAACGTCCCAGAAACCTATGGTTTTTCAGTGAATTTCAAAGGTTTTTAAATGCTACTTTCTAACTATATCTTCCCTAAAACCTACTATTAATAATAATAGCGGGTACTTGTGTTAGTACTTAGGCCATTCCATAAGTACATGACTAGTAACTGGATGATTATAGTGCTGTAAAGAGAGTGCATGGTGTATTTATAAGTGCTTTGGTATTAGCGAAGTGATTAGATAAGTACACCGCACTAGATGGGTGATTGGAGAAGTGCATGGGGACTGAAAGGGTGATTGCTAGATTGCATGGGTACTACCAGGGTATTTAGATGAGTGAATGAGTAGTATGTGCCTCCTTAGAGATCTGTATGGATAGTGCACAGACAATTGAAGCACTGCTTGTGTTACTGCTTGGACGATTGTATGAGTACATCAGCAGTGACTGGATGATTACAGTACTGCAAGGAGAGTGTATGCTGAATTTATAAGTACTTGGGTATTAGTGGAGAAATTGCATTAGTGTATAGTACTGGCTGGGTGACTGGAGATGGGCATAAGGAGTCACAGTGTCTTTGATACACTGAAAGGGTAGTACCTGGGTGGATTAATCTTACCTGTTTCCAAGTAGATATGAAATTAATAGTAATATAATTTCACTTTTTTTTTAAATGCAAATTTAAAGTATTTTAAACTTTAGTAGTAAGGTCTGTAAAAAAGAAGAAAAAAATTCTGTTATTACATATAATGGTATAGTTTTCGCAACACAACATAAGTATACAATTACATCACATATTCATTTTGCCATTTTTTGCTGTCTTCAGATTGTATTGAATTTCACCATAAACAGTGATTTCAATGTTAATCATCAGATGACAGCAGGCAAAAAAATACAATCAATAAGATTGTTAAAAAAAACATACTTCTCTTCAAAATGTCTACAACCAAAGCAACTTGGTATTTACATTTTCACAAATAAACATCCTTAGTAACATAGTATATAATACAAACTTCAAATATATCACCACCTTCTTTCAAACACAATTTTTGAAACGCAATATGAAAGAACAGAATTAATAATTGAAACCGTAATTACGAACATCTTCCCAATAGGCCGAATTATGTTTCTGAAAACATTTGCAATGAGGATATCCAACATACACTTCTAAAATCATATTCACATGCTTCTGATAGGATGAATGATGTTTCTAAAATCATTTGTAGTGGAAATATCCAAAATATACTCAGTAATTCATGTTGATATCTTCTTAGAATTTTGGCATCAAAAATATTAAGTATGAATTTCGTAATTCATTAGGCAACCGAAATTTATACTCTAAATGCGCATCATTACATAGTGTCCATCCTTTATTGCATTTTAAATAGACAGTATAGTGTCCAGATGTTGAAGTAGGTCCATCGTGGAAAACAATAGCCACTGTTTTAAAAGTTCTTCCTGAAATTGACACTTGACCTGCCACAAAAATTTTTATTTTGGTTTCCAATTTTGTTCCATCTGCTCTACAACGTTGCAGCATTAAAATAATATATTGTCCACATCTTTCTATAAATAATGTTGACAACATTTCTGATTTGCACTGAGTACATTCCATATCTTGATTAGCTGTTTTTACTAATTTGTTAAAAGACAGTATTTCGCAATCTGGTATCGTCAAATATATGAATCGTTCAGTGTCTATGTTAGTGGTAGATGAAAATGAACAGCTATCACATCTATGAACCAATCTGTAACGTAGTCCAAACAGATTTTCAATTTGTATACCTTCATCTTCTAATACTGCAAGCATAAACATAAGAAATTCCTGAGCATCATGCTGTACATTCTGTGTAAATTGTGAAGAACCAGAACATACATCCAAAAGATTCCGCACATCAGAAGCAGTATGGATTTTCGTTTTATCAGTTTTCAACTTCTCAAAAATATAATGTAACAAAGAACAAAATCTTTTTTCTCGATTTTCAACAATTGCATGCTGTAGATTTTCTAATAAAAAGACAACGTTCACAATTACATTAGCATAACAGTTGATACCTGAACTATTTTCTAACTGATATCCTACAATATTAGCAACCGTGTTCCCTTCTATTTTCTTTCAGACTCGTCATTCTTTTTAATTCTTTTTTTCTTTGCAACCTCAGTATAATCTTTATCATATTTTCGTTTTGGACGTATTAAACGTTTGTCATAAATAGGATATTCACCTAAATTAGGAGCATAGGGCCTGATTCACAGAACTAACTTACGTCAAAAACGTAAACGTAAACGTAAACGTAAAGTTAGTACTTTTTAGGTATTCACAGAAGTTAGTAGTCCTAACTTTAGGACTCCTAAATGCCTTCTGTGAATACCGAAAGTCTGAAAGTTAGGATTTTTCTCAGTTTAGGAGTAGTAAAGTTAAGTAAAATCCTAACTTTAAGACTTTCGGTATTCACAGAAGGCATTTAGGCGTCCTAAAAAGACGTGCGGTGGTGGGACCGCCGCACCACTGGCGGCCGGTCCCAGCACCACTAGGGTGGCGGGTGGACGAAAGTCCGCCCGCCATCCTAATAGGCCCCATAGTCTTCAATAAAAGACAAAACAGTCTCATCCGAACCAGTTCCAAATTTAGGTGCATCCTTGATCCATAAAAGCATATGTATATGAGGAGCACCTCTAGCTTGTTATTCTTTTCTCCCCAAAAAATCAATAACTTCGCCAATAGGTGGATTTTTTTATTAGAGATAAAAGACATCATAGCTTCAAACCTATGATTAAAATATCTGCAAACATTTACAGGATCTAGGGAACACAGTTCTCCAGGTGTCTTCAATTCAATATTTGCTATATTTGAATTTGCTTCTCGTAGAAAATCCAGTAAATCATCCCATGCGTACTCAGCACAGCTAAGTGTAACAAACCACGTAGGGGTTCCTAAGTTTCTTAACATACATTTTAGTTCCCCATGAGGTCGATACCAATATTCATTAGTGCCACATTGACATGCCATCAAATTAATTAACTGTGATTCTAAATGTTCGTCTCTTTCTTCAACTTTGTCCATAAATTGCTTTGCAGGAATATGTGAAAGATGCGTTCCCGTTTTTAATATATGGTTGACTGCATATGAAAGTGCGGACAGATCACTCTCAAATAAAAGATTAAACAAATATGGAATACACTGACGAAATATTGGATCATCTGAGTACAATCGTAAAGTACGATATTCTGCAGCTGGAATCCGAACTGGACGTTCATCATATCGTCCACCTTTTCCAGTAGGGAAGAGCTGTGGAAAACAACAAGCTTCCAAACTTTTTTCCCACACACTCATGGGAGTTCCTTTTGCTTTTTTCATCTGGAACAATTCAATAGTATCTCCTATCAGTTCTTTTGAATGTAGAGGTTGTATACTATAATGTTCATAAATTTCTTCTTTTCTTGAGTTCTCCACTTTTTCTATTTGTCCACTTGAAATGTGTGTTTCATCTTCTAAAGTCATTTCTTCTTCTTCTACATTTACATTTTTATAGTAAATATTGTTTTGCACCAGATATAATGTAGCCTTTTGGACTTTCATGACATCTGCTAACTCTTGCCATATTTTCCGACTCTTTGTGGGTACACCATTAACAAGAATGACTACAGGTTCAGTATCCTCTCTTTCTACACCAACAGTTTCAACATTTTTCTTAAAATCTAAAGGTAAATACACAACTCTTCCTTTTAAACCTCTTTGTAGATCTGTTGGAGGCAGCTTACCTGTTTTAGGCTCCATACGAATTATAGCCTGAAAAGGGTGCACAGATTGTATAAGGATAGCCTCATATGTATTTAAATCTTTAAGTTCTGGAGGTATAGGTACTAATTCTAAGTCATTATGAACAGCTCTAGCTGGCATTTTGTTTTCTTCTAATTTATTATAACAATATTTACAAATGCATTGTACAGTACCTAACTCAAAACGACCTTCCACAAACAGATAAGCAGCAAATTCTCTCCATTTATCATTGTTTTCCTCTTCACTTTTTAAAAACACATCTACATTCCTAGTTTGAATTTTCTAATGACTACGTCGGCAACAAATACAAACATAGGGGCTCATTAGTATGGCGGGCGGACTTTGTCCGCCGCCAGAGCCCGAGGAACGGGACCGCCCGCACTGCATGCGGCTGTCCCGCACCTACGATTAGGATGCGTCCGCCACACTGGCGGGCGCATCCCGCATTTGTAACATTGCGGCTGGCGGTGCTGAAAGCACCGCCCGCCTGCTAGTGCCACAAAAGCAAGTTGTGCATTTAAGTGCACAACGTGACAGGCACCGCGTGGTGCCTGCCACGTTGTACATTGAAATGCAGGGGGCACCATAGGTACCCCCATGTGCACCCCCACCCCCAGAATACCTGGGGGCGAGAACCGCATGCCTTTCCGTGGCTAAACCCAGCATGCATCATAATATGGATGGCGGTGTCTACCAGACACCGCCACCATATTAACAGTTTTTCCGCCCGGTAGGCAATCGGGCGGATTGCCTACCGGCGGAAAACCGGTGGACGGTCTTTCCGTCCGCCGGGGTCCCCCCCGCCATAGTAATATGGCGGGGGGAATTGGCATGCGGGCGGGCACAAATGTCGGGTGGATCGCCACCGCCATGCGGGCGGTGGCGATCCGCCCGACATGCTAATGGGCCCCATAGTTTGGATTTTCACCAGAAACTACTTTAAACTTTGTTATTTCTTTTTCAAACTTGACATCAGTAGTATCTTCCACCTCTTCTTCAACACCTACACTTATCAAACTCTCACTTTCTCTACACTCCTCTTGAGCGGCAAAGAAACGTAACTCTATATCATCACATACTTTTTACATCCAAAACTGAACCATGCAAAAGAGCTGTATTAATTTCATTTAGACATGTTGCAGGACTTTTCACGTAGTATAATCTTCTAACTAACTTCCGCATTTCTGAATGATGTACTGCTAACATTCTCAAATGATGAAAACGACTTTGACACACTTTCCTAGAAAGACAAGCCAGAGAATGACCTTGCAACCCTGTATTTTTCTCACTTTGCAAGGATCCAGTCCTTGTAATATCTTAATCTTCTGTTTCACAGTTTTTCTTCCATATTCCCTTAAGAAATTTAGTAAAATATCAATAGATTGTTGACGTATACTACAAATACAACTACAATCCCATGTAAACACTGGAGCCTGGGTACGTCTCCCTTCAACTTCCTCAGCTATTAATTCTTCAACATTTCTAGGAACTACCTTTTCTTTCTGAATTGGACAACCATCTCGCACCTCATAAGAACGACCACAGGTATCAACTGCATGCACTAAACTATTTTGTTGAAAATAACTTTCTTCATTAAAAAAAGGTTCCGTACTAGAAATATGCTTCCATTCCCCGGAAAATATTTTACAAAAATGTGTTCTATTTACAATTCTTTTTCTCTTAAATTTGTCCTTCATACGCTCCATTATTGTATTTAAAGTCTTCAATCTTTTTAAAATTAAGATAAACAATCTTCTTTTTAATTCAAAAGCTTTTTCAATAACACTGAGGGGCCGATTCCGATCTCGGCCGGTAGGGCTCCGAATCGGATTCGGCATTACCGGATCCGATTCGGAGCCCTGTTCCCCGACGTGCGTCCGGGCGAGCGAGTACGATGCGAGCGCACGCGAAATCGCCGACCGACTCGTTCGCGGGATCCAACAGCTCCGACCGACTCGCTCGGACTCGACTCGCACCGCGCAATGGAGACATTCCCCGGCCGGGTAAGTACGATGCGCGCCTCGAGCAGTCCGACTGACTCACGCCGTCCGGCTCGAACGAGCAGTCGGAGCCGTACTTTGGGGGTCCGTGTCGGACCCCCCTGTATGCCTAGCCGCGCGAGTCGCACACAGGGTGGACCCATGGGTCCCCCCTACCTGTGCATGTATGCCGCGACCCGCTTCGCCTCGAACCCGCTGTAGGGGGCGCCCTTGTTCGCCTCGCACCCATTGAGTCAATGGGAGCCCGCGTACGCGTTGTACGACCGGCTCCCATTGACTTCAATGGGAGTCCGACCGACTCGAGTCCGATAGCATGCGAACGCATCGTACTCGTTCGGTCGGACTGCTAGGGTCCGATTCGGTCGGAAATCTCTCCGGGTCCGGCTCGGTCGGAGAGATTTCCGGCCCGAATCGGATTCGGCCCCTAAGAATCTCCTTTTTTTGTCTGTAAAATGCTGACCTCCTTTTATATATTTTACATTTTTTTAGTAAATTCTGGAGTACTCTACTTTTATATATTCGTTTTCGAATTTCTGAAAATTGTTTGTTACGTATTCCAACATAATTCTTTTTCCGATAATCCAATTTTCCACTTTTTTGAACATTTTCTTTTGCTTTTGTTTCACTGTTCTTGTTCTGTCTGTCTCTTCTATATTTTTAATATTAATAACAGTTTTTGCAAGTTTTTTTAAAAAAACTTTACTTTTCCTACCAGAACACTTTTTCTTTGAACATCCATGTTGTACTGGATCTAATATCTCTTTTCCTTTTTTTCTTCAAATAAACCTCCTTTCTTTCTTTTCTTTTTCTTTGCTGTTTTCTCGTCATTGTATCTCTTTCTTAATAATGATGCAAAATATCTGTAAAAAAAGTTTTGAAAACAGGTTAATATAATTAAAATAATTATATATAAATATTCAAATGTATAATTATAAAAATATTCACATATATAATTATAAAAATACATACAAGGAAAGTACATCAATGATTTCCGCAATGGAACAGTACTACCTGCATAATTCTGGTGCTCTATGAGTAGTGTGAAAGATACTAGACCACAGCATTAGCAGTACACATCTGATTGTGTAACAACATGATTAGAAACTGTAACATTCCATACTTTGTAGCTGGTTAGAGGTCTGCATACATACTGCACAGAATATTGTAGCTATACTAGTGTTAGTAGCTACGCCATTTTATAAGTACATTACTATTAACTAAAATGATTACAGTGCTGCAAACAGAGCTCATATTGAATTTATAAGTGCTTAGATATTGACGTAGAGATAGAATAAGTAGATACTGCTCGATGGATGATTGGACAAAGTGCATGGCACTGACAGTATGATTGCTAAACTGCATACCATGCAAAGGGAGAGCTGCGACCTGGCTAGAACAGCTACGGTCCAAATACTATAGTGAAAACTACGGGCCGTCCCCTTGCAAACGGATAGCTGCGACCGGTGATGTCGAAAGAGAGAGCATGAACGCGATATTTCGCAAAAACAAGTGCAGTATATTTCCAGTGTTAGCTTGCACAGGTAATTTTACGCACCAAACGGCTCGCAGACAAACAGCTGTGAGCCGAACGATGGTTTGTAGAGGGAGAGCTGCGAGCTGGCGCGCTAGCTGGTAGATGTAGACCTGCGAGTCGACTAACTGGGTCGTACAGGGAGAGCTGCGGGCCGGCTCCGAGAAACTGACTCATAGAGCATCAGCAGCGACCCGTCCACTCGCAGAAGGACAATGGTCTGTACGGACCAGCTAGCACAGGAACAGCTGCGAGCCGACTACTATAGGGAAAAGTGCTAGCCGTCAGCTTACAAAGAGATAGGTGCGGGACAGTGATGTGGAGAGAGTGAGCGTAAAGCGGTTATCTCATAGAGAGACAAATGCGCTATATTTCCAGTATTGCTTTCCAGAGGTACCACTGCGGATTATCTGGAAGAGAAGGATAACTGACATATCGACAACAAAAATATCGTATTGACAAAATATCGTCGTCATAATATCGACTACAATAATATCGACTACCAATACTTATTTAAAAAAGTACACAAATATCGAGTACACAATATCGTATATAAAAAATATCGTACACCACAATATCGAAATATAAAATATTGTTAAATAAAATATCGTTTAATTTTAAAACACATACAAAATATCAAAAATATCGAATACCAAAATATAGACATCAATATTATCGACTTTTTAACAATATCGACTATTGAAAAACAGGTAAATTAAATATATGTTTAGCACCAAATATAAATTGACATTATATAACAATATAACACACTTAAATAACATAAAATGATCATTTGCAAACACATCAATATATAAAATGTAAACTTTTTTCAAAACGAACAATTACAGTAATAAAATAAAAGCTTTAAAATATATAAAGCTTGCATCATGTCACATTCAAAACAATGTTTAATATATTTTAAAAAGAAAAAAAGAAAAAATAATCACTTTCTACTAACAAGTTCTTAATTAGCGTTTCCCTTATATGGAAACAAACAGCCAAAACAAAAAAACAATTAACTTGAAAAAATCAAATGCTCACATTTTAAAATACACCAATGACATAAAGCAACCAATTAAATAAACACTATATAAGCATGAAATGTTTGCATCTCTTTTACACTTCTAACCTACAATAAAGAAGAAGGTGAAACTCTGCCCGACTGTTTCCTGAAAGAAAATTTTCCTTACTGAAGAAATCTTTAAAGCTGCACTAAGTAAGAAAAACTGTATTTAAAATATAACCACACTACTAGCCTTCAACCCTAATTATTTCTGAGACATAATTTACTAATCTTTCATTGCTTACATTTATATCTCCTCTACAGATATTTTACAAAGCCAGCAAAATATTTTCAACAACCTCACCAATAAAAGAACAATCAATGTAAGTATATTATATTTTTTTCCAAGCCACCTAAAAATATTTTTCAAACGTAATTCACTAATGTATATTTTATTTCTTATCTATCTCCTCTACAGAGAACTGCAAAAGCATCCAAAATCATTTTGTAAACATTCACCAACTAAATACAATTAAAAAGTAAGTATATAATTTTCAGTTATTAAACACCCTTAAATACCCACCCAAATATCCCTTTTCCCCTAAAATCCCTATCAGCTACAAACAATGTAATCAAATTATTAAAATTTTTGTTTTCTCTTCCCAACAGAAAATACATCAAGAAAATAGAAAATAAAGCTTGAAATCATTTTCTGGACGATTTTATTTACATCAAACTAAACATTGGAAGTATATTCACTGAAATGTAACTGTATTTAATAAATATGTAGCATTTATTATATTTCCCCTAGCATAAGACAAAACAACATGACTGAAGGTGCAGAATTAGTAATGTCACAAAAAAATAAAATGTTATTATGTTATATGGGGTATGTCTATACACAGGAGAAACAAATTGGTCTCAAAGTGTTTTGGAAGTGTAGCAAATACTACTCTAACAAATGCTATGGAAGAGCTATTACTCATGAAACTACTGTTCTTTCTGTAAAGAACATAATCACCCCCAAATATAACAGAGATTGAGGTTAGAGATGCTCTTGAAAGTATTAAAGAAGCAAGCACTAGTACTGATAAACACACCACCCAAATACTCAAAGAGCAATTATTAAAGGTACCTCAACATGCATCAGGACAATTACCCTCCATAGATCCTTTAAAAAGAACTATTGTCAGACAGAAAAAAGCAACTACAAGTACCCTACCTGAGACTAAAACGTTTGCAGAAGTAGTTATTCCCCCAGAATTAAGCATTACTCACACTAAAGAACCATTTATATTTTTTGATAACAAATGCCCTGATAATAATTATGTTTGCTACTGCAAACAATTTAGTTAAATTACAGCAATGTGACACCTGGATGATGGATGGAACTTTCAAAATATGTCCAAAACCATTCTACCAGCTATACACAGTGCATGGATTGTACCAACATTCAAATATTCCATTCATCTATGCCCTATTACCAAATAAGCAGCAAACTACCTACATAGATATACTAACTAAAATAAAACGAGAAAGCAATAATTATTTTCCATCAAAAATAATTATTGATTTCAAATTAGCCATGATAAATGCTATACTGAAAAATTATCCACACACAGCAATCCAGGGTTGCTATTATCATTTTAACCAGAGTCTCTGGAGACATCTGCAAAAAACAACCCTAAGGGGTCGATTCCGATCTCGGTCGGTAGGGCTTCGAACGCGATTTGTCCAGAAAAAGTACGAGCCGTACGCGTGTTCTCCGACCGACTCATACAGCTGTACGAGCGAGCAAGTACGATGCGAAGAACGTGAAATTGCAGACCGACTCATTTCCGGGTCCGAACCGCTCCGTACGACTCGGTCGCAGACGAACCGTACCGCGCAATGGAGTCGATTTCCGACCGAGCAAGTACAATGCACGATTCGGACAGCCGGATCGAGTCGGAGTCTCCGGGACGAAAAAAGCTCCGGGAAGCGGACTTCGGGGGTCCGTGTCGGACCCCCTTCACCCGTAGCCTAACGAATCGAACACAGGGGGGACCCAAGGGTCCCCCCTTCACATGCATGTACGGTGCGGATGGCACCAACGAGTTCCCACTGCAGGGGGTGCCCTTTTGCGAGACGTACCTATTCAGCTGATGCGAGGCCATGCTCGCGTCGTAAGACCGGCTCCCATCCGACCGAGCCGAGTCCGTCAGCATGCGGCAGCATCATACTCGCTCAGTCGGACTCCAGGGGTACGGCTCGGTCGGAAAACACTCCGGATCCGGCTCGGTCGGAGGGCTTTCCGACCCAGATCGGAATCGACCCCTCAGTGTACAATGTGCTACAGACAGTACTTTCGCCTACCAAATTAAAAAGCTAATAGCACTATCATATGTACCTGTAACTGATGTAGCAGAGCACTACAATATTCTAATAGAGAGCCCCTATTACAAAAGGAACGAAGACAAAATAAGCCCACTACTAGACTACTTTGAGGACACCTGGGTGGGAAGACTACATAGATCAGGGCATAGAAGGCAACCTAAGTTCCACATTCCTTGGTGGAATGTGTACCTAAGTACCTTAAAAAAGAAGCCAAAACAAATAATAGTGTTGAAGGATGGCATAATGCCTTCCAAGCAACAACAAGCAGAGGTAAACCTACCCTACAAAAACTACTACAATCTATACAGAAAGAACAAAGCTATCAAGAATTACGGATGGAACAATCTGTAACTCAAATATGTCCAAAATTAACTAAGCAAACTAAAAAAATGTTTGAGCTACTCCAAAGTCAGGTTACCCTATACCCATCAACAAAAGGCCTAGATTACCTATCCCTAATAGCCAAAAGCATATTATAAACTACATTTCCACAGCTATTATAAATGTTTTCGTTCACAAAACAAACACTTTACACACATATATTAATATTATATTTTCACAAATATTATTTAATTGTCATATATATTTTTTTGAAAAAAAATATATTTAAAAATAAATAATATTTATCAAAATATACTATATATCACAATTAATTATAACAACATTTCCCACCCAAATTAATGCAAAAAAATAGACTTACGGTTTATGTAGCTGTAGAAGATGTATTCCAACAAGTAATAATCCTTGCATCTGTCTGTTAATCCATGTTAATGTTTAAAAAAGCCCCCCAAAAAATGCAAAAATCCAACAGGTCCAATATAAATCCATCCTGGCCAAATCCATGTAATCGAAACCCTCAAAAACCCGAAAAAGATATAAAAATATAAAAATCGCTCCAGGAAATCCTGAAAAATAAAAGAAAGTGTGATAATAATATTAGTTGAACAAACTAATACACACTTCTTTTTTTAAAACAGCGTCTTTCTCTCCAACGTAAAGTCGATTAAAAGTAACCTGCAAAAAATGTCGAAAGCATACCCACCCACACAAATACACCCAAATACATTCATTAAATACAATAACATTAATTTATATTAACAAAACAACACATATTTAGTCATATTATCGTCTGTCTACACTAGGCCTCAAACACTAACTCACGACATCCCACTAAAATATAACTAACACCTACAGCACATCAAAACGCGACAAGCTAACAATAAATACAATATATACATCCTAACTAGACTAAAACATAAGTATTAAGGGGCCTATTACGATGGCGGACGGAGACACAACCGCGGTGCCGGCGGTGGCGGTTACACCCATTTACCGCACGCCGCCAGCGGTCTTCACGCCCGCCATATTAGGATGGCCACACATTGCCCATTTCCCGTCCGCCGCGGTGCGACGCCGACCGCCATCAAAGTGCGCCCGCCACCGCGGCGGAGTGAGCCAATCACCACACACCGCCGTGCGGAATGACATCCCATACGCCGAAGATATTACGATGCCGGAAACATGGCAGCGCACCGTGACGGAGAAAGCGCACAGCAAGAGACGGCGGAGACACCACAGCGGAGACAGAAAAGAGACACCCGGTACACACCGCGATGGATCCTGCCCTACACGCCATCCCGGTGCTGTACATGATACACCACCTGCAAGCCATCGTCCACCGCGGACGCCTCCGCAGGTACGTATAGACACAACAGTGCAAGTAACACAATACACAGCTCCAGGGTGGAAAAACGTCGCATGGGAACACCACACACCCCTGTGGGGACAGGCACACAGCCATCACTGCACACACACATGTCCCACCTGTGACAAACACACCTCATCACATACTGCCCACCCATGTTCCGCCATCATGAACAAATGTCCCGGTCACCGCCGCGGTCAGTGTGCAGGAAACCATGCACACAACGCAGAGCCCAGGGCCAGGTCCTGCCAAGGGCACCGTACAAATAGCACAGAGCCACAACTCCACCCACAACACACTAGCTACCTCCCTGAAGGGACACAACATGTGCCTCCCAAGTGCCACTCCTGCACAACAACCACACAACTAAAGCCACACCATGCCCCACGTCCCAACAACTGCATATATAGCCACAGCAGGACCCTTTGCACAGGAACACATAGCACAGAAGCCCAGGCCCCAGCCAACACACACACCACAACAACATCACACACAAGCCAAGAACACTGAGGCCAGGCACAAAATGTACACACACACAGATGAGGACCAAATACTTCACTGCACACACTACCTGACAAGTCACACACACACACACCACCCTGACTCACAGCCACATACACACACCACATGCCAGCAGTAATGGAGGACAACATATAGGAAAGCCAAAGTGAGGTGCCCACAAATGGAAGGGCAGTGACACAACCATCAAGCATGTGTGATGCTTATGCAAGACAAGACACATGTGAGAACACACACAGCCCATCACAGCACACATGGCTGACACAGTCAGTCAACACAAACCACGGTCACCTCAATGCAACAACTCCTGGAGACAGCAAGGACACCCATGTATAGGCACAGGGATGAAAGGAAGGCCCTGAACTCAAACACTGACCAGCCACACATAGGCATCCAAATACTGAACAAGAGAATGTCTGCTGCACAACACACAGGGCCCAGTGACACACTACATGACAGCCAAGCACAAGTAGGATATGTCACACATACCTCCTCTCACAACAGCACCACACAATACTGCCATGTGCACAAAACACAACAACAGGGCTCAACAAGTACACATACAGGCACACCACTCCAGGGTGACACATGGTAGTAGTTGACAATGCAGGTGCACACACATCCACAGTCACAACAAAGTCACCCCCTTCACACCATACACTTCTCCACCACCCAAGTGCACACATTGGAAGTAAGCCATGGGACCTGGATAACTCATCACCACAAGATGTCCATACACCTACACTGATTGGCACACAGAAAGGAAGCTCACACAGACCCCATGACCCTGGCCTGTCTGCCTGTAAGCCTGTGCCCAAACTCCCACCCTGTGCTGCCATTGCCCACAAACCTGACATGTGTCCACCATAGATAACATGATCAAAGAAGGACGATGACAACAAGAATTCATTGCCAACCACCTGCACTGCACCCATAAGTATCACAGTCAGGTAGAAATGAAGTACCTCCCACCCCTGCAAAACAAATGAAATGTGAGACAACCTATTGGCAATGTTGAAGTGGCATACTGAGCATGTGACACAGTAAACCATGCAAACACAGAAACAACTTTATTCAGGAAGGACACTGACACAACTCACAGCAGGACCAACTGTGTTTATTCACAATTTGCATAGTGAGACAACAAATTTGGGCAACAGCAAGGCCAGTGGGCATTTCAATATGCACAGTATTTACATGAGAAGCTGCACAGGCAGGGAGCAAACAGCAGTGAGCAATAAGGCCAGTGGCCAGTCGAATGTGCATATGAAGTCCTTGAAATGCTGCACAGGCAGGGAGCAAATAGCAGTGAACAACAAGGCCAGTGGCCAGTTCAATGTGCAGAGTAGGGACATCAGAAGCTGCACAGGCAGGGGGCAAATAGCAGTGAACAATAAGGCCAGTACATTGTGCAGAGTGGGGACATCAGAAGCTGCACAGACAGGGGGCAAACAGCAGTGAACAAAAAGGCCAGTGGCCAGTCCAATGTGCAGATGAAGTCCATGAGAAGCTGCACAGGCAGGGGGCAAATAGCAGTGAACAACAAGGCCAGTGGCCAGTACAATGTGCAGATGAAGTCCATGAGAAGCTGCACAGCCAGGGAGCAAATAGCAGTGAACAACAAGGCCAGTGGCCAGTACAATGTGCAGATGAAGTCCATGAGAAGCTGCACAGGCAGGGGGCAAAGAGCAGTGAACAACAAGGCCAGTGGCCAGTACAATGTGCAGATGAAGTCCATGAGAAGCTGCACAGGCAGGGGGCAAATAGCAGTGAACAACAAGGCCAGTGGCCAGTACAATGTGCAGATGAAGTCCATGAGAAGCTGCACAGCCAGGGAGCAAATAGCAGTGAACAACAAGGCCAGTGGCCAGTACAATGTGCAGAGTAGGGACATCAGAAGCTGCACAGGCATGGGGCAAATAGCAGTGAACAATAAGGCCAGTACATTGTGCAGAGTGGGGACATCAGAAGCTGCACAGGCAGGGGGCAAACAGCAGTGAACAAAAAGGCCAGTGGCCAGTCCAATGTGCAGATGAAGTCCATGAGAAGCTGCACAGGCACGGGGCAAATAGCAGTGAACAACAAGGCCAGTGGCCAGTACAATGTGCAGATGAAGTCCATGAGAAGCTGCACAGGCAGGGGGCAAATAGCAGTGAACAACAAGGCCAGTGGCCAGTACAATGTGCAGATGAAGTCCATGAGAAGCTGCACAGCCAGGGAGCAAATAGCAGTGAACAACAAGGCCAGTGGCCAGTACAATGTGCAGAGTAGGGACATCAGAAGCTGCACAGGCAGGGGGCAAATAGCAGTGAACAACAAGGCCAGTGGCCAGTACAATGTGCAGATGAAGTCCATGAGAAGCTGCACAGCCAGAGAGCAAATAGCAGTGAACAACAATGCCAGTGGCCAGTACAATGTGCAGAGTAGGGACATCAGAAGCTGCACAGGCAGGGGGAAAATAGCAGTGAACAACAAGGCCAGTGGCCAGTACAATGTGCAGATGAAGTCCATGAGAAGCTGCACAGGCAGGGGGCAAATAGCAGTGAACAACAAGGCCAGTGGCCAGTACAATGTGCAGATGAAGTCCATGAGAAGCTGCACAGCCAGGGGGCAAATAGCAGTGAACAACAAGGCCAGTGGCCAGTACAATGTGCAGATGAAGTCCATGAGAAGCTGCACAGGCAGGGGGCAAACAGCAGTGAACAAAAAGGCCAGTACATTGTGCAGAGTGGGGACATCAGAAGCTGCACAGGCAGGGGGCAAACAGCAGTGAACAAAAAGGCCAAGACATTGTGCAGAGTAGTGACATCAGAAGATACACAGGGAATGTATGCAACTCTACCATGCCATGCCCAGCCACAGAGTAATGGGGCTGACAATGGGCATCACACGCACCGCTGTGGACAGACAGGTGTGTGAGGGTGACCACCACTCAGATGGGGCTGTCTGTCGGACTTGGAGCTGACTGTGTGTTGGGGTCAATTGGAGGGCTGCCCTGGGCAGTGGGAGGAACAACTGTGGAAGAGCCATCTCTGCTTGTGGGAGCTGGGGGGCTGCTTGGACCAGGTGGGGTGGTGGCACGGGGAGGTGGACTCATGCCCTGGTGAGACACAGTGTGTGCCGGAGATTGTGGAGGGGTGCCTCTCCACTTCTTGGGGATCCTGAAAGGCTTCCCTGCCTGGGGATTGAGGTGAACTGGGGCGGACACAACAGGTGACCCCACTACCAAAGCTGATTCTGGTGTGGATGGTGACCCTCCCTCTGGGGACATGCTGGAACCCGCTGTGCGCTTGCCTGGGGTTTGCCGCCGCCCTGCCTCTCTCTGTCCACCAGGTTTGCCCCCTACAGTGTCCTCCCGTGCTGGCTTCACAGGGCTTGGGATGGGAGTGGAGGTCAAGGATGGATTATCCATGGGGCCCTCATCCTGTGTAATGTTTGCAGGCAACACCTTCTCAGTGGGTGTGAAAACTGTCATTTTGCCTCTGCGAGACGTCTTTGGGACAGGGAGTCTTTGGCGGGGGAGGAAGGTGAGGCCTGTGACCCTGATGCTTGTTTCTTTGCTTTGTGGCCCGTGCTGTCGCCTGATGGGCTTTTCTCTCTGCGCTCTGGGGTGGCCTTACTTTTATGTGGGGATGGTGTCTGCGCTCTAGTACGCTTGGGCTGCTGCTGCTCCTGTGTGCTGCGGGTTCTGTATCGCGACTTTGGGGTCCGTTGAGCATTGTCACTGTCGTCAGAGGTGCACAGTGCCACGGGGCCGGACAAAGTGCTGGGAGCCGCTCCCTGACTATGTGCCTGTTGCAGGGCTGCTGTCACAGTTGATGACAAGGACTGCACAGTCCGGTGTAGCCCACCTACGTCGGAATGTATGCCCTCCATGAAAGCTATAACCTGCCCCAACTTTTTGTCATACTCTTGGAAGGCATTGAGAAGTGCTGTCTGCCCCACACACAGCTGGCGCAATAGCTCGACTGCTTCAGCACTGAGGGCAGCAGGGCTGACATGGGCTGGGGCAGCAGTGCCTGGGGTGAAGGTGACTCTTCCCTTCCTACTCGTGCGGACACGGGCAGCACCAGTGGAGGTTGAAGGGAGGCTGGGCACTGGACGCTGTGTGGCGGAAGAGGAGGCAGAGTCCCCGTTCCCTGTACCCCCCAACATGGAAGCGTCACCGCTGACATCAGATGACGTAGAGCTTTGTGTCTCCGGCTGTGAATCCTCAAGCAGACTCCTGTCCCACTCCTCGGCGCTGGTCACATCTGTGTCAGTCTGCTCCGGTGCGGCTGTTGCACTGGATGCCTCACCACTGGTGTCCGTCCCCTGTCCCTCTGCACATACGGGAGATGCTGCATAGGAGAGAGAAGTACTGTGAGATGAGTGGCATCAACAGAACTAACACGTGCCAATACATCTGCATCCTAGAAGAGGTGTGCAGCACATCACATGCCACCCTGTGCACACATATATCTTACCACCCAAATATCAAGCCAACAGTGCACGTCCAACACACATCCTGCCATAAGTGCCCCAGGTGACTCACACAGCACACCATCCTGCTGTTGGCTCACATCAGACACAGCCACAAAATGGCCTGTGCACACACACTGTCCCGATGGTGGCAAGGATGAACACCACAACATGGTGCACATCACCTACATGGATGGAGCAGTAGGGGACCACACAGACCACAACATACCAGCCCACAATGACCCTGCACACATGCCATCCACCATATCGAGTTCATGGGCACATCTACTGTTGCACATTGGCCTCAGATGTCTGACTGGCAGACATCTGAGGACTGTAATTGCATGCATTCATTGAAACGCACTCACAGTTGGCACACTGGCATTCCCATCCATATGAATTCACACACTACCCCACAGCAGAAGGTACCTGAAGGCCACAACTCCAAATGTAAGAGAGATGCACAGTGCTAAAACTGACTTCATGAAGCACAGGTTGGGCAAATGCATGCCACATACACCCAGCACAGAGGCCACTCACAAAACATTGCACCACACAACCAACGTCACACAGCTGACAATTTGCACACTCTGTAGACACATGCACCTACTCCCAGCCAAAGGCAGCCTGCAACACATACTCACCCCTAGCTTGATGCTGATGCTCCTTCAGTTGTCTGTCCAGCTCAGGTTGTGTGACAGCCAGGATGCGGACCATTAGTGGTGTCATGCTGCGCCTAGCCAACCTGCCAGTCCCAGGGAGCAGCCCCAGCATGATCTCGGCCACGTTCTTGCTCAGCTGGCAGATGTCGTCCCACCTTTTATGACAGGTTTGACACACCCAGATCTCGCACTCTGGAGGCAATGGCCCTCCACACGGCTTTACGCTGGTGGACCTTCAGCTGCAAGCATGGGTGACAAGAGGGGTGAGGTTCCAGTGACACAGTGTACAATGACAACACAAAGAAAATGCAGTAGCACAACAGTGAGTCATCCAAAACTCCAGCTACAACTGTAACAGAGCCAACAATTGCTGTGAACATGGTACAATGTCATTGGTCAATCAGACGTACATGCATGCATGTTCGATGGTGGACACAGTACCTCCACATCCCATTCACATGCAGGATACCAACACAGCAAGCGACGTGTAGTCTGCCCGCAGCTACTGTCTGCAGTTACCTACAACTACACATAGAGAAGATAGCAAAACATGTGTCTTGTTGTTGGACTCACTGTGTCCAACACTGCGCAGACCTAAGTGTCCTAGCCCTGTGAAAGCCTCACTGTGTCCTGGAACTCACATAGAGTGATAACAACTGTCATACACACACCCTTCTCACACGGCTGCTCCTGTGCAATCTACAGGGCAGAGATGGTACTTAGATGAAGAGGCGTGAACCAAACACACATGGAACACACTGTACATGCAGTGATGTGGACATGTGGCATTCGGCGGGGACTGTGCAGGGCAAGTGGACTGACACTGAGTGTGTAAATTGGGAGCAACACAGCCATTCACACAAACGATAACTGGCCTGACTCCTGCATCACCAAAATGCAGCTGCACTGTATGGCTGACACTACAAAACATGTCCCTCTACTCAGGATGGGCATGCAGGGTAACGTGTGAAAGAGCCCACCAAGCCCTTCCCGCTGTAGTAAGCATGCTAGGCAGTGCATGTCAGAGCCCCACAACCACTGACACATACAGAAGCACCTCCACCTCACAGGTGGAGGGTGGCAGCCAGCAGTCCCTTGAGGCAGCAGCAGCAGGTGGAGGGTGGCAGCCAGCAGTCCCTGGAGGCAGCAGCAGCAGGTGGAGGGTGGCAGTCAGCAGTCCCTGGAGGCAGCAGCAGCAGGTGGAGGGTGGCAGCCAGCAGTCCCTTGAGGCAGCAGCAGCAGGTGAGGGTTGTCAGTCAGCAGTCCCTGGTAGCTGTGGGAATGTGGGGCACCCTCCCACACATATATAGGCCCCTGGGGCTGTGTCAGTGGTCCCAGGGTGCTGCAATTGGTGTACCAGGTCTGCCTCATTCAAAAACATCCAATGTCCGCCTCCGCGGTGGCGGTGCACGCCTACCGCGATTTTCAAATTCATATCAGGCTACCGCGAGGGTGCTTCCCATTGGCTGCAAGGGCATGGTCCATGGCGGTGACACACCGTAGGGGCCAGGCACGCGCTACCGCGGTGGTGCATCTTTTGAATGCTTCCAGTGACCGGCTCCGCGGTGGCGGTGCACGCCTACCGTGATTTTCAAATGCGCATCAGGCTCCCGCGAGGGTGCTTCCCATTGGCTGCAAGGGCATGGTCCATGGCGGTGACACACCGCAGGGGCCAGGCGGTAGGCACCACCAAATGTGTGCCATACAGTGCCTGGAGTGACCGTGATTTGGGTAGCGGTGCATAGTGACCGCCATTGTCACATACATATCTGGCTGTGTCTACCGCGATTGTGCCTGGGGTATGGGCGGTGCCAGTCCGCAGGGGCCAAGCGGTAGGCACCGCCATATGTGTGCCAGACAGTGCCTGGAGTGACCGTGATTTGGGTAGCGGTGCATAGTGACCGCCATTGTCATATACATATCTGGCTGTGTCTACCGCGATCGTGCCTGGGGTATGGGCGATGCCAGTCCACATATGGCGGTAGGCACCGCCATATGTGTGCCAGACAGTGCCTGGAGTGACCGTGATTTGGGTAGCGGTGCATAGTGACCGCCATTGTCACATACATATCTGGCTGTGTCTACCACGATCGTGCCTGGGGTATGGGCGGTGCCAGTCCGCAGTGGTCAAGCGGTAGGCCCCACCATATGTGTGCCAGACAGTGCCTGGAGTGACCGTGATTTGGGTAGCGGTGCATAGTGACCGCCATTGTCACATACATATCTGGCTGTGTCTACCGCGATCATGCCCGGGGGTATGGGCGGTGCCAGTCCGCAGGGGCCAAGCGGTAGGCACTGCCATATGGGTGCCAGACAGTGCCTGGAGTGAGCGTTAATGGAGTTGTGGAGTAGCTTTGCTGCACCTAACGTGTCCTCAAGCTCTATGCATAGGCCAACATGTACAGTGCCCAGTGTCTCAACAATTGAAGGGTCCTCATGAGGGCAAATGCACAAAAGGAACATGTCACTCCACGTCACCAACACATACCATATATGGGTCGCCAATACATTGCATGGGCACATACACTCGCACATGTCACATGTGCTCTGTAATGAAATGTAGACTGTCCAGTTAATGTGTTGCATAGCATATGTAGACAATGGTCAATGTCTGTGTGTGCAATATAACGCACAATGTTGTCTGATTTACTGAACTAGGGGCATCAGCAACTGTCACATTGTGTAATGCACATGCACACATGTGTCCCCCACGCTCAGCTGGTGGTCAGTGTGTAGTTGATGTGTGCCATGTGCAACCTGTGTTGGGAGGTGTATCAGGGCCAGCAACATGGTGTGTTAGGGTAGTATTGCAATTAATAACATATGCTGGGGGTCATACTCACAGGTGTGCACACATATCTGTTAGTATATCACACTGTGCATGCGAATGAGCCGGAGGGGTGCACAGATAATTGCTGCTGGTAAGGGGACAGGTGTACGAGTAGTGTGCCTGATGTGTACCTACTTGTGAAGTGCTCTGTCGGTTAATGGTGCATGGTGTAAAACTTGGGAATGTGTCTGTTGAAAAAATTGATGTAATGCACATTTCATGGTCTTTTGCATTGACATCTGTGCACTTTGATCTGTCCTAGGAGGAGGAGGCCCAATATCCATCGTCAATTCACAGTCCTGGCAGACATCGAGAATGAGGATATAATCCGCAAATTCAGGCTGGACCGACAAACCCTGCAGAACCTATGTGCCATGTTGGAACCCCACCTGCAGCCACGTCGGACATATCCGACAGCTTTCACCGCAACATCTAAGGTGATGGCATGCCTGCATTTCTTTGCAACAGGCTCATTCCAGCACACGGTCGCAAGTGCAGGCGGGATGTCACAGCCGATGTTCAGCATGGTGCTGAGGGATGTACTGTCGGCCATGATGCTCTACAAAGACAGATATATCCATTTCCCCAGGGGGCCTGAGTTGGTGGCTGTGAAGGGCGATTTCTATGCCCTGGGACATATCCCCCATGTCATTGGTGTAATTGATTGCACACATGTTGGACTTGTGCCACCACAGGCACGTGAACAGGTTTACCGCAATAGGAAGCATTCACACTCGGTAAATGTTCAAGTGGTGTGCCTGGCGGACATGATCATCTCACACGTGTGTGCCAAGTTTCCCGGCTCAGCCCATGATGCCCACATCTTGCGCAGGAGCATCGTTCCTCAGCTGATGGCCAATCTGCTTCCGGAGCGTGCATGGCTTGTGGGTGAGTATGCATAGTGGATTAGAGTGGGGTGTGTGTGACATGCTGTTGTGTGGCATTGTGGGACTGCAAGGTTAACCTGTGTTTCTCACACCCAGGTGACACAGCATATCCAAAAAGCCCGTGGTTGCTGAGCCCATTGCGGAATCCCGTCACGCCAGCTGATGTGCGATACAATGATGCCCATGGGAGGACACGGCGTGTGATAGAACGGACATTTGGTCTCCTAAAATCAAGATTTCAGTGCCTGGACCATACTGGAGGTGCCCTTATGTACTCGCCAGGGCGGTGTGTCAGATAGTGGTGGCATGCTGCATGCTCCACAACCTGGCCATTCGCAAGGCAATACCCCTGATCCTGGATGACGATGATGAGCAGCCAAGGCCCCCGCCTGCAAATCAACCCGGATCCAGTGACGAGGGCAGTGGAGAGGAGGAAGGTGTCGACATGCGTCGACAGCTCATCACCCGCTACTTAACTTGAAGGTGAGTGATGATGTAGAAGGGACAAAATGGTCTGATGGTGTTGCAGTTGCTGTGTGGGTGTATGTGAGCTTGCTGACTGCAGCTTTGTGTTGACTCATTGCTGCCTGCCAATGTATGTGTGATTGGTTAGTGTGATACAGAATGTCTCTATGGTGACTGTTGCTCTGTGTAAAGTTTGTAGATCTGAGTACCTTGTTGACAAGTGATGTGTGATGTGTGCGATGCCACACCCATACAAGTGACTCTTGTTCTTCGGTTTTCCCTAGGTCCCTTCAGCATCTCACTGCCTACCTACATTCCATTCCCCTGGACCATGTCCTACACTGTGAAGGTTGCACATCCTGTATTAGAGACGGAGCAGACACAACAACATGTGTGTAAGGTGTATTTATTTACAATTGTGACATGCGAGGGTGGAGAAAATGTGAAGGGGGAATTGAAGAAGTGAGTTGACAGTCATGGTAGATGAGATACTTGAGTAGTCCCCACAATGATGTGGAGACCCAGTCCAACAGATAGATGCCATTCACATGGCAGTGTGGTGAAAGATAGTCCAAAAGGTCAATGCAGTGGTGCAGTGGTCTGTCATCATAGCTGTCTCGGGGACTAGCGTTTAGCAGGTGCTTTGGCACATGAGGCCTCCTGGCCTTTCCTTGGACGGCCCCTTTTGCGCTTGACTGGAGGGGCCACTGCTGCAGGGACAGTGGTGTCTGAGGACTCACCCCCCTCTGTGGACGCAGGAGAGGATGATGAAGTGTCATCCTGCTGCCCATCAGGGGGAGGCGGTGGGGTAGAATGTTGCGCTGGCCTGTCCCTCAGAACCGCCACTAGCTGCCCCAAGAGGTCCACAATATGTCCCATGCGTGTGTCCATGGACCTCAGCAGCAGGAGGTGCTCCCGAGATTCTTCCTCTAACCGGCCCATTCGTCCCTGGGCTGTTGGTAGGCCCCAAGGACTCTGTCGATGTGGGCCAGGGCTTCCGTAGCAGGATCAGTTACCCTCTGCATGACCATGTCCCTCCCACCTGCACTGCTGCCACAGTCCTGTCCGGTCCTCACATTGGCCTTCTGCATCCTCTCCCTGGCCTCCGCAGTCGATGTAGTGGGCTGCTCAACCCCTGGGGCAGGGAGGGTGTTGCGGCCAGCTGTGGTGGTGGTGGTGGTGGTGGTAGTGGTTGACACACAGGCCGTGACAGCAGCTGTCTGAGGATGGTCATGGGCTGCAGCTGATGTGGTTGTGGGGACAATGGGTGCCTGGGACTGGTTGCGGGCTGCCACACCAGATGGGCCAGCTTGGAGCTCCTCATCCAAGGAATCCAGGGAGTCTTCATCCAGTTGTCTCTGTTCCGGGGGGGGGGACTGGCTCTGCAGGTTGGTGTCATCCTCTGCAGTGAGTTCTTGGTCACCTGTGGGTCAGATGAGAAATGGTCATTGTGTTGCACCCAGCAAAGTTTGTGTTAGCAGTGTTACATCAACTGTTTGTACATCCAGCAGTTGTTCACTGTACAAATTTGCAGTAACCGACATCCAGTGATGCATTACAAGCTGTTGTGGTACATGCATTACTTGTCCATATTGGGAGTTGTCAAGACATGACATGCACAATTGAAATTTTTTACATTGACAGGCTCATGTTGGCATCCAGTTATTGATCAATCATATGTCATCCATTAACGCATATGTGTCACTTGTTGAGCCCTTGCAGCGGTTTACTCTGCACATTGAGTGAACATTGCAGTTTCATGCATACCTTTTCAATGTGGTGTACATATCTGTATTTGCAATTCCTGCCATGCTTAAGTTTGCTTTAATTAGATCCTAGGTGGTCTGGACCACTGCTACTGTCAGATGGCATGTAGTGGTGTGCATGGTTGTGCTCTGAGTTCCATCTACATGTGTTTCAGACTTTCACACTTTGGTTGCTGTCACAGTTTCATTTTCTTAGGTGTGTGCACACTATAGTTGCCAATGCTATCTGGGTGTGCAGTTGTGCACTGAGAGGCCTGGTGTCCTATGCCACCATGTTTTTTTAAATGCATATCTGGCTGCATGTTGTGGCGGTTGATATGTTGTGTTTGCTGTTTTTTGCTTGTATTTGTGAGACCTCTCTGTGTGTGTATGATGATGGCTTCCATCTTGGTCCAGTGTGGGACAAGTCAGCATGATATGTCTACATGCCAGTTCTTTTGAAGTGTACATTGCAATAACTGACACATGCATGTTGGTGCCAGGAAGTAATGGGTCTTGTGTGCTGGCGGTCAGGTGGGCACGTGTGAGTTGTTGTGCAAGCTTCCCACCCCCACACACCCCGACCTGTGAGATGTGGTTACCTACCTGTGAGTTGAGTGGGTAGCATACATTGCCTGCCACATGATTCTTATTGGGGGTGTAGTGTCCCATCCTCCATAGGGGTGGAACAGCATGCATGTTGCGTTTTGTGGGACGAATAGCCAAACACACTACACCGTCTCACTGTGAAGATGGCTACCTACCGTTTGAGGTGAAGGTGAGCAATGACATGGCTATGTGACTTGGTAGTAATTTTTGGATGGAATGTGCGTGTGGTGAGCAGAAGGTGTGTGTGGCTTTTTGTACCCATTGATTTCATATTACATTTGGTCATGGGGTATACCCCCCATCACTGTTGTCCCACCGATCTGGGTGTGGGGTTTACTCCCCCAACATTTGAAGGCACAATAGGGCAAGGGGTATAGGCTCCTAGCACAGTTGTGACATACAGCAGGGTGAACATCTCACCCAGCATACATTTCCACACTGTCATGGTTTCATGGTATTTGTGGACCTGAGAACATGAGCACAGTACTGGTGAAGCAGTTGTTCCAGGGCATCCATACACTGACATGTTGTGGTCAACAGTGGTGTATGTGTGAGATGTACTCAGCCATGTGCAGACAATGTGTGCTTTTGGGGCCAGACTATACCAGCACTTTTCAGACAGACAGTGTGAGATGTGAACATTGTCAATGCATACACACATTGGTGGTCCGAACAAGACACCTTTGACAATTTTAGTCCGACAAGGTGCTGTTCTGCAATTCAGTGCAGCACTGTGGTAGCTGGGTGTGTTGCAGGACATTTTGGATGTGCTTAGTTTAGCATTGTGAGTCCCAGCTGCAGTGTAGTTTTTGGGTACACTGCACTTCCACTGTTTACATTGCAACACTGTGGTATGACATGGGTGATTTGCACTTTCCCAACCAACCTGCCACACACTGCTGCAGGGCAGCATGATCGTTGTTAGTGTTGCAGTGTGTGAGGCCTGGCACAGTGGACACAATGTGGGTCATTTTTGAACAGAGACTTGTGCATGGTGACTACAACACAACTGTTTTGCATGATTTGTGTAGGTGACTGTGGACTAAGTGGCATGGTGTCATGTGCGGCTGCACAGACGTCACATGCCTATGAGTGGGACAAGTGCTCCATCATGCTGAGCTGTGGGAGTAGGGGGCCTGTTGTGAGTTGTGCTTCTGTGTCACCAATTAAAAACAACACTCCCGGTTGAAATGGTTACCTACCCGTAAGTTTGATGAGTGACATTCAATATCTGCCACATGCTTGTGGCTGTGTGGAGTGCTCCATCTTGCGCAGCTGTAGGACAAGGGGGCCTGGTGGGAGTTGTAGTGCAGGCTTCCCAACCACCCACCCACCTCCCTGTAGGGATGGCTACCTACCTGTTAGGTTAAGGTGAGCAATGCTATGGGTGGCACATGGGTTGGGGTGGAGGGCTCCATCTTGCGCAGCTGTAGGACAAGGGGGCCTGGTGGGAGTTGTAGTGCAGGCTTTCCAACCACCCACCAACCTCCCTGTAGGGATGGGTACCTACCTGTTAGCTTAAGGTGAGCAATGCTATGGGTGGCACATGGGTTGGGGTGGAGGGCTCCATCTTGCGCAGCTGTAGGACAAGGGGCCCTGGTGGGAGTTGTAGTGCAGGCTTCCCAACCACCCACCCACCTCCATGTAGGGATGGCTACCTACCTGTTAGGTTAAGGTGAGCAATGCTATGGGTGGCACATGGGTTGGGGTGGAGGGCTCCATCTTGCGCAGCTGTAGGACAAGGGGCCCTGGTGGGAGTTGTAGTGCAGGCTTCCCAACCACCCACCCACCTCCCTGTAAGGGTGGCTACCTACCTGTTAGGTTAAGGTGAGCAATGCTATGGGTGGCACATGGGTTGGGGTGGAGGGCTCCATCTTGCGCAGCTGTAGGACAAGGGGCCTGGTGGGAGTTGTAGTGCAGGCTTCCCAACCACCCACCCACCTCCCTGTAGGGATGGCTACCTACCTGTTAGGTTAAGGTGAGCAATGCTATGGGTGGCACATGGGGGGGGAAGGGCTCCATCGTGTGCAGCTGTAGGACAAGGGGGCCTGATGGGAGTTGTAGTGCAGGTTTCCCAACCACCCACCAACCTCCCTGTAGGGATGGCTACCTACTTGTTAGGTTAAGGTGAGCAATGCTATGGGTGGCACATGGGTTGGGGTGGAGGGCTCCATCTTGTGCAGCTGTAGGACAAGGGGGCCTGGTGGGAGTTGTAGTGCAGGCTTCCCAACCACCCACCCACCTCCCTGGAGGGATGGCTTCCTACCTGTTAGGTTAAGGTGAGCAATGCTATGGGTGGCACATGAAGGGGGAAGGGCTCCATCTTGCGCAGCTGTAGGACAAGGGGGCCTGGTGGGAGTTGTAGTGCAGGCTTCCCAACCACCCACCAACCTCCCTGTAGGGATGGCTACCTACCTGTTAGGTTAAGGTGAGCAATGCTGTGGGTGGCACATGGGTTGGGGTGGAGGGCTCCATCTTGAGCAGCTGTAGGACAAGGGGGCCTGGTGGGAGTTGTAGTGCAGGCTTCCCAACCACCCACCCACCTCCCTGTAGGGATGGCTACCTACCTGTTAGGTTAAGGTGAGCAATGCTATGGGTGGCACATGGGGGGGAAGGGCTCCATCTTGTGCAGCTGTTGGACAAGGGGGCCTGGTGGGAGTTGTAGTGCAGGCTTCCCAACCACCCACCCACCTCCCTGTAGGGATGGCTACCTACCTGTTAGGTTAAGGTGAGCAATGCTATGGGTGGCACATGGGGGGGAAGGGCTCCATTTTGCGCAGCTGTAGGACAAGGGGGCCTGCTGGGAGTTGTAGTGCTGGCAGCATGTACACATGTACCCATGGTGATGTTGCTAGATACCTTTGGGGGGCTTCAGGGAGAGTGTCTGTTGAATCTGTGAGAGATGTGTTGGGGGAGTGTTGTGCACATGAATAAATGTGAACCTAGGAGGTATTAATTTGTAGTAGTGCAAGACAGTACATTTGTGTGATGTTAGGCATTTGTTTGTACTTACCAGCCTCCACTCCCCCAGGTATTCCTGAGAGACTCTCTGGATGTAGAATGCCAAGCACCTTCTCCTCCCATTCAGTGAATGTTTTGAGTGGAACGGGAGGGCCACTGCCTGTCCTGTGAGCCCGCTCATGGTTCTTGGCTCTCTTCTTCTTGACCACTGCCTTCAGATCGTGCCACCTCTTCACGTTTTCATCTCTATTGCGTGGCACGGTCCCTACTGCATTTACCTTGTCTACTATCCTTCTCCACATTTGCGTTCTTGTGGCTAGTGGTGTCTGTTGGACCTGGTTACCAAACAATTGTGGTTCTACCCTGATTATCTCATCAACCCTGACCCTCAACTCACTCTCAGTGAATTTGGGCATTCTCTGTGGTGACATGGTGTGTGATGTGCCAAGGTGTTTGAGGTGCAGGTTTGGAAGTGGTAGTGGTGGTTGTGATGTGTATGGTGTGTGCTGTGCAAAGGTGTTAGAGGTGCAGGTGTGGAAGTGGTGGTGGTGGTGGTGATGTGTGTGTGTTGTGCAGATTTGCCTCTCCTGTCAGCTGTGGTGAATGTCCCTTCAGTTGTGGAGTTTTGCAAAGGATTGTGGTCTGTTAGGGGGCTGGATTTATACTGGTCTCTGTGGGTGTGTCAGGATGGGGTATTGGTAGCAGGTGTGGTGTGTGTGTGGGCCTGGGATTTGTAGTTTTGGAGTTTCCCATGGGGGTGTGTCTTTGGGCTGTGTTAGGTATTTTTGGGTGCATGCCTTGTTTGGTTGGTGCACTTTGTGGCCATGTTGTGTGTTTTTCTCGCGACCATTTTTTTCACGGAGCGTCAGCAGCGGTGGCTTGGCTACGGCGCTTCCGCCGTCTCACTCATTCATCAATGTTGTCGACCACGGCGGTTGGAAACAGCGCACTGCACCGCGGCGATGTCGGGAATATCATAATTTCGATGGCGGTGTCTCCGCTGTGGTTGCGGTCGTTTGGGCTGTTTCCGCTGCGAAACCGACCGCCGCGGACGGGTTTGGGCCTTCTCCGCAGGCGAACGGCGGTTTCTCGGGGAACCTTTCCGCAGCGGTAGGATTTCTACCGCCGTGGATCCTAATCTGGCCGTCGGTTTTCCCGCTGTTGAGGCGGGCGGTGATTTCCCGCTACCATGGCGGTCGGCTTGCTTTTCCGACTGCCATCGTAATGATCCCCTAAGTTAGATAAAATAATTAAAATTCCCCTTACCTTGCTCAACGCGACGCAGCTTCCTACCGCGAGCTTCTCTGGTCCTGAATGACCCAAAATAACAGTACGCAGTTACAAAATAGTCCCTGTGAAATAAAAATGGCTGCTTAAATAAATGTAAAAAAAGGAATAAGGTTAAAAACATGCATTATAGTAAAGTGTAAATGTTACATACATTTTTCTTATATTGTACAATTTTTTCTGTATATTTAAAAATTAGTATATATTTTATTATACTTTGTAAAGTTATAATAATAATTAATATAAAAATATATGTATTATTATAATTATATATGTATTTTTTAATTATAATCAATATTAAAAAGACATATTAATTATGTACAAATGTAAAACGAAACTTACCTGTTTAAAAAAATTTGTCATGCAATACAACAATGTAATAATTAATATTATTAATATTTTATATACTAATAATATTAATTAAAATTTTATTTACATGTAATAAAGTTATTCTTTTTCAAAATGTTAAAGAATATTCACTACAGCATATATATAATGTTACAATATTAAACAATAATTAAATATACAATGCTTTATGTTATGTATATATATGCAAAAAATGTTTATATTAATTGTATAAATATATTATTATGTTCCAACAACTGTTGTAAAATAATAAAAAATATGTTTTGTATATCAAAATATGAGTACTTGTGTTATAAAATTTGATTATATCATAAAATGTTCTTTTCCTAAAAAAATTCCATTAACTAATAAATGTATGTAAAATAATTTATGTTCCTTACATAAAAATGTACATATTTTCTGTGTTTTTATTAATGTGTATTCCATACTATAAATAAAAATTATTATTTTTTTCTACCGTCTTATACAAAAATAAAGGTTGTTTGAAAATTAAAAATGTCTAATTTGTTATATGTATATATTATTATTGAATATTTTACTTAAATCTATTAATTTGATAAATGTACCATTTTAAATTACTATAAATAAGCATCATGTTTTTTATTAGTAAATTATAAAATATACATCAATTACACAATAAAAATGCATTATCACTGCACATAATAAAAACCTCTTATATTTGTTCACATATAAAAACACATACTGTAATTTTCCTACAACTATTTATATTAAATTAATAAATACACAGCAAATAACATATATGTAATATAAAAATCTTAGATAAATTATAAATAAATTAAAAAACTATTTGTACATAAACATATATCACTTACTATTCCCAATACAGTTAAATAATAGTCAGGGAAGGTGCTGGACATTAACCATATATAATTTACTCTTCCCACTCCAGTTAGGATTAAATCAGAGAAGGTGCTGGACATTAACCATATATAATTTACTATTCCCACTACAGTATGTATTAAATCAGGGAAGGTGCTGGACATTAAACATATATAAATTACTATTCCCACTCCAGTCAGTATTAAGTCAAAGAAGGTGCTGGACACTAAAGATATATAAATTACTATTCCCACTGCAGTCAGTATTAAGTCAGGGAAGGTGCTGGACACTAAAGATATATAATTTACTACTCCCACTCCAGTCAGTATTAAGTCAGAGAAAGTGCTGAACACTAAAGATATATAAATTACTATTCCCACTCCAGTCAGTATTAAGTCAGGGAAGGTGCTAGACACTAAACATATCTAAATTACTATTCCCACTCCAGTGACTATTAAGTCAGGGAAAGTGCTGGACACTAAAGATATATAAATTACTATTCCCACTCCACTGAGTATTAAGTCAGGGAATGTGCTGGACACTAAACATATCTAAATTACTATTCCCACTCCGGTGACTATTAAGTCAGGGAAGGTGCTGGACACTAAAGATATATAAATTACTATTCCCACTCCACTGAGTATTAAGTCAGGGAAGGTGCTGGACATTAAACATATATAAATTACTATTCCCACTCCAGTCAGTATTAAGTCAGTGAAGGTGCTGGACACTAAACATATATAAATTACTATTCCCACTACAGTCAGTATTAAGTCAGGGAAGGTGCTGGACACTAAGGGGTCGATTCCGATCTCGGTCGGTAGGGCTCCAAACGCGATCCGTCCGGAAAAAGTACGAGCCATACGCGTGTTCTCCGACCGACTCGTACAGCTGTACGAGTGAGAAAGTACGATGCGAAGAACGCAAAATCACCGACCGACTCGTTTCCGGGTCCAAACCGCTCCGTACGACTCGGTCGCAGACGAACCGTACCGCGCAATGGAGTCGATTTCCGACCGAGCCAGTACAATGCACGATTCGGACAGCCGGATCGAGTCGGAGTCTCCGGAACGAAAAAGCTCCAGGAAGCGGACTTCGGGGGTCCGTGGTGGACCCCCTTCACCCGTAGCCTAACGAGTCGAACACAGGGGGGGACTCAAGGGTCCCCCCTTCACATGCATGTACGGTGCGGATGGCACCAACGTGTACCCACTGCAGGGGGCCCCCTTTTGCGAGACGTACCTATTCAGCTGATGCGAGGCCATGCACGCGTCGTATGACCAGCTCCCATTGACTTCAATGGGAATCCGACCGAGCCGAGTCCGTCAGCATGCGGCAGCATCGTACTCGCTCGGTCGGACTCCAACAGTACGGCTCGGTCGGAAAACACTCCGGATCCGGCTCCGTCAGATGGCTTTCCGACCCAGATCGGAATCGACCCCTAAATATATATAATTTACTATTCAAACTCCACCCAATATTAAGTGCTGGACACTAAGGTGTCCATTACGATACAGGGCGGTATAAAATCCGCCATCTACCATAGCGGTAAAAATCCGCCCGCCTACACCGTCTGAATACCGACCGAGCAATCACGATGCCGCAAAGCAAAAACCGCCCGCGGCGGAAAAAACACACAAAATACCGCCCGTCTATGTCCGAGTCGAAGTCTATCCGTCCGCCACGGATGCAAACCCGCATGACAACCCAAAACCGCCCGCCCTGACTACCGAGACACCGGCCGTGAAATTAGGATCTCCCCGACATGAGCGCGGTAAATTCACAAATTCACCGCCCGCCATCGTAAACAACAGTGATGAAAATGGACACGGCGGAAGCCCTGGCGGCCACGTCCCTGCACGGAAACCATCCGCGGAGCTAAAGAAACACACACAACATTGCCAACAAGTCCACACAGCAACCCACGCCCAAATACCCAAACACAGTACACATCCCGAAAACACATCCCCCCTGGCCAAACAAAAAAACTACAAATCCCAGACCAGCAGCCACAACACACCTGAAAACAACAGCCCATCATGACACACCCACATAGGTAAGTACAAAAGCAGCCCCTTCACAGACCACAATCCCTTGCAACACTACAAACTGAGGACGAGAGGACAGAACACAGCGAGCAAGAAAGGACAGCAGCACACCACAGACACGCACCCATCACACCCATCACCACCACCACCACCACCACCACCACCAAACACCGGCCCCACAAACCCCCTGCACATCACACACCACACACACACACCGCACCAGCACCACAAACACCAAACCACACACCATAGCAGCACAGAGAATGCCCAAGTTCACTTCCACTGAGCTGACGGTCATGGTCGACGAGATCATCAAGGTGTACCCACAAATCTATGGGAACCAGGTCCAGCAGACACCACAAGCCACCAGAAACAGGATGTGGAGCAGGATCGAAGACCAGGTCAATGCAGTCGGGAACGTGCCACGCAACCGAGCTGAAATCACCAAGAGGTGGCACGACCTGAAACGAGTGGTCAGAAAGAAGGAGGCCAAGAATCGGCAACTGGCTGACAGGACTGGCGGAGGAAATCCCACGCTATTCAAAACCTTCAAGGCGTGGGAGGAGAAGGTGCGAGGCATCCTACATCTGGAGAGTCTCACCGGAATACCAGGGGGAGTGGAGGCTGGTAAGTACAAACAAATGTATACCAGCACACCGCTATGTAATCACATGCACTACCACCATGCCATAGCTCCGAGGGACAAACACCCCCATGTCCAGTACACAATACACAAGACACCACTCACACATGCAACAGACACTCCCACACACTCAGTCCAAAGCTACCAACTAACAAAACCATGGGGGCATGTGTACAGTCAGCCAGCACCGCAACTCCCACCAGGTCCCCTTCTACTCCAGATGCGCCAGAAGGAGCACTCCCCACACCCACACTCATGTGTCAGCCATAGCCGCAATAACCGACAAGTAACAGGTAAGTAGCCGTAACACAAAGTCAGTGGGTCGGAGGGGGGACAGCTGAAGTACAACACCCACCAGGCCCCTAGTCCTACAGCGCAGCAAGGTGGAGCACACCCCACACCCATGTGTCAGCCATAGCTGCACTAACTGACAAGTAACAGGTAAGTAGCCGTAACACAAAGTCAGTGGGTCGGAGGGGGGACAGCTGAAGTACAACACCCACCAGGCCCCTAGTCCTACAGCGCAGCAAGGTGGAGCACAGCCCACACCCATGTGTCAGCCATAGCTGCACTAACCGACAAGTAACAGGTAAGTAGCCGTAACACAAAGTCAGTGGGTTGGAGGGGGGACAGCTGAAGTACAACACCCACCAGGCCCCTAGTCCTACAGCGCAGCAAGGTGGAGCACAGCCCACACCCATGTGTCAGCCATAGCTGCACTAACCGACAAGTAACAGGTAAGTAGCCATAACACAAAGTCAGTGGGTCGGAGGGGGGACAGCTGAAGTACAACACCCACCAGGCCCCTAGTCCTACAGCGCAGCAAGGTGGAGCACAGCCCACACCCATGTGTCAGCCATAACTGCACTAACCGACAAGTAACAGGTAAGTAGCCGTAACACAAAGTCAGTGGGTCGGAGGGGGGACAGCTGAAGTACAACACCCACCAGGCCCCTAGTCCTACAGCGCAGCAAGGTGGAGCACCCCTCCCTCCCAGTACCATGTGGCATCCATTGCATTGCGCCCTCCAAACCAACAAGTAGGTAGAGTACTGTACAGGGCGGGGTGTCTGTAGGCATGAGGACTGTATTACGACTAACATTTGGGACATGTCACGTAGCAGAGGAACACGCAGCACTGCTCCCTGTCATAATCATCTGACCAATGTGCACACGGAAATGAATTACAGAGTCATAGCCCACATGAGCCATCTCAAATACAGCAACACCTAAGGAGTCAAGTATGCATGCACAAGTCTCACTGGAGTACTGACCCACACGGCGTGAACTGTGCCACTCATCACACACATCAGCAACACCATCGAAGTCTTGTCCATGTAGTCGTTTCTGCCTGTTCCCTTGACAACGTACAACATCGCCCATGTAAGTCTAACCTGTCTCAAAGTAACAGAGTGGAACCCCAGTAATGCTCATATAGACCACTGGACCCATGAACCACACAGCCACACAATGCACATTCAACATATCATCCATCTCATCTCTCAGCCCCAGTGTCATGAAAGGTATATCATCGGAACAGCTGGCCCTCATACAGTAGTTCAGCAAACATACCTGCCGATGACAAATAATGTGTCTGCAGTGACTGAAGTGCACGTCACACTGTGATTTACAACATACATAATGTAGTCAACACCCCAAGAGCACTGCATTGCTGCACATGGCTGAGGGTAGCACGCACACCAAGGAATCGTCCCATCTGCAAAACGTTGTGTGGCACACAACCATCACTCACTCACTACAATGTTTGCAGTGTAATGTCCATAAATGATAACAGTGAGCAGAAATGCTGGGGATGTCAGACATACACACACCTCTGTCTCTGCAGTGTCGTGTGGCCAAAACACATGTCCCCTTCTGCACCCATATGTCACAGTATGTACCACAAAACCATATTTCACCTCAAAAGCGTTCACGGGGCTGTACCCCTTTTGCCATCTGCGTTTCCAAGCGTTTCATTAGAACCCCAAAACCATATTTCACCTCAAAAGCGTTGAGGGGGCTGTACCCCTTTTGCCATCTGCGTTTCCAAGCGTTACACATGTCCCCCAAAACCATATTACATCACAAAAGCGTCGATGGGGCTGGACCACGCATACACCCAATCCACAAAATGTAGGAGTACAGCAACACACACCCATTGGCATTGCAAATCCGTCCCATGCCACATGATCACATCACACAGTTCCATTGCCTTGCCCACGCATACACACATCGTATATCCACACACACGCATCTGGGAAACCTGTACACAACAGTGCACAAACTGTGAATGTCAGACAACTAATACAAACTTTGCAAGGTGCAACACAATAACCTATCTTATCCGCCCCACAGGTGCCGAGCAGCTCGATGCTGGAGAGGGAGACAGCAGCCGGCACCGCCAGTCCGCAAGCCCCCCACCCGGACTCACGGATGTAGAAGACCTGGACACCTCTTCGGACGATGACCCCCGAGCAGGCCCATCTGGTGTGGCAGGGCCCAACCGCTCCCCAGGCCCCCTCCTACCCACCAACTAATCACCCAGGGCTGCTGACCAGTCCCAGACCCCTGCTGCCACGGTCGTTGCGGCCACCACCACCGCCGCAACCACCACCACCACCACGCCATCCCTGGCCACTGCACCGGCGCAAGGGGTGGCACGCCCGTCGGACTCGACCCTGGGAGCCAGAACGAGGAACGGGGTGACCAAAGTGGCGAGTGGGCAGGTCGGTGGCAGCAGTTCTGGTGGGAGGAGCAGGGTCAGGCCAACGCCATCTGAGCCTGGGAGCCAAGCCCTGCCGCAAATCGCCAGAGTCCTTGGGGCCTATGAAGAGGCCCAAGGACAATGGGACAGGTCGGCTGCCGACACGCGGGAGGTCCTTGGGGTGTTGAGGTCCATGGACGCCCATATGGGCCAATTCGTGACCCATATGGACCAACTTGTGGACCTCATGGGCCAGCTGGTGGTGGTGGTGAGGGCCCAAGCAAGGCCAGCCACACCACCTCTGCCACCACGTGCTGTGGCGCAGGGTCGTGCAACATCTAGTTCCCCTGCGTCCACAGCGAGTGAGCAGTCCTCAGCCACCACCAGCAGCCCACCAACACAACCCCCCCCTTCCAAACGTGGAAGGGGCCGTCCGAAGAGGAAACAGGTGTCCAGAGAGGACTTCGCACGCTCCAAACGCCAGTGAGTCAGCCAGCCACCTTGACCACCTACTGCATTGACTTGGACTACGATCCTACCCCACACTGCCATGTGAATGGCATGTGTCTGTTGGACTGTGGACATAGAACTTCATGGGTACACCTTGACCATCACGCAGCCATGACCGTCAACTCATTGTCACAGCATGCACCACTTTTGTCATCACCTTGCCCACAATCACATGTCACCGCTGTAAATAAATACACCTTGATCACATTCTGCTGTATGTGCTCTGTGTTCATTCAACGATGTGCAACCGTCACCATGATCAGAAATGCATCTGCTGTGTGGTATGTCGATAGGCCAGGAGAGGCTGTAGGGACCCAGGGGTGAAAAACAGAACAAGAGTCCATTGAATGAGTGTGTCACACACTCATCACACAGTACTTGTTATCAACTTTAAGCAATGTACACACATCTCACAGAGCAACAGGGCACAATGCTACAGCCACTGTCAGTGGCATACTACCCCGGACATGGACCATTGCCACACAGCACTCAGTGAACAAAAGGCCTCCCTGACAATGCACACATACACCTGCACAACTACAGCTACATCAGCCGTTGTACATGGTCACTCACCGTCAAGTGAAGTAGCGGGCGATGAGCTGCTGACGCACATTCACAGCTTCCTCCTCTCCACTGTCCTCATCACTGGACCCGTCCTGGTCTGCAGGAGGGGGCCCTGGCTGATCACCGTCATCCACTATCAGGGGGATCTGCCTGCGAATAGCGAGATTGTGCAGCATGCAGCATGCAACAACTATCTGGCACACCTTCTGTGGGGAGTACGCCAGTGCACCCCCGGTGCGGTCCAGGCATCTGAATCTCGACTTCAGGAGTCCAAAAGTCTGCTCCACCACACGTCTGGCCCTCCCATGTGCCTCATTGTAGCGGACATCAGCTGGTGTCCGAGGATTACGTAATGGGCTGAGCAGCCAAGGCCCATTCAGATAAGCAGAGTCACCTGGGTGTGAGGGAGACAGAGAATCGTTGCAATTCCAACTGGACACAAGACAGCATCGCACACCCAGCACGCTACACGAGTCCACATACTCACCAACAATCCATGCACGGTCCGGTTGCAGATTGGTCATCAGACGTGGTAGGATGCTGTTGCGCATGATGTGCGAGTCATGGGCGGATCCTGGAAACTTCGCACACATGTGTGTTATGACCATGTCCGCAAGGCACACCACTTGCACATTCAGGGAGTGGAAGTGCTTCCGATTCCTATAGATGTGCTCCGTGGCCTGTGGTGCTACAAGGCCAACATGGGTGCAATCAATTGCACCAACGACGTGGGGAATCCGTCCAAGGGCATAGAAAGCACCCTTCACTGCCGCCAATTCACGTGCCCTGGGGAATTGGATGTACCGGTTCCTGTGCATCATCATGGCTGACAGGACATCCCGTAGCACCATGCTGAACATGGGCTGGGACATTCCACCTCCACTGCCCACTGTGTGTTGGAATGATCCAGTGGCGAAGAAATGCAGTGCAGCCATCACCTTAGCCGTGGGGGTGAATGCAGTTGGATACACCCTGCGTGGACAGAGGTGGGGTTCCAACAAGGCACATAGGTGATGCAGGGTGGGTCGGTCCAGACGGAATTTCCTGATTACCTCCACATCCTCCATGTCTGCCAGCAATTGGTAGGGGCGATGTATGTTTGGTCTCCTCCTAGGAAAGATGGAAGTGGACACATGTCAATGCAACACAACACAACACATGGCATTTTCACATACACAAAACACAAATTACAGACAAAGCAATAGAATCACAGAACAGCTGACAAGTAGGGACTGCACAGCCACAATACACTTACACAGGTCCCCTTACCAATAGCAATGACCACTGACACATACCATTGCTATGAGCATGCACATGTGGAGTTAGGCCATGAAAACTTGTAAGGCATGATGATGATATCAGACTGCATAATTGGGAAGCGGCAACACCACGGCAATAGACCTCGCTGCTGTGCCTGACACAGCTTCCGAGGCTGGGTGAGTATGGCACACACCAACAACACGATGGACACAGGCTGAGCGGCCAAAACAAGTGGGTCCTGTTGCACGAGGGGATATGAGACAGTCATTGATGTCCCTATTTCACCCTATGTACAGCACTGTACGTATCACACCTCCAAAACACATTGACAGGTGTACACATTGACAGCTCCATGACAACACAGCTGTGTGAATGCAAATACACATCACAAGTGACACGTAACGTTGCACGTGCCAAGTGGGAGATGTACATAGTGAAAGATGGCATGTGTGTGCAAATGCATATCCCATGCTCCCATGCCAATGTGTACATGATGATGTGCCAACAGACATGTGGAGGCTGAGCACTGGCCGTCCCTGTCTATGCACACAGCATGTTGTGGCCCTGTCCAGTGTGGACCTGCTCCCACACACAATTCATGTCCACACCTGCAGATGCATTGCGCACATTAGACTGTGGAGTCCACATGGCACCAGCGGACTGTACCCGCCATGGGCCAGGCCCTTATGGCCAACTCAAATGGCCCTCGCGGTTGCACCCTGCATGTTCGACTATGGAGGTAAGCGTCCCGGGCCAGCTCGGAGCAGGCCATCGTCTGCAATTGAAGCAGGCAGACATGGTACACCAATTGCAGTAGCTTGGACCCACTGAAACAGCCCCAGGGGGCTATATGTGTGTGGGAGGGAGACCGGCATTACCACAGCTACCAGGGATTGCAGCCTGGCATCCCTCAACAACACCTGCTGCTGCCACCTGTCCACCTTCACGTCGACGACTCTGAAGATATGTCCAGGTCCACTCACCAGCGAGGAGCTGGAGACCCTGGATTCCGAGCTCCATGCACACTGCACATGGCTATTTCTTGCAAAAGTTGTGTGTGAAAGACAACTACAGTGTGTGTGGGAGTGCTGGTGGGGGACACACATGTCGTTGATCCGCAGCACTATGAGTCAGGGCCTGTGGGGTTCCAACATGCACTGCTCACCATGCTTACTACAGGTGGTAGGGGTATGTCAGCTCTCTGGCGCTGAGCCATGTATGTCCCTCCCGAGTGGTGGTACATGGCAACTTCATGTCAGACATCCAGTGACGCAGCCACTTGGCAATGCAGGTCTCAGAGCAGTTGTTGCTTGTGAGAATGGCAGGCTGGGGCCATGCTGCCCTTCTCAGTCCCAGCAGCCCTAGGCTGCACATTGACTGCACAATGCCAGTAGGTGACAACACAGACTGCACAGTGGGTTACATGTGTCTTCTGCTCAGGACCCTCCTGAAATGCGCAAACTCAGCCCTGTCGTTTGGACACACCATGCCTAGTGATAGGGATGTGTGTGAGAGATAGTGGCACTGAATGTGACCTCCATTGCGGGGTGGGCCATGCACAGGGCGAGTAAGTTGAGGGCTGCGCAGTGTTGGACACAGTGGGTACACCCACACAGATGTGTTGCCTTGTGATCTTTGTGTTGGTCCACCTGACAATGGACAGTAGATGTGGGCAGACTACACATTGCTCAATGTGCTGGCAACCTGCATGTGAAAGTGTTGGACAGGTACTGTGTACGCACTCCCAGCAGCATGCATTCACGTGTGGTGTACACATGCTGTTAGGCCATGTCCGATTACTTCTTGGCTCTGTTGCACGTCTCAGAGTATTTGGGATGGGTCAGCAGCATGCTACTGTGATCGGTGGATGTGGGTGATGTTGAGAGGTGCATTAGTGACATTCCAAGCCCCCGGTGTACCATCCCTGCAGTTGGAATTCCTCCAGCCCAAGGACATGTGATGAGCCATTGCAACCAAGTTGATTCCTTTGTGTGTGTGTGACCGCCAGTGCAGCCAATTCCACAAAGGGTGTGATGGCATCTTCCGGATGGGCCAGTACGTGGCGTTGACGAAACGGGGGATGCCCCCTCGTATTGTCAGGTCAGCACGGCGGTGCATTTCACCAGTAATGGTCTGCATCTTGACAGGCACACAGCCTGTGCCGGATGCACGTTTGTTTGGGCATCAGCAGCAAGCAAGTATACAGTATTGTGGGATGGTGTCTTTTGCTGTGAGAGGCAGCATGTCTCCACTGCCTACCCATAATCTGGGTAATGTGATGTTTGTTGTGTGATGCAGTGGGTTGTAAGTGTACTCTGTGCTGTGTGCATCTGAGATGCATATGCTAGTCCTGAGGGTCAAGATGAAATTTGGCCACTCTGCATTCTCAATGCACTCAGAGTCGTAGCCCACATGGAACAACATGTAGTAGGCTGGAGTGGCAATTCACATGTATGTTTGAGGCACTGTGCCTACTCGGATTTCGTTCGGTCATATGTGTGCGATGCCTCACCTCATATCCCTGGTACTTACACATCCAGCACACTGTGCAACGGTACTTGTGCTCGTGCGAACGACAGGTGGATGGCATGGGCTCATGAGCATTGTGGACTGTCATGTTGCAGTCTGTGTGAGTGGTGTCCCATTCTGCTCCATGCAGGTATGTCCTTGGCCTAATTACGTAGTGGTCATCCTTGCCACCATCAGGACAGTGGGTGTGCACACTGCGATTTGGGGCTATGGTCGCAGGGTGACACAGGCCGGGAGTAGTGCTATGTGCACAACACTTGTGCAACTAACTATCGGCTTCCTTTACTGTACGCCAGCCATCATGTGTTGATTATGGTGGCTGTGTGCAATCGTACAGGTATCGTGCAACATGTGGAATGTTCTGTGCTGCTTCCCTTGCACCAGTCCATTTCATTGATGCCAGATGAGTGAGGCCACCTCGCTCTCACTCATGTGCCATCTCCCCTGGGTGCTGAGGGACAGGGGACGCTCAACAGTGGGGTGGCATCGGATGTAGCAGCTGCACAGGTGCTGAGTGAGACAGTTGTGACCAGCGTCTCGGAGGGGCCAGACGTGTGCTGGATGAATCACAGGCGGAGACAGCAATTTCGGCCTCATCTGAGGACAGAGGTGATGCATCCATGTTTGCTAACACAGGGGACGTGGACTCTGGGTCCTCTTCAGCCACGCGGAGGCCAATGCCCGCCCTCCCATCTACTTCCACTGGTGCAACACGTGTCGGCACAAGGATGAAGGATAGAGTGTCCTTCACACCAGGCACAGCTGCCCCTGTACATGTGACCCCTGCTGCCCTCAGTGCTGAGTCTGTTGAGCTGATGCGCCATCTCTGCGTGGGGCAGACAGCTCTCCTCAATGACGTCATTGCCCATGACATCACTTTGCCGCAGGTGACATAGATCATGGAGGGCCCACATGTACGCGTGGGTGGGCTACACCAGACTGTGCAATGGTTGTCCCCCCCAGTCAAGGTGGCCCTTCAACTGGGCCAATCTTAGACTGACATTCCTGACCCTTTCTCCACCCCCTGGGGAGTGGCACATCTGACGGCAGCAGTGCACGAGTCCCAAAAAGAAGAAGTGGGGGACGCTGACGTCATGACAGGAAGTGACATCTTGGAAGGTGGCTTGCACCTTCAGCCTGATGGCCTCCCCTCGCTCACCCCAACATGCGTTTGCATGTGAGAAGCCAGCGCGTGCACAGGCAGCTCCGAGTTCACCCCAGAGAGGCCAAAGAGTGGATGTGTGGGTCCATTTGAACAAGTTATCTGTTTCGCGGTATGATCAGTGGTGGGATGCCGTCCACCTGCGTGGTACCCCGACCCGGGACCAGGACAACAGTGACAATGCATGACAGGCTCCGCAGTCCGGATACACCACATGAAACACACAGAGGCTGTAGCTGCCCTAGCGGCCCAGGCCGCGTCCAAAATCCCAGATGAAAGGTAGACCCACCCCGGCGCGCATTGTCATTACCACCGCTGCCATTGACTAGGGACCCATGTGGGGGGACATGGGCCTCAGGGTGACGGGCCTCCGAGCCATCCACCGCCAATGACTGTCATGCAACACACACATGTCGCTAAGCCAATAGGACACTTTGCCTGCACACCAGGTCTCGATTCGGGTTGCCACGCGGGTGGGCGGCGAGCCAGCAGTTTTTTCACGCTGGCACGGGAACTGGAGCAAATGGACCCACACATTCATTCTTTGGCTTCTCTAGGGCGAGCTCGGAACTTCTTGTGCGCGCGCAGCACTCTCTGTTGCAATGGCATGTGACGGGTGGGTGAATATAGGGAATACGTCAGATGGTGCAAGCCACCTTCCGTGACGTCACTTCCGGGCGTGAAGTGTGCGCCCCCCCACTACTTATGTTTGACTTGTGCCATGCTGCACAATGAGGAGGTGTTGCCTGCGAGATGTGACCAGGATGAGCGCCATGACTTCCCACCCACCAAGCTCCACTGCCATCCCGTGCCCTGGGTCGCATGTGCAGGTGGACAATGTTGGGGGTACACCTGGTGGACAGGGGATGTGAGTGCCCTGGTGAGGGCCTGGCGGATGCACAGCAGTATCCAGCATGTCCACAGAGGGTGGGCTTACGTCTACACCTGATGCAGCATTGATCGTGTGCCCGCCTGTTGTGCCCACACGAGTTCACATTTATCCCCAGACAGGTGGTCTTTCCAAATGCCCAGGACAGCGGTAATCCTGTGCTCCCGACTCCTCGCAAGACAGTGTGTTTCAACAATGCATGTGTGCACCTACCCGTCACAACCACCCACCTGGGCCAAGCGGTACTCACGCTTCACATGACACATGTGTGTCTTCCACAGTTGTGCTGCTCTCTCAGGGGCGGCCCTGCAACTGTCCCGTAGCACACACACAGCACCGAGTCGTACTGGCATCCTGTTTGAATGGTAGGCACACTCACACATCTACCTGTAACACAGTGGTGGCTGAGATGGCAATTGTGACCGCCATGGCAGTGTTGGTGGCCATGGCAGGGCACACTCTCACACATTGCATACGCAGCACTTCGTGTCACTACTCGGCACATCGCACTGGCCACTGTCCCTGGGGTTGATAAATAATGCCGCCTGTCTATGTTCTCTGTGACTGGATGCTGTTGTTCCTGTAGTCGGTTGTATCTGTGTAGTTGCTGATTGCAGTTGTTGCAGTGTGTGCATGGTTAAGTGGGGCACAGGCCGTGTATGGTACCTCAGCACTTGCAATGTCTGGTCTCACATTCCAATGTGTTGTACACGTGGCAGGGACTTCACTTCTTTCAGACTCTGCTACTTGTGTGTGTGATGAATATGCTTTTCTATGACACGGATTGACTGCATGTATTTGGTGGTATTTCTGGGGAAATGTATCCGTGACATGTTTGCGTGCAAGCAATGCACAGGGTGTGAGTCTAGCCACAGGATGACAGGCAGCATGCGCAGAGTATGCGGGCATGTGTGAGCTTACTTGCTGTGTGGCCAGCAGTGTAGGTGTATGTTAGTCTTGTGATGTACATTGTGCCTGGGCACATGGCTTACTTCCAATGTGTGCATTTGGGAGGTGTTGGTGTGTGTGGTGTGAGTGGTGTGACTTTGGGGTAGTGTTGGCGTTTGTGTGTGCTGTGGCAATGTCGACTACACACATGTGTTACCCAGGCCCATGGTGGATGTTTGTATCCGTGTTCAGGTCTGTGAATGTGATCACATGTGTGTGTTGTATGTTGCACAGTGTGCAGTGTGTGGGTGTGTCCTTGCAGTTCAGGCTGACTCCTACTTGTTATGTTTCGGACGTTGTGTGTCTGCAGGGTGTGTGACTGTCAAGATTGTGCCTTGTTCAATTGTGCATGTCTGAATTTCTGCAGTTCTTACTCACTGTGCAGTCCTGCCCACCCACACTGATGTCGTGTGTGTTTTGTCAGGCATTGCTGTAGCATGCTTTTGCGTGGCTCCTACTTTTGCTTGCTGAGTGTGAGGTCAGACTGTGAAGGAAATTGTAGACATATGTAGGACTGTGCTTTGTAGTGACCAGGCCGTCAGTGTTAATGTGATGATCTGTTGGGCCACTTCAGAGTCTGACAAGTCCTGGCCCACGAGCTGTAGTTTTTCACTGTGTCCACTGTTACCGCTACTCAGATGCGTTGACATCCAATGCCACTGGACTACATGGTCATCTCACGACTGTCGTGTACTTCACACACTCTCATCCTCTCTCATTCGTACTTGTGTTCGTGAAAAGATTCAGCAGAGTCACATGTTTGCTTCAAGCCATGTATTTGGACTTACGTCCTCTGTGATGCAGTATAGTGGACATTACTGGCAGCGAAATGCATGTGGAGGATATACTTAGCATGATTACACATACAAAAGGGGGTAGGGGTAGATGTGATTAGTTGTTGACTGTGGGATGAGGGCTTCAGAGTTACAACTGCCTTGCCCTTGCTATGCTAATGTACATTAGCTAATTACTGAAGAGCTGTAGACTTTGACACAGACAGTATTCATTTTGCCTACCAGACAGCTTGACATCATAGGCACAGTACATCTCAGTTCCATGGTACAGGTTTACTACAATAGTTACTCCGACACACCTGGGTGAGGGGTGACATCAGAGCATGAGCCTACGTGCATGCAGCAGCGTGTCACTAGTTGTTGCAATGTGGTGGCTACTGAACATGACACATTCACTGGGGTCATGTTGTTGGGGGATGCATTTGTTGTCCATGCAAAAGTCCTGGCACGGAAGTACAGACAAAGGTGAGGTGACAGTTCTCACATAATACAGCAGACAGATTGGTGTGCACTGACCGGTGCATATGTTCATGTGCGCAGGATACATATTATAGCATAGTGGTTTGTGCAGTATTGTCCATGTGGTTGCTGTACACAAATCCCATACCTCTGCCTCCCCCTGTTCATGCAGAGATACTGGATGTGGTGAGGAACAGAGTGCATGTCCCGAAAATGTCCGATGTCATGGCAGTGGAGTTGATGGTGTGGTGTTTGTTGCAGGTTGTATGGTATAGTTGTTGTACAGCTAACTGCCCAGTCCATGCGAAAGCCAAGCATGGGTACGGTGTTGAACATCATTGTTCAATTGGGGGTATTGCGTCGGGGCCCGACGAATTGACAAGTTGTCAGGTATGCGATACCTTCCAGCAGGGCTTCCATGGCATTGGTGGTAAACATGGATGCCATCCAATGAAGCGGATGGTGGCTGGCAATGTGTTCATCGTAAGTTGTCCCTTGTAGGAGCCTGATGGGACATGTTGGTTGACATTCGATGAAACTGTGATCCAGAATCCGTTGTGTGGAGGCACACTGGTCCCATTGCAGTGTGTGTCCGATTGCAGCCACATACGCCATGCCCCCATAGACTGAACAGATCCTGTCGTGGGCGTCCAGGGGGGCGAACAGTTGTACCAGGTCCGCCTTTGGACATGCCGGGTTGGAGAGACATAAATCCACAGGAAAGTGGAACGGACACCTCCGACAGTAGAAAACGGGGATGACGCAGCTGAACATTGCGATGCGGTAAGTTACTCAGTAACTTACGTTCAGCATGGCCAGATTTTCACAGCCCACTATCTGTAGCAGGCTCTCAATGTACAGCTGCATCTGTCCGGCGTAGTTGGGAAGCAGTGGTGCAACAGCCATTTTGCTACAGGGTGATGTGATGGCGAGCTCCGGCTGCCTGTGCAGTCAGCAGAGTGCAACCTCCGACGATGCTGGGAATTCTGGAATGGTTGTACGGAGGCAGGACTTGGGTTATAGCTTGTGCGGAGGACACAGGCCCTCATCCCACATGCTTCAATGAATGGTCAAGTTCAGTGGTGTCTGACTCCTTCCAGATAACTTGCATGTGAACCACATGGAGGAGTGGTATTATTTCTTTTTTGTGTTATGAACTTTCTTTCATGTTGTGCGCTATCTGCCCAGTGGACGGTTTCCTCTGCATGGCTCTGTTTGGCTTTTTGTTGGTACAATGGCTGTATTCTCCGGCTTGAATTGTTGAAATGTGGTTTCAGAGTGGGAATGAAAGGACATTCAGTGCTATCTGCTCTTCCGTGTGTGGGCGGCACGCTGCGTTTCCGCTATACGTTGGGCCTTGTGTGTGGGTGTAGTAATTGGAAACACCTGTTGTCAGGCAGCAGGGTTTTTTGATGTTGCGTTTTGCATGTCTTGGTATTGCGAGCAGGATGGTATAGGTATTTTTGGATGGTACTGGCGTGCCTTTTGCGGACGAGGTCCATATTCTGCGGCGTGATGTAGCAGCCGCTTTGTGCTTCGCCATGTTTTGCACACAGGGGTGTGTCCTATTTTGTCGTCACATCACTCCACTGTTCGGGACAGTTGTGTGACATCATGTTGGCACCTTTGAGTTGCCGGTTGGGGACATGACTGATGCAGGAAGGCCACGTGACATGTGCGTTCAGGGTGGGGCTGGTGTGTGGGGTGTGTAGTTGTGACCCTGTGGTGTTTGTGTGCGGCCCATGCATGGCGCTGTCGTTGGCCTCTGCGTTGTGCGCATGTGTACCTGCGTCATCGCCGCTGCGCTGCGTTGCCGTGACGGGGACGTCACTTCCTGGTCCCGGGTAGTGTGTGCCCGGTTGTTGCGAGTTGTTTCATTTTGCCCAGTGGGACATTTGTGGGTGCAGTGGTGGATGTGTCCTGTCCACACAGGGGTGTCTGGGGGGCCCTTGTGCAGTTTTTCCGCCCTTGCATTGTGTGGAGTGTTTGCATGCCCTTGTTGTGTGTCTGCCTACCTGCATCGCCGCAGCGCTTTGACTCCTAGGTGGTGCATCAGGTAGAGCATGGGGATGGCCTGGAGTGCCGGATTCATGTCGGGGTGGGCCGCCTTTTTGGTGTCCGTACTCAGCTGTTGAGTTTCCGCCTTGGTATCTCGTGCGGTGTCTCTTAGCCGGAGGAGCTGTTTGGCTGCGGCATCGTAATTTGTACGACGGGCGGTACGTGATTTCGTCGGACGGTGTGTCTCCATTGGCTGGCGCCGCTACGTGAACGGGCGCACTTTGATGGCGGACGGCGTCGCTGGCTTACGGGTGGTGTTTTGCTGACTTTTCACATCCTAATTTGGCGGGCGTGTGGGCCGTTGCGGGCGGACGGTAACTGGCGGTTTTTGCCTCCGACAGCACGGCGGTAGTGCTTCCGCCCGCCATCGTAATGGGCCCCTAAACATATATAAATTACTATTCCCACTCCAGTCACTATTAATTCAGGGAAGATGCTGGACACTAAAGATATATAAATTACTATTCCCACTCCACTAAGTTTTAAGTCAGGGAAGGTGCTGGACATTAAACATATATAAATTACTATTCCAACTTCAGTCAGTATTAAGTCAGAGAAGGTGCTGGACACTAAAGATATATAAATTACTATTCCCACTCCAGTCAGTATTAAGTCATAGAAGGTGCTGGACACTAAAGATATATAATTTACTATTCCAACTCCACCCAATATTAAGTCCAAGAAAGTGCTGGACACTAAACATATAAAAATTACTATTCCCACTCCAGTCAGTATTAAGTCAGGGAAGATGCTGGACACTAAACATATATAAATTACTATTCCCACTCAAGTCAGTATTAAGTCATGGAAGGTGCTGGCCACTAAACATATATAATTTACTATTCCAACTCCACCCAATATTAAGTCCAAGAAAGTGCTGGACACTAAACATATAAAAATTACTATTCCCACTTTAGTCACTATTAATTCAGGAAAGGTGCTGGACACTAAACATATATAAATTACTATTCCCACTCCAGTCAGTATTAACTCAGGGAAGGTGCTGGACACTAAACATATAAAATTACTATTCCCACTCCAGTCAGTATTAAGTCAGGGAAGCTGCTGGACACTAAACATATATAAATTACTATTCCCACTCCAGTCAGTATTAAGTCATGGAAGGTGCTGGACACTAAAGATATATAATTTACTATTCCAACTCCACCAAATATTAAGTCCAAGAAAGTGCTGGACACTAAGGGCCCGATTCTGATGCGGGTTGGAAAAGCTTCCCGACCGAGGGCCTGATTCTGATGCTGTTAGGAAGGCCTCCTAACGGCATTTGCTCCTTCCAAATCGGATCGGGAACGTGTCTTCCCGACCGAGGGCCCAATTCTGATGCGGTTAGGAACAAATGTTCCCATTAAAGTCAATGGGAGTTCAACCAAATCGTATCTGGAAGCATCCGGATGCATCCTACTCCGCCGGTCGGACTTTCCCGATCGAGTGGGTCGGAAACCATTTCCCAACCGATTCGGTCGGGAAGCTTTTCCAACCCGCATCAGAATTGGGCCCATAACATATATAAATTACTATTCTCACTCCAGTCACTATTAATTCAGGGAAGGTGCTGGACACTAAGGGGCCGATTCCGATCTCGGCCGGTAGGGCTCCGAATCGGACTCGGCATTACCGGATCCGATTCGGAGCCCTGTTCCCGACCGAGTCGGACGTGCGTCCGGGCGGCGGAGTACGATGCGGCGTACGCGAAATCGCCGACCGACTCGTTCGCGGGACTCAACCGCTCCAACCGACTCGCACGGACACGACTCGCAACGCGCAATGGAGACGTTCCCCGGCCGGACCCGCTTCGACGCATACCCGCTGTAGGGGGCGCCCTTGTTCGCCTCGCACCCATTCAGTCAATGGGAGCCCGCGTACGTGTTGTACGACCGGCTCCCATTAACTTCAATGGGAGTCCGACCGAATCGATTCCGATAGCATGCAAACGCATCGTACTCGTTCGGTTGGACTGCTAGGGTCCGATTCGGTCGGAAATCTCTCCGGGTCCGGCTCGGTCGGATAGATTTCCGGCCTGAATCGGAATCGGCCCCTAAACATATATAAATTACTATTCCCACTCCAGTCAGTATTAAGTCAGGGAAGGTGCTGGACACTAAACATATAAAATTACTATTCCCACTCCAGTCAGTATTAAGTCAGGGAAGCTTCTGGACACTAAGGGGTCGATTCCGATCTGGGTCAGAAAGCCCTCCGACCGAGCCGGATCCAGAGTGTTTTCCGACCGAGCGTACCCCTGGAGTCCGACCGAGTGAGTACGATGCTGCCGCATGCTGACGGACTCGGCTCAGTTGGATTCCCATTGAAGTCAATGGGAGCCGGTCGTACGACGCGTGCATGGCCTCGCAACAGCTGAATAGGTACGTCTCGCAAAAGGGTGCCCCCTGCAGTGGGTACGCATTGGTGCCATCTGCAACGTACATGCATGTGTAGGGGGGACCCTTGGGTCCCCCCCTGTGTTCGACTCGTTAGGCTACGGGTGAAGGGGGTCCGGCACGAACCCCCGAAGTCCGCTTCCCGGAGCTTTTTTGTCCAGGAGACTTTGACTCGATCCGGCTGTCCGAATCGTGCATTGTACTGACTCGGTCGGAAATCGACTCCATTGCGCGGTACGGTTCGTCTGCGACCGAGTCGTATGGAGCGGTTCGGACCCGGAAACGAGTCGGTCGGCGATTTCGCGTTCATTCACATCGTACTTGGGCATCCGGACCTCTGTACGACTCGGTCGGAAACAAAGCCTCCGACTCGGATCCGGTAAAGCCGAATCCGATTCGGAGGCCTTCCGACCGTGATCGGAATCGACCCCTAAGTATATATAATTTACTATTTTAACAACCTCACCATTTTCCCCTAATGACCCAACATCCCACTTCAAAAACAATATTTTAATTTTCAAAAATAAAATATATTTTCAAATTTTAAAATATATTCTTAATTTAATTTTTTTTTTTTATTTATATTTTTATTTTTAAAACACCCCCACTCTTGTCCCTCAAAAAATAACAACATCCCTCTAGTAAACCAAAATTAATGTTTCTAATTTAACTTTAAATTTCTATTTTTAAAATAATTTCAATTTTCCAATTTTTTTTAAATGTGTAATTTTATGGTAATATATTTAAAACACTACCCAGCCTTATCCCCTAATAACTCAAAATCCCAGTACTAAAACAAAAATATAATTTCCATTTTTAATTAACTTTATTTGTTAAAATTAATTTCAATTTTATAAATTTTAATTTAATATGTAATTTTATAGTAATATTTTTAGAACATTCCCCACCATTCTCCCTAATAACCCAACATCACACTCCTAAAAAAAAAATATAATTTCATTTTTAAATTTCAATTTCTAATGTTAAAATAATTGCAATTTAAAATGTTTTAATTAAATATGTCAATTCATGTAATTATTTTTAAAACACTCCCCACCCTTCTCCCCTAATAACCCAATATCTCACTCCTAAAACAAAAATATAATTTCGATTTTAAATTTATATTTCTTATTTTAAATTATTTTCAAAACTCGAAATTTTAATTTAATATGTAATTTTATACTAATATTTTTAAAACATTCCCCACCCTTATCCCCTAATAACCCAACATCCCACTCCTAAAACAAAACATATAATTTATATTTTTAATTTAAATTTCTTTTTTTTAAATAATTTATAATTTCAAAAAATGTATTTAATATGTAAATTTATACTAATATTTTTAAAATAGTCCCCACCCTTATCCCCTAATAACCCAACATCCCGCTCCTAAAACAAAACATTCAGGGGCCGATTCCGATCTCGGCCGGTGGCGCACCGAATCGGATTCGGCTTAACCGGATCCGATTCGGAGCCCTCTTTCCTGACCGATTCGAACGCGCGTCCGACCGAGCGAGTACGATGCGAGCGCACGCGAAATCGCCGACCGACTCGTTCACGGGTCCGAACCGCACCGACCGATTCGCACGGACTCGACTCGCACCGCGCGATGGAGACGTTCCCCGGCCGGGCAAGTACGATGCGCGCCTTCAGCAGTCCGACCGACTCGCACCGTCCGGCTCGAAAGAGCTGTCGGAGCCGGACTTTGGGGGTCCATGTCGGACCCCCATGTACTGCGTAGCGCGCGCGAGTCGCACACAGGGGGACCCATGGGTCCCCCTACCTGGCGTGTGCGGCGCGAACCGCATCGGCCGCGTACCCGCTGTAGGGCGCCCTCGTTCGCCTCGCACCCATTGAGTCAATGGGAGCCCGCGTACGCGTTGTACGACCGGCTCCCATTGACTTCAATGGGAGTCCGACCGAATTGAGTCCGATAGCATGCGTGCGCATCGTACTTGTTCGGTCGGACTGCTGGAGTCCGATTCGGTTGGAATTCTCTCCGGGTCCGGCTCGGTCGGAGAGATTTCCGTCCTGAATCGGAATTGGCCCCATAATTTCTATTTTTAATTTAAATTTCTTTTTTCTAAATAATTTCTAATTTCAAAAATTAAATTTAATATGTAAATTTATACTAATATTTTTAAAACACTCCCCAACCTTGTCCCCTAATAACCCAACATCCCGCTCCTAAAACATATCTTACAAAAATTATTTTTATACAATTTCAAACAAATATTCATACAATTAAACTAATAATAAATTAATATCAATAAATACTATTTAGATATTTACAAAAAAATGATATTTTACACATTCTATATTTTTTTCGATATTTTTTACAACACTAACAAACAATATTATCTACTAACGATATTACTTATTCGATATTTTATACTTCGATATTTTTTAAGCAAAAAAACCCGATATTTTTTACAACGATATTCAGAACTTCGATATAATGGTACAATCGATATTAAAACTTCGATATAACTACAATTCGATATTAATGATTAGATATTATGTCCATTTACCGGAAGAGAAAGAGTTGAGAGCCCACCAGTGGTTCCCAGAGAGAGAGCTACAAGCCAGCGGGCTGGCTCCTAGAGGAACATGTGCAAGTTGACTAGCTGGCTCGTACAGAGAGAGCTACAAGCCGGATCACAGAGGAACAGTTGCGGTCTGGCGGGCTGGCTCGTACAGGAAAAACTGCGAGCCAACTCGCTGGCTCATACAGAGAGAGCTGCGGGCCGGTTCACAGACGAACAGTTGCGGGCCGGTGGGCTGGCTCGTAGAGGAAGACCTGCAAGCCGTCTGCCTGGCTCGTAGAAGGAGAGCTGCCGGCCTACTCGCACACAAACAATTGCGGGCTGACTACTATAAGTAAAGCTGCGGGCCGTCGGCTTCCAAAGGCATAGGTGCGGGACAGTGATGTGGGGACAGGGAGCATGCAGGGGGTATCTCGCAGAGAGAGCTGCGGTATATTTCCAGTATTAGCTTGCAGAGGTACAACTGCGGGCCCGACGGCTCGCAGGGGAAGAGCAGAGAGCCGACCGGTCATTCGCAGAGGGAGAGCTGTGGACCGGCGGGCTCGCTCATAGAGAAAGACCTCCGAGCCGATTAGCTGGCTCCTACAGGGAGAGTTACGACCCGTCAGCTCGAAAAGGGAGAGCTGCGGGCCCACTAGTATAATGAGAGGTGATGCTCGTCCACTTCTAAAGGAATAGCTGCTGTACGGTGATCTGGGGAGAGTGAACGTGAAGTGGGTATCTCGTAAAGAGAGAGCTGCGGTATATTTCTAGTGTTCGCTTGCAGAGATACAACAGCGACCTGGCTCGCAGACTAACAACTACGAGCCGACCTGTAGTTTGCAGAGGGACAGCTGCGAGCCGGCGGGCTGGCTCGTAGAGGAAGACCTGTGAGCCGACTGACTGGCTCGTACACAAACAGCTGCGGTCCGTAGCCTCAAACAGAGAGAGCTGCGGGCCGGCTCGCACAGGAACACCTGTGGACCGGCTCGCACAGAAACACATGCGAGCCGACTACTATAGGGAAAGGTGCGGGACGTCGGCTTGCAAACGCATACGGGGCATATTATCAAGAACGGCATTAAAATTATCGCCGCTTTAGCGGCAGAAAACTGCCGCTAAAGCGGCGATAATGAGCTTGATAATATGCCCTTGTGAATTCCAATAGCAGCCCATGATCTGGTGTGATAGGACTTGCTCGTACAGGAAGACCTGCGGGCCAACTGGCTGGCTCGTAGACAGACAGGAACAGCCGGGGGCCGACTAGTATAGGGAGAGGTGCGGGCTGTCCACTTGTAAAGGGATAGGTGCGGGATGGTGATGTGGGGAGAGGGAATGTGAAGTAGCTATCTCGTAGAGAGAGAGCTGCGGTATATTTCCAGTGTTCACTTGCAGAGGTACAACTGCGGGCCCGAGGACGCACAGAGGGACAGCTTATTCCGAAAACCATGTAATCTTTTAAACATATGTCACGTCCCTTTTGTACCATTCAAACTCATTACGACCTTCTCTGTACACTACAGATCCCACCAACACCCCAATAAAAGTATAAGTGCTATTTTTATACTATATAAAGCTCCATAACTTAATTTTTATAAACACTACTGTTGAGTGCACAAAATGGAGAATGTGAGATGAGAAGAGTAAACGGAGGTGTAATTCCTAAACTTTTATTGTACCATTCCTTTAATATACATATATTCAGGGCTTTAAGTGGGATAAAAAAAATGACGATTGTCTGAAAGCGGTAGCAGTATTCAGCACCGGTAGCACCCGGCCCACTTAAAGGCCTGCGTATGTTCAGCACAGAGACAAAACCTAACAATTTCCATCACTTATAATAACAGTTACTTTCCTACTGTGAACAAATCTTACAGAAAATTTACTAAAACATTTTTTTTTCTTTTTTATCTCTCACACATTGATAAAATATCTCTTGTAAAGATACGCCCCTCTCCACCTTTATTTCGTAGCAGTATCTAGTCACAAACTACTAACACGGTGCAGTATACCCAATTGTAAAGCACAAACACTATTTAGATTATATCTTAAAGCATCATCAAATGATTCTAATCATGCATACATACAGAAAGCAACATGTACGTTTACTTTGTCCATTTACTCTCCATGTAATCTGTGCACATTTTCAACGGGTTCGCAGTATAACACCTGTCTTCACTTATATTCAAATGTACCTCACAGTGTAAAATATAACATCACAACCTATACATATCTAATATTTCCAACATAACACAGTGCAGTTTTATACCAATGAAACTGATTGCACCATTCTCTATATAGTACAAACCCTACCAATATAGCAATAAACTTAGAAGTGCTATTTTTATAATACAAAGAACTGTATTCGATTATTTTTATAAACAGTACCGCTGGGGGCACAAAATGGTGGTGAGAGCTAGACAGAATAAATAAAGGTGTAATTTCCAAACTTTTTATGGATCGTCCCTTTACTATACCTATATTAACACCTTTAACTGGGATTATATATTTCGCAACTGTCTCAAACGGATGACGGAGCTCAGTACCGACAAGACCCGGACCACTTAAAGGCCTACGTATATTCAGCAGACAAACAAACCCTGACAATTACCTTCACTAATAATCACATTTACTTTAGCATTGTCAACAAAATCATGCAGAAAATATACATAAAACATTTTCATTTATTTTTTATCTCACATATTTATAAAAAATGTCTTCTGAAGAAACGCTCCTCAACAACTTGCATTTCATAACAACACCAAAATCCAAAAGCCTCCCAGTAACACACCAGTCTTTACTGATATTAAAATCTACCTCTTTATGTAAAAAATGAGACCACAAATTGTCCACATAACATTTCTGGTTTTTGTTCCATCTCTGTTAAGTTAATAACATATACATTTTCTACTATAACCCCTTCCCCACTATTTCCAGACTAAGAATAATTTGGAAACGTGTGACATTCTGTTTATCTCATCGCAATACATATACAAATACAAATAAACGCTACATATCATTTTTAAAACCATTCAGTCTTTTACAAAAGATAAGTTACATTTTTATCTGAAAAACTCCTAAACATATATAAAGTAATTCTTTAACAATTAGTCACACTTTATACATCTTTTAGAACCAATGTGAAACACCACACTTCACTAACACTGTTACTTAGAAATAAAAAATACTTTCAAAGTTAAAAATAATGCCTCAAATATTAACCACTACTATACAACACATAACACACATTCTTAATTTATAACTTACGTTCGTAGTTGGTATGCAGATTCCAAATGTCACAAACGTATGCAATTCTTTCTTTGTCACACAGTACATATAATGCACCGCTCTCGTCAAGAATGGAACCAGTAATGGCACAATTTCCCTGTTGCTCCACACATAAATACATGTAAAGAATAAATCAGAATAGTTCCTTGATTTTTTCAAATTGCAAAACTTCTCTCTATTGGTTATTTTTGAACTTCCCATATAATCATTTTTTTTTTAAATCTAAGGACACATACAGGTGAGAAGTTCAACGTATTCTATCAACACTTTCTAGAACATTCTACGGCACGTGCAGGTTAAAAGTTCATCATTGCTTTACGTTCAAACAGTGCTTTCCATATACAAGTAGCAGGTGTGGTTCAACTGAGCAAATTTTATCCTATCATATGAACTCCACCTTCAAACTGCTTTTTATTAACCAATGACAAAGATGCTTTTCCACAAACTAATGTGCACCCTACTTTTTAGAAAACAATGCTTTTCATCTCCCAATCAGTTATCGTTTTGAATGAGAAAAAAAAGTAGTTCCCCATCTTTAAACACATCTCCTATTCTACAAACGGACTACGTGAGCTACAGATATCTATCCATACTTCCCAGCCATACCTTCAAAATGCTAGTGTGGATCGTAGGACACAGCTATGTTTTCTGGTGCAAGAGGTATGCAGAACAGAAACGTATTGTCTTAGACCTAGGGTTACAAAATGTGGACATTAAATGGTTTGGACAGAGAGGATTGAAGTGGCACCAATTGTTGCCTTTAGTTAAAACCTGTTTGCATCTCCAACATCCTGACCTCATGATTGTGCACTGTGGTGGAAACGACCTAGGCACATTGACTGGTGTAGGTTTGGAAATGCTAATGAAGGACACCTTTCGACAATTGATGTTGCTTTTGCCTCAAACTGTCTTTGTATATTCCAAGATATGCCAAAGACAGAAGTGGAAATGGTCAAACCAATTTTGTCCTCAGATTGAAAAATCTAGGATGAATGTCAACAAAGCTGTATCTGCATACCTCAGAGACGATAGAATGGGGTCCATCTACAACAACAACATACGTTTTGATATGGCTGATATCTACAGAAGTGATGGAGTACACTTCACAGATCAGGGAAATCGAGTTTTTCTGAATAACCTGAAGCTGTGCATCCGCACTTATATGTAGCTCCAACAAATAAACACAAGGGCTGTTTTTAGAGCCGCCTTATATTCCTAATATCGGTTCGCAGAGTGACAGCTGCGATCCGGCTAACACAGGGAGACCTGCGGGACGTCGGGCAGGCTCGCAGATGGAGAGCTGCGGCCCATGGGCTCGGCTCGCACAGGGAGAGCTACGAGCCGTCGGCTCGCAAACGCACACCAACGTGCAGGCTCGCAGAGGGAGAACTCGGGTCTAACTCGCAAAGGGACACCAACGAGCCAACGGCCCTGCTAGCAGAGACACACCTATCACCTAACGGACTAACTCGCACATGTACAGCTAGAGACACGACGGCTCGCAGACGCAGACCTGCGAGCCGATGGACTGGTACTGTTTTATGCTTCAGGGTAGTACAGTGGTGTTTGGGTAGTGTAGGGGGTCGTGGTGGGGGTAGTGTTTTAGGGTTTAAGGTAGTGCAGTGGTGTTTTTGTAGTGTAGGGGTCCTGCTGGGGTAGTGTTTTAGAGTTTACAACAATGCAATAGTGTTTGGGTAGTGTAGGGGGTCATGCTGGGAGTAGTGTTTTAGGGTTTATGGCAATGCAGTGGTGTTTGTGTAGTGTAGGGGGTCGTGCTGAGAGTAGTGTTTTAGGATTTAGGGTAGCACAGTGGTGTTTGTGTAGTGTAGGAAGTCATGCAGGGAGTACTGTTTTAGGATTTAAAGTAGTGCAGTGGTGTTTGTGTAGTGTTTGGGGGTTCGTGCTGGGGGTAGCGTTTTAGGGTTTAAGGTAGTGCAGTGGTGTTTGGGTAGTGTAAGAATCGTGCTGGAGGTAGTGTTTTAGGGTTTACAACAATGCAGTGGTGTTTGCGTAGTGTAAGGGGTCATGCTGGGAGTAGTGTTTTAGGGTTTACGGCAATGCAGTGGTGCTTGTGTAGTGTAGGGGGTCGTGCTGAGAGTAGTGTTTTAGGATTTAGGGTAGCACAGTGGTGTTTGTGTAGTGTAGGAAGTCATGCAGGGAGTAGTGTTTTAGGATTTACAGTAGTGCAGTGGTGTTTGTGTAGTGTTTGGGGGTTCGTGCTGGGGGTAGCGTTTTAGGGTTTAAGGTAGTGCAGTGGTGTTTGGGTAGTGTAAGAATCGTGCTGGAGGTAGTGTTTTAGGGTTTACAACAATGCACTGGTGTTTGCGTAGTGTAAGGGGTCATGCTGGGAGTAGTGTTTTAGGGTTTACGGCAATGCAGTGGTGTTTGTGTAGTGTAGGGGGTCATGCTGAGAGTAGTGTTTTAGGATTTAGGGTACCACAGTGGTGTTTGTGTAGTGTAGGAAGTCATGTCCATTTTGGAAGATGGCGGCGCCCTGAGTGTCTTTTGTAGGAACTGAAGGAGTCATTCGGTGAGAGAAATTGGGGAGCGGTGGGTCGGGGGAGGTATGAGGTGCCTTTGACTAGGGTGGGAGAGATGTGCGGCAGCTGCAGGGTTTGCTGCTGGTCCTGTAGTAGTGGGGGCACACGGGGAGGGCGGGAGGCAGAGACAGCACAAGTTAGGAATTTGACCTCCCTTGCTAGTCCGGCTGCGGATACGTGCAGAGCGGGGGACAGCAGCAGTCCAGCTAACCTACCAGGGGAAGCACAGAGCGTGGTGAGCACTCTCCCACCGAGCACTTGACAGCTTAATTAAATTGTGACAGTCGCACCACACTCACCTCGCTTGTAACAGCGACAGACGCCCCGAGGAGGGGAGCTGCAGGAGCCAACACTGTACGGCCACAAAGACCACGTAATTGGACGCTAAGGAGTACTCTGGTACTACGACATAGGAGGCGGGGGCTAAGCCCAAAGTGGGCACCGCAGCACTCTGTAACAATTGGAACACTCGGAGCTGGAGGCCCTGACCGCGGTGAGTGTCCGCAGAGGAACGCCCCAGGGGCCCGAGCCCGCCGTGATTCGGCTGCTGCGGGGTGTGAGGTTTTGTTGCTCCAGCCATTGTTTTGCTGCGTCTTTGACAGCGGGATGCCTGTGGCAGTGCCGCGGCGAGCTGGGGCTGGGCGGCCCCGCCGGGGGCGGTGTAACGGCGGCTGGCAACGTCGGCGGACTGCACTTCTCTCTCCCCCGCCAACCACAGCCCCGGAACCCGCAAGATGGTGGTGTCGGCCGAGATGTGCTGCTACTGCTTCGACGTGCTTTACTGTCACCTGTACAGGGTCGGGGCGCCGTCAATGCAGCTCAGTGAGAGGTGTTTTCTCTCCCCCGTCACCCACCAGAGTTTGCCCTGAGCCTAGAGACTCGTGCTTGCTGAGGATCGAGGTGAGCGGCAAAATGGCGGCTCCCACAGCGCTGCCCACCGTGGTGGGTGTTGTGCCCCAGCGCCCTTTCGGGGTCTGCGTGCGCCTCGAGAGCCTAGGGACACCGGGGGTGAGTCCGACCCTTCCCTTTCCACAAAGCTCTGGTACTTGGCTCACTCTCGGTTTGGAAAAGGGGCCCAGGATGCCTGACCCCAACATGGCCGACACTGGTGACTCCTTCCCCGTGCTGAACTTTTACCTACTCATCCCTCCCTGGACTATGCCTGACCTCAAGAGGACCTCCAGCTCTCGTTTTGCCGAACTTCAGACATTTCTCTTTGCTGGACTGCCTTATCTCTTTCTCCCCCTCAGGTCCCCCTCTCGCCAATCTCAGCCTCCGACTCTTCTCCCCTCTCTACCCCCTTTGATGTTTCATTTCTCTGTTCACTCTGTTAATATGTAATTTTGAGTTGCCCAAGCCTAATCGCTGGTAAAATGTAATCATGAGTAAAGTCACTATTTGTGTATATATGCTTAGATATAACTCTAACCACTAGTATATGTAGTAGACCTTTGTATTTACTACCATTCCTAGGAGTTTAGCGTTTATCCGTTTGTATCTCTTCCTTGAGTGACTTTGCAACTTGTACATTTGCAATTTTTTTTTCTGTGTGCATCTCTTCCTTGTGTGATTCTACAATTCGTACATTTGCAATTTCTTTTTTTTCCTGCTTGTATTTCTTTCGTAACGCATGTAATTCAAAGTCCTTATGTAACGCTACTGGTTCTTTTGTAAAGCCCTCTGACGCAGGGGGAGGGTGCCGAACTTCAGACATTTCTCTTTGCTGGACTGCCTTATCTCTTTCTCCCCTCAGGTCCCCCTCTCGCCAATCTCAGCCTCCGACTCTTCTCCCCCTTCCACCGCTCTCTACCCCCTTTGATGTTTCATTTCGCCGTTCACTCTGTAAATATGTAATTTTGAGTTGCCCAAGCCTAATCGCTGGTAAAATGTAATCATGAGTAAAGTCACTTTTTGTGTATATATGCTTAGATATAACTCTAACCACTAGTATATGTAGTAGACCTTTGTACTTACTACCATTCCTAGGAGTTTAGCATTTATCCGTTTGTATCTCTTCCTTGAGTGACTTTGCAACTTGTACATTTGCAATTTTTTTCTGCTTGTATTTCTTTTGTAACGCATGTAATCCAAAGTCCTTATGTAACGCTACTGGTTCTTTTGTAAAGCGCTCTGACACCTTTGGGTAATGTTCGCTATGTTCGCATTTCTTTTGTAACTCATGTAATTCAAAGTCCTTATGTAACGCAACTGGTTCTTTTGTAAAGCGCTCTGACACCTTTGGGTAATGTTCGCGCTATATAAAATCGCATTAAATAAATAAAAATAAAAAAATGCAGGGAGTACTGTTTTAGGATTTACAGTAGTGTAGTGGTGTTTGTGTAGTGTTTGGGGGTTCGTGCTGGGGGTAGAGTTTTAGGGTTTACGGCAATGCAGTGGTGTTTGTGTAGTGTAGGGGGTCGTGCTGAGAGTAGTGTTTTAGGATTTAGGATACCACAGTGGTGTTTGTGTAGTGTAGGAAGTCATGCAGGGAGTACTGTTTTAGGATTTACAGTAGTGTAGTGGTGTTTGTGTAGTGTTTGGGGGTTCGTGCTGGGGGTAGCATTTTAGGGTTTAAGGTAGTGCAGTAGTGTTTGGGTAGTGTAAGAATTGTGTTGGAGGTAGTGTTTTAGGGTTTACAACAATGCAGTGGTGTTTGCGTAGTGTAAGGGGTAATGCTGGGAGTAGTGGTTTAGGGTAGTGCAGTGGTGTTTATGTAGTGTAGGGGTCGTCCTCGGAGTAGTGTTTTATTGTTTACGGTACTGCAGTGGTGTTTGTGTAGTGTAGGGGGTCGTGCTGGGGGTAGTCTTTTAGGGTTTAGGGTAGATCAGTGGTGTTTGGGTAGTGTAGGGGGTCATGCTGGGAGTAGAGTTGCAGGGTTTAGGGTAGTGCAGTGGTGTTTGTGTAGTGTACGGGGTCATGCTGGGGATAGTGTTTTAAGGTTTAGGGTAGTGCAGTGGTGTTTCGGTACTGTACGGGTCGTGCTGGGGATAGTGTTTTAGGGTTTAGGGTACTGCAGTGGTGTTTGCGTAGTGAAGGGGGTCCTGCTAGGGGTAGTGTTTTAGGGTTTATGACAATGCAGTGGTGTTTGGGTAGTATAGGAGATCGTGCTGGGGGTAGTGTTTTAGAGTTTACGACAGTGCAGTGGTGTTTGGGTAGTGTAGGAGATCGTGCTGAGGGTAGTGTTTTAGAGATTACGACACTGCAGTGGTGTTTGGGTAGTGTAGGAGATCGTGCTGGGGGTAGTATTTTAGAGTTTACGACAGTGCAGTGGTGTTTGGGTAGTCTTTGGGTAGTATAGAGGATCGTACCGACAGACTAACTCACAGAGCTCCCAGCCTACGGATGGGCTTCTAAAGGCATAGCCGCGACCTTGTGATATGAGGAGAGGCAGCGTGAAAGGCATATCTCACACAGACACAGATGCCAGTGTTGCCTCACAGAGGTAAAACTACGAACCCGACGGCTTCTACATGGAGAGATGCGAGCTAACGGAGTAAATCACAAAATGGCTGCCAACACTTCCTGGTTTCAACCGTTAACAGCCAATGAGCCACACAAGCTCGTGCTCGTAACCCCTCAGCCAATCAGATGTCAGAATTCTCAAATATCCATATCATAAAATTTGATATTTCTCAAAAACTACTGAACGGATTTACACCATTTAAACAAAAGCGTGCTTTCTGGACCATCACCTTTCTCCCTGCCAAATTTGGCGTAATTCCGTTCAGCAGTTTCACCTGTAGTCTTCTGTAAAGTTTCGTATGGAAATTGCATGGAGAAAACACGTTTGGGGACCCCCTTTTTTCTCAGCCCCTCCTACACCATTCACCCCCAAACTTTCAATATAGGAGCTAATCAAAAAAAAGAGAAACTTTTTGGATAATTTCATAAAGATTCGTCAAACGACGCCAAAGTTATAAGCACATAGAGGGCTCCAGGAGGAGGGCCACGCAACCCCCATCCCAACATGAGTAAAGCCCCGGGACTGCGCGGACCCAGCGGGCCCCCACAATCCCTGCAAGCCCCTGCTGTTATTTTTTAAGAAATGCCCCCGGAACCTAGCCAACCCAAGGGCCTCATTAAAATAAAACGCGGGAACCCGCGACCCCAGCGCGAATTGCGCCGATATTATTATTTTTAAAAAGAATTATTTCTTTGGCCCTGAGGGTCCTTCTGTGACCCCTGAGCAGGCCTAGGGGTCAGGGTTTTCTACCCTGCCCCTTCTCTTGTTTTATACCTTTGTTTCTCCGTTTTCGGGTGACTCGCTTCTACCGAGCCACAAGATGGCTGCCAACACTTCCTGGTTTGGATTACTAGCAGCCAATCACAGTGAAGCTCGCGCACGCGACTTAGGCTCCGCCCAGATATCGAAACTTTTATTTTTCTAATTTCTCAGTAACTACTGTACGGATTTACACCATTTTAAAAAAAAGGTCGCTTTCTGATCCAAGCACTACCTTTCTGCCCAATTTGGGGTAATTCCGTTCAGTAGGTTTGGCTGTAGCCTTGCACAAAGTTTCCTATGGGCAAATGATTTTTTTACTCTTATTTTTTGAATTTCTCAAAAACTACTGAACAGATTTACACCATTTAAAAAAAAGGTCACTTTCTGAACCAAGGTCTACCTTTCTGCCAAATTTGGGGTAATTCCGTTCAGCAGTTCGGGCTGTAGCTCGTCGCAAAATTTCCTATGGAAATTAACATGGGGAAAATGAGTTTTGGGACCCCCCTTTTTTCTCAGCCCCCGCTTGACGAATCACCCCCAAACTTTCAGGATAGGAGCTGACCTGGATAGACTTTTTTTGGGGAGAATTTCAGAAAGATTCGTCAAACGAGGCCAAAGTTATTAGCAAATCAAAAAATGCTTTTCCAATGGAAAGTAGGTAATATATATTACCTACTGGCGGTCGCCAGTAGGTAGTTATAGTTAGAACCTATTATCCATAGGAAAAGCGTTTTTTGATTTGCCAATAACTTTGGCTCCGGTTGACGAATCTTCGCGAAATTTTCAAAACTAGTGGGGCGCTCCGGTCAGCTCCTGTCTTGAAAGTTTCCGGGTGATTGGTCAAGCGGGGGCCGAGAAAAAAGGGGGGTCCCAAAACACGTTTTCCCCATGTAATTTTCCATAGGAAACTTTAGACAAAGCTACAGCCCAAACTGCTGAACGGAATTACACCAAATTTGGCAAAAGGGTAGCCCTTGGTTCAGAAAGAGTCCTTTTTGTTAAATGGTGTAAATCAGTTCAGTAGTTCCTGATAAATTAGAAAAAGAAAAAGTTTTGATATCTAGGGACGCGGTGGGTTCGTAAACCCTCCCGAGCACGAGCTTCATTCTCATTGGCTGCCAACACTCCAAACCAGGAAGTGTTGGCAGCCATCTTGTGACTCAGTAGAACCTAGTCACAAGAAATGGAAAAAAAAAACGTGAAAAACAAGAAAAGGGGGCAGGGTAGAAACACCCTGACCCCCTAGGCCTGCTCAGGGGGTCCCACAAGGACCCCCAGGGTCAAAAAAAGTATTTGATTTTTTTTTAAACAGCAGAATTCACGCTGGGTGCGCGAATCCTGCCAATAAAATTTTAAAAAACAAAGCGCGGTAAGCCGCGCTTCGTTTTTTAAAAATTTTATTGGCAGGATTTATTATTGAGCCCCCGGGTGGGCCAGGTCCCGGGGGCATGCGCAAATGTATATAGATATATATATCATGTGATCAAGGCCCAGGTGGGGCTGAAACGCGTCATGGTGGTGGAGATGCAGGGCAAATAAAACTTTATGCACAAGGAACTTTGGGTCTGTGTTCGTCTGTCCTTGGAATGGGAAGTTAAAGACGAAGTCAGCGAGATATATATATATATATTCCATATATTTGTGCGTAGCTCATCTTTGTGTAAGGTAAAATAGCATGCCGCTATTGTGCTGCATCTTAGAAAGAATGGATGAATCCAGGTGTTTCCACACAACAAAGCTCTCTCCAGGCCTGGGACGCAGTCACTAAGCTAGGCCCGTCTCCGCAGTCTGGGCCACGGACCTGCACGGGGCGGCCTACTAGCCCGCGACCCTGGGGTCACGCACTTACTGTGCTGTCGAATCGCGACCTGGTCCTCCGGGGAGGGCTGCGCTGATGCCGAGATGTATTTATACCGCCTGGATCGCATGTCACTGCGGACACTGTGCCCCCGGAAGGTCGGCCGTGGGCTTCACTCGAGCCCAGTTAGTGCTCACACACCGTGTGAGGGGGACTCAATAACAGCAGAGCCAGGTGTTTCTCGCCTCTAAGAGAGGGGGTCCTACCTTTCGCACGTTCATGGAAGCCACTCCAGCCAGCCGCTGTTGGCCCAGCAAGAGGTGACCTCTGACCCAGTCAAGATGAAAAACAGCAGGTAAAGCATGCGTATTTACCCTCTGAGGGCCACCGGTAGGTCTTTCCTGCACCTGAGTCTTCGTCACCGTTAATACACGTGTTGTCCCCACTTGTATAATGCCAGAGCAGTGCAGGGAGTTTTTATCACTACTTTAACATCGAAGGGGCTAGTCAAGAGAATCTATATAGTACAGTGTGCATGTCCTTTATTAGTGGTCAAGCATAGTGTGGGGGGAGTGATTAAAGACGTAATGACGCAGTGAGAGAATGGGCATACAACGAATCACTGACAGAGCTGGGAACTGGAAGGACAAGCACTTGTGCAGCAAATAGCTCTTACACCAAGGCATTGGTGAAGTATCCCAGCGATGTAGAGACTCAGTGATGCAGGCAGGCTCTGAAGCAGTGAAGTTATGGTTCTATGACGAAAAGATGCAATGAGACACCGGCGCAGTGACACTGGTGCGGTGTACCGACCGAGTGACGCAGTCAGACTCTGAGGCAGGGAAGTTATGGTTCTATGATGAAAAGATGCAGTGTGACACTGGTGCAATGTGACACCGGTGTACCGACCGAGTGACGCAGTCAGACTCTGAAGCAGTGAAGTTATGGTTCTATGATGAAAAGATGCAGTGAGACACTGGTGCAGTGAGACACTGGTGCGGTGTACTGATCGAGTGACGCAGTCAGATTCTGAAGCAGGGAAGTGATGGTTCTATGATGAAAAGATGCAGTAAGACACTGATGCAGTGAGACACTGGTGCGGTGTACCGACCGAGTGATGCAGACAAGCTCTGAAGCAGTGAAGTTATGGTTCTATGATGAAAAGATGCAGTGAGACACTGGTGCAGTGTGACACCGTTGTAGCAACCGAGTGATGCAGACCAGCTCTGAAGCAGTGAGGCAATTGTGCAGTGAGGGACTTCCGAAGCGAGGTAGTAATACAATGCAGCACCGGTGCAGCGACGCAGTGATGGGGTCAGGCACCGAAGCTGTGAGGCAATTGTGCGATGAAGGGCTGGTGCAATGAAACACCTATGCGATGTGACACCAGTGCAGCGACACAGTAATGAGTCATGCCGTGAAGTTGTGGGGCAATGGTGCAATGAAGAATTAATGCAGTGACGCACTGTGGCAAGGTGACATCGGTGCAATGACGAGGTGATGCAATCAGCACTGCTGCAGTGAGGCAGTTGTGCAACGAGGGAGAGATACGGAGAGGCACTGGTGCAGCGTGACACATGCGCAGAAACCAATTGGTGCAGTCATGCACTAATGCAACGGTGCAATGAAGCTTGATGCCCTGACGAAGAGTTGACGCGAAATTCTGATGTTGTGAGGCAGATGCTGATGAGGTGTCCATACCCTGTGGCTAGTAGTTGCTACATAACATTTCATTTGTGCTATCCCTGGCAAGTGTTACTCACAGATAAACATTAGTCAGTAGTGTGATTACTCTTCACGAGGCACATATCTCTCATAAGGTAGTAGCCATGCAGGAGACACGTGTCCTTTTTTTCATGGTGACCAGAAGGCACTCAGTCAAATGTTACAGATATGGAGTAAATAATGCTGGATGTGAAAGTGTCACTCAGATTGTTCCTCAGCGGTGTGACTGGGAGTACAATCGCTGTTTTGTTTTGTGTCAGTGTTACCCCTGAGAAGTTGGTGCCAGAGGGTAGGGTGGGGACTGACACTGTGGGGCATATTTACGTTCCCTGGCGCATCCCTGCATATCAGCAGGGATGCGCCAGGGAAAATGCGTCAAGCAAGTTTACCCTTGCGCCACGTCCGATGCGCCGCATTTACAATGCGGCGCATCGTGGCGCATGAGATAAGCAGATGCGTGACGCATCTGCCGGCGGAAGGTTGGCGCAGTGCTGAAGTCGTGTCGCAAGCGCGACGCAACTCCAGCACTGTTCCAACCTTCCCTATCCCTAACATGGTGCGTCAATCCTTACGCCTGCTTGAAGCAGGCGTAAGGATTTGGCGCACCAGCGTCGGAAAAGTGACTGCGTGAAATCTTGTAGATTTCACTACGTCACTTTTCCGAGGCGTACCTGCGTCGGAACGCCCCCCCTGCGCCGGTACGCCCACATGAAACCTGACGCAGGTTTCATGTGGCGCAGGTGTTTACTACGTGACGCATCTCCCTAGATGCGTCACGTTGTAAATATAGCGCAACGCGGCGCATGGTTTGCGTCACCGCTGCGTCACTTGCGTGACGCAACGGCGGCGCAAAAGTGGCGCAAGGGGCTTGTAAATATGCCCCTGTGTTTGGAAGAAGATTTACCCAATATGTGGGGCTTGGGTAAATGTTAATCAGTGCTTGCTAGCGTGAGAGTGCGTTTTACTGGAGAGTGCAGGTGTCTTAGGGTTGCGTGTCTTTCTCCTGGATGCAGGTAACGTTAGGGCTTGTTCTGTGGGCGACTTGCTGTTCCCAAGAGATTTGGTGTTTGGAGGTGAAGAGTCACATCAAGGTGCCAGAAAAGTGCTGTCTTCAGCAGCTGCTTTTCCGGGATGGTCCGAACCAGGATGCTTTCCTCTGCGTTTAATTTGCTTCTGTTAAGTAATGTAATAATTAATTAAGGATTAAGCGATGTCAAGTGTAGGCAATATAAATATGTGTTGTAATCAAAATTAAGTAAGAGAAATGCATATACACGGTAGCCCTGGTCATCAACGAAATTGATGTACAGAGGTTTCATTTGCTTGTTCATGCTGTGTGTAGAGGAGAGACTAGCCTACTTATAAGCATTTGCAGTTTCTGTAGATAAGGAGCTAATGCATCGAGAGATGAAGAGATTTGTCCAGGGTCACACAATTTAGTGAAGTGTAGATTCAAGCTCAGAAACCACGGCCGTCAAGACTGGAACCAAATTACAAAAATGTATGTCCACATCTTCACATTTAGAGGTTTGTGGCCAAGGATGTGAATTATCAGAAGGAGAGAAAAAACTGTCGTAAATATGAGTTAGAAACAATTCTGCATGTATGATTGCGTTGTCTGTGTCTGCGTGGTTTACATAAAGCCTAACTGGAATCTTACAGAGTCCTGGCCTCACCGTGTGAGGAGGAAACTACAACAATTACATTTGTTTTAAGAGTTTTCAGTTTTTAAAGACATGAATTAATGCTGTTTATTGAGTTTAAAAAATGGAAATAATCAATCATGTGCGGTTTTGAGTTTGTATAGTGCATGTTAAAAAGATCGCATACAAATAAGCAATTAATCGAAACAAAAGTAGAAACGTACTTTGGATTCAGTTAGGGAAGTAAGTGTGAGATACATTTGCCTTAGTAATCCATCGAAATGGAAGTGCTGAGTGTATATAGTGCTTCATACTCGGGTTTTCATGTTTTAAGAACTTTCGGGGAGATAAAGTGATTTGCCAAGAGTCACGGTTTGAGAAAGTCGGGAATAGATTACAACTGAGAATTTACGGTTCCCAACCAGCAACCAATGACAAGACCACATTTCCTCTGACGAATTTCTACAAGGGGTGAGAAGGCAATACGTGTGGACAGATGAGCAACAACAGCGCCCCCTCCCTGTAGCTGCTGACAACAAGAGGTCTTCAATCTGGTGGGCGCGACCCCCAGGAGGGTCCTAGAGTCCTGAGAAGGGGGTCACGCATTCCCCAGCTTCACTTATGACTGCAATCAAAAACATTTGCTTTCCTTTTGAAAAAAGACAGATGTCCTGGGACGGCTAATTTAGATCGTTATCAGCTGAAGTTTTATCAACTGAGTCTCTAGTGCTGGAAAAGCCTGCATGCCAGAGTACCTGCTTGCCTGAATGAAATGCAAATATGCCTATCAGTTAATCGGCAAGTGTAAAGGGTGCTTGGGATCCAGTTCTGGCTTTAATTGTTCAAATCACTCCAAGCTTTGTGATGACAAAGCTTTGTTTTTTTGAGTGGTAGTGCAAAGAGTTAACAACTGGACTGTGAAGTGCTTGCTTTTAATTTTAACTGCATTTACACAGCCCTTAGTACTCCTAAAGAGGTGTTGAAGAGACAGTTATTTAAAAAAATTGCATTACTTATGCTCTGGTATTACTAAAATCTACATTTTGGAAGCACTATTGTATTGTAAAACTATTTGTACGTTTTGCAGCACTCTATCTTACACTGTGTGTTATGCAAGTATAAAATAATTACTTAAATATTCACAGTGCTTTCTGTCATGGGCTGTGACCTCGCAGCAGTAAAAATACACATCACTATTCTCTCTCTTCATTTTGCTGCCCATTATTGATGGTGAAAGACCTAAAAAACGTACAGAATATTTTGGGGCTTATTTATTAGATGCTTGCATCGCCAGAGGAAGCATCTCAACCTTACCTATGAGACGGTGCAAAGTCACCCTGCATAGCTTTGCATGGCCTCATAGATATGGAGTAAGACATAGCAACGCAAGTCATTGCGTTGCCTTACTCCGCGTCAAGGAGGTGTTCCATGGCTTTGCGTGGGGTTCCCACGCAACACCTATGGATTTTGACTACACCACCACGCTCACTGACCTTTGGTTTACTAAACACTGTTTAATATTATTTCACCACCGTAAAAATGATTTGCTGTGGCAATTTGGGGCGTTTATCATTGTTGATAGTTGTCGATGATGAGGAGTACTAGGTTCTAAAAACTTTTATCAGAAGGGGGTCCTTTTTTTTTTTATGGAGTTTTATATAGCGCGAACTTGACCCGATTCGGGTATCAGAGCGCTTTACATAGCACCAGTTGCGTTACATGAGGACACATTCATTTTTTTTTCTTTTTGTTAGGCAGGGGGAGATTAAGTGATTTGCCCAGAACCACAGGATGTTCAGCGTCATTGCCGAAACTCGAACCCAGTTCCCCAGATTAGAGGTCGACCGCCCTAGCCGTATGGCCAACTCCTCTCCCCTTACGTCACACCCCCTGGCGGGTTGTAAATCGGGGGATTAAGTCCCTTTGAATCCTGAGGGTCCCTGGGGGCCAACTAGCCCACCAGGTACCTCCAGTAAGCGCCACAGAGCTGCGTTGCAGAGAGGTGGTCCGAGGCCATGCCCCTTTTTACACCACTCTGCAAACGCGGCTTCTGGTGCACTGCTGGTGGGGCGATGAGGTCCTCTTGTATCCTGAGGACCTCAGGACACAAGTGGACTTCATCGTCCAAGCAGCAGTGTGCCAGAAGCCGCGTTTGCAGCGTGGTGTAAAAAGGGGCGTGACCTAGGAACACCTCTCTGCAACGCACCTCTGTGGCGCTTACTGGAGGTACCTGGTAGGCTACTTGGCCACCAGGGACCTTCAGGATTCAAGGGGACTTAATAGGGATGTTATAGTTAGAAATTAGCATTTATAAAACCTTAGAAATTAACTTAAAAAAACATAGGATTGAGGCACAATATAATTACAAATTTTCGTTTAAAAAACCATTTAAATTCACTGAAAAAACCATAGGTTTCAGGGACGTTATAGTTAGAAATTAGCATTTAAAAAACCATTGAAATTCACTGAAAAAAACATAGGTTTCAGGCACGTTATAGTTAGAAATTAGCATTTAAAAAAACCTTAGAAATTCACTGAAAAAACCATAGGTTTTAGGGACGTTATAGTTAGTTGGACATTTCACTCGTACAAAACCATAGAAATTCCGCCGTTATAGTTAGTTCAGCTAACTATAACTCGCGCCCCCGCAATGCACTGCTGATGACGTCACATATTACATCATTCATGACATGGTCAGTGACATCACTGATTACATCTCAAATGACATCACTGATGACATCACTGATGAAATCATCCACGTGAAAATCTGATGCACCTCCTCACACTCTAATATAACCTTTGATACACCCACTATAAAATACGGACTACCATTTTCGAGAAACCATCGACACACCAATACCAGTTACTACATACACACTCACTGATTCCTAGGTCCTCACACACATCCACTCATTCGCCCATACAATCACTCATACATGCAGTCACTCACCAATACAACACTATCATATGCACTCATACAACTATACAGACACTCACACACCGCCACTCATCCATGGAGTTACTCACACACCTAGTCACTCATGCAAAGAATCAATCACACTCCCATTTACTCAGCAATACAGTTATACACACACCACCTCACTTATTCATACAGATACTAACGCATACTTACTCTCTTATACAATCACTGATACAAGTACACACTCATCCATACAGCCACTCTCACAATCACTGACTCTCACCTATAGTCATTTATATACTCCAGCTCTCACATACACTGCCTTTTACATATGTAGTTACTTGGACATGTACCACTGAGACATCCGTTCACTCACCAACACACCCATACACACACTCACCCACCCATACAACTGTTTCCACATGCACTCTTGAACCCATACACCCAGTGAATCAACCACTCACACATCTATGCACAGAATCACACACCTCCCACCCACCCACACACTCAGTCTCCCATACAAATACTCAGGCAACCAATCAATAACCCATATAGACATTCATGTAGCTACTGACCAACCCATGCAGCAGCTTACACAACAACAGGCAGACTGATACATACATTCACACAGTTTAGTCACTAACCCATGCATTCAGTAAGATACATTTAATCACTCACTTATACAGTCAGTCACGCACCTACTAAATCCTCCATCCAGACACTTATACACCCACTCATTCTTCAATACACCTTGGCATATTTATAAAACATATTTAAACTTTACAGAAACACACAGTCACAGGATGATGCCATCAGTGATGTCATCAGTGATGTTATTTGAGATGTCATCAGTGATGTCATAAGTGATGTCACTGACCATGTCATGAATGATGTAATATGTGACATCATCAGCAGTGCATTGCAGGGGCGCAAGTTATAATTAGCTGAACTAAGTATAACGGCGGAATTTCTATGGTTTTGTACGAGTGAAATGTCCAACAAACTATAACGTCCCTGAAACAGAAATTACCATTTGAAAAACCTTAGAAATTCACTGAAAAAACCACAGGTTTCAGGGACGTTATAGTTAGTTGGACATTTCAGTCGTACAAAACCAGAGAAATTCGGCCGTTATAGTTAGTTGAGGTAACTATAACTTGCGCCCGGCAATGCACTGCTGATGACGTCACATATTACATCACTCATGACATGGTCAGTGACATCACCTATGACATCACTGATGACATTTCAAATGACATCACTGATGACATCATCCAGTGACTGAGTGTTTCTAAAAAGTTTAAATATGATTTATATATATATATGCCATGGTGTATTGAAGAATGAGTGGGTGTATGAGTGTCTGTATGGATGATTTAGTAGGTGAGTGACTGACTGTATAAGTGAATGATTAAACGTGTCTTACTGAATGCATGGGTTAGTGACTAAACTGTGTTTATATATTAGTGTGTGAGGAGGTGCGTCAGATTATCAAGTGGATGATGTCATTAGTGATGTCATCAGTGATGTCATTTGAGATGTCATAAGTGATGTCATGAGTGATGTCACTGACCATGTCATGAGTGATGTAATATGTGACGTCATCAGCAGTGCATTGCGGGGCGCGAGTTATAGTTACCTCAACTAACTATAACGGCCAAATTTCTCTGGTTTTTTACGACTGAAATTAACTAACTATAACGTCTCTGAAACCTGTGGTTTTTTTCAGTGAATTTCTAAGGTTTTTAAATGATAATTTCTAACTATAGCGTCCCTGAAACCTATGGTTTTTTCAGTAAATTTCAAAGGTTTTTTAAATGCTAATTTCTAACTATAACGTCCCTGAAACCTATGGTGTTTTCAGTGAATTTCAAAGGTTTTTTAAATGCTAATTTCTAACTATAACGTCCCTGAAACCTATGGTTTTTCAGTGAATTTCTAAGGTTTTTTAAATGCTAATTTCTAACTATGCCTACAGAGGTAGGACATGTGCAGAAACAGGAAGAAAGGCACAGAAAGAAGCAAGAGAAATGCAGAAAGAGGCAACAGAAGTCCAGAAAGATGAAGAAAGGTGCAGAAAGAAGCAAGAGATATGCAGAAAGAACCAACAGAGGTGCAGAAAGAGGCCTTGTTGTAAACTTATCCTGTGCCCCCAACTTTTTGCTGACTGGTACTGGTGGTAACTGACTCTGACTAACCAGGCCTGGAGCCAGTGCTATGCTGAAAGACACTTAGAATACAGTGAAAACACCTACATACACTAGGGTACACTCTGGGTTGGGGTACCCCTGTGATCGGCATGACCTCCCCTGTAAGGCCCTAGTACATATTAGGGCAGGGGGATTAAAACTACCTCTAAGTCAGAGGTGCAGAAAGAAGCATGAGCAGTGCAGAAAGAACCAACAGATGTGCAGAAAGAGGCAAGAGGGATACAAAAAGATGCAAGAAAAGTGCAGAAAGAAGCAAAAGAGGTAAGAGAACTGCAGAAAAAGGCAAGAGAGGTGCAGGAAGAGGCAGGAGAGGTGCACAAAGAAGCAAAAGGGGTACAGAAAGAGGCAAGAGGGGTGCAGAAAGAAGCAAAAGAAATGCAGAAAGAAGCAACAGAGGTGCTTAAAGAGGCAAGAGGGGTGCAGAAAGAGGCAAGAAAAGTGGAGAAAGAAGCAACAGAGGTGCCGAAAGAGGCAAGAGAGGTACAGAAACAGGCAAGAAAGGTACAGAAAGAGGGAACAGGGGTGCAGAAAGACGTAAGAGGGATACAGACATTTTCAGGAGAGGTGCAGAAAGAAGCAAGAGCAGTACAGAAAGAAGCAGGAGAAGTGCAGAAAGAAGCAAGAGAGGTGGAGAAATAGGGAAGAGTGTGTAGAAAGAGGCATGAGGGATGCAGAAATTTGCAAAAGAGGTGCAGAAAGAAGCAAGAGCAGTGCAGAAAGAACTAACAGAGGTACAAAAAGAGGCAAGAGGGGTGCAAAAAGAGGTAGGAGAGATGCACAAATTGGCAAGAGAGGTACATAAAGAGGCTGGAGGGGTGCAGAAAGAAGGAAGAGAAGTGCAGAAAAAAGCAACATATGTGCTGAAAGAGGCGCGAAGGGTACAGAAAGAGGCAAGAGAAGTGCAGAAAGAAGAAACAGAGGTACCGAAAGAAGCAAGAGAGGTGCAGAAACAGGCAGGAAAAGTGCAGAAGGAGGGAACAAGGTTGCAAAAAGAGGCAAGAGACGTGCAGAAAGAGGGAAGAGGGGTGCAGAAAGAGGCAAGAGGGATGCAGAAAGAAGCACGTGAGGTGCAAAAAGAGGCAACTGAGGTGCCGAAAGACGCAAGATAAGAACAGAAACAAGCAAGAGAAGTGCAGAAAGAGGCAAGAGAATTGCTGAAAGAAGCTACAAAGGTGTAGAAAGAAGCAAGAGAAGTGCAGAAAGCGGCAAGTGAGGTGCAGAAAGAAGGAAGAGCAGTACAGAAAGAAGCAACAGAGGTACAAAAAGAGGCAAGAGGGGTGCAGAAAGAGGTAGGAGAGGTGCAAGAAGAGGCAAGAAAGGTACAGAAAGAGGAAGGAGGGGTACAGAAAGAAAGAAGAGAAGTGCAAAAAGAGGCAAGAGAATTGCTGAAAGAAACAACAGAGGTATAGAAAGAAGCAAGAGAAGTGCAGAAAGAGGCAAGTAAGGTGCAGAAAGAAGCAAGAGCAGTGCAGAAAGAAGCAACAGAGGTGCAAAAAGAGGCAAGACAGGTGCAGAAATAAGTAGGAGAGGTGCACAAAGAGGCAAAACAAGTACAGAAAGAGGCAGGAGGGGTGCAGAAAGAAGGAAGAGAAATGCAGAAAGAAGCAACAGATGTGCTGAAAGAGGCACAAAGGGTGCAGAAAGAGCAAGAGAAGTGCAGAAAAGCAACAGAGGTACTGAAAGAGGCAACAGAGGTGCAGAAACAGGCAGGAAAGGTGCAGATAGAGGGAACAGGGGTGCAGAAAGATGCAAGAGAGGTGTTCAGAAAGAGGCAAGAGAGGTACAGAAAGAAGCAAGGGAACTGCAGAAACAGGCAAGAGAGGTGCAGAAAGAAGCAAGAGAAGTGCAGAAAGAGGCAAGTGAGGTGCAGAAAGAGGCAAGAGGGGTGCAAAAAGAGGTAGGAGAGATGCACAAATTGGCAAGGGAGGTACATAAAGAGGCTGGAGGGGTGCAGAAAGAAGGAAGAGAAGTGCAGAAAAAACATCCGTAAAAAACTTTTACATTTACAGCGCAATAGCTCTAACTCTCGTAAATGCAAAACCTATTACATTGCAAATGCTTCTTTAACTAGTAGTCGCGTTTACAGAGTGGTGGAGAAAGGGTGCTGGGCCTCCGACCAGCGCTCAGGAATTCCACTGCGTAGGACTTACAGGAGGTACCATGGGGGCTTCTTGGCCCCCAAAGTCCCTCAGGAGTAAAGTGGACTTCATCCCCCATCCCGTAGTCTGCCAGGAGGCGCGTTTGCAGAGTGGTGGAGAAATGGGCCGTGGCCTCCGAAGTCATCTTAGCAATCCCACTGTGTGGGACTTACTGGAGGTAACAAGAGGGGTAGTTGGCCCCCAAGGACATCCTTGGGAGCCAAGTACCCCTCCTATTACCTCCAGTAAGTCCCACACAGCAGGATTGCTAAGTTCTCATAGCAGGCGACACCCCCTTTGCCCTCCACTCTGCAAATGCGCTCCCTGGCGCGCTCTTGGATGGGGATTGAAGTCACCTTCGCTGCTGGGGGTCCTTTGGGGCCAACTAGCCTACCTCTTACCTCCAGTAAACCCCACACACTGGGATTGCTGAGAGGTGGACACAGGCCACACCCCCTTTCTCTACCACTCTGCAAACGCGCCTCCTGGCGTGCTCTTGATGGGGGATGAAGCTCCCTTGCCGCCTGAGGGTCCCTGGGGGCACACTAGCCCACCAGGTACCTCCAGTAAGCCCCACACAGCTGGATTGCTGAGAGTGGTCAGAGGCCATGCCCCCTTTTTACACCACTCTGCAAATGCACCTCCTGGTGCTCTGCTGCTCGGGGGATGAAGTCCACTTGTGTCCTGAGGTCCTCAGGACACAAGAGGACCTCATCGCCCCACCAGCAGTGCACAAAGAGGCGCGTTTGCAGAGTGGTGTAAAAAGGGGCGTGGCCTCGGACCACCTCTCAGCAATCCCACTCTGTGGGGCTTACTGGAGGTACCTGGTGGGCTAGTTGGCCCCCAGGGACCCTCAGGAATGAAGGGGACTTAATCCCCCAACTTAGAAAGCGCCAGGGGGCGTGTTTGCAGAGTGGTGCAGGGAGGGGGCGGGGCCTCCGGCAAATTGCCGGCTTTTCTAAATTTGTTTTTTGGAAGGGGGCTGTGTGGTCCCCCTTCCCTTTATTATTTTTGGGCCCTGGGTACCCCATCCCCCAGGGCCTGAGCATTTTAGGGTTTTTAAAAAAAACAAAAAACGGGAGGGGGGCCGCGCGTCCTCCCTCCCATGGCCGATTTCGGCCCCAGGGACCCCATCCCCCAGGGCATGGCCCCATATTTAATATTTTTTAAATTAGTATTTTTAAGGAGGGAGGGTTGCGCCGCCCCACTCCTGAGACCATTATTGGCCCCGGGGACCCCATCCCCCGGGGCTGTGCCTCTATCTTTTTTTTTCATTTGAAAAAAATATATATATATTTAGGGAGGTGGGCGGCGTGGCCCCCATTCCCTTGGCCACTTCTGGCCCCGGGGACCCCATCCCCTGGGGCCTGGCCTCATGTTGGGGACCGTGGGGGGAGCCCCAATGCCCCCACGGTCCCTGCCAGTTCCCCGCCTCCTGCGGGAGCCGGCATTGCTTTTGGGCAAGGGGAGATGCTAACATGTAGCTCCCCATGCCCAAAAGCAATTCTGCTTTTCTTCGTTTTTCCTGCTCTCACTTCAACGAAGCAAAGAAGTATTTGCTATGGCAGGGCGGGAGCCGTGCTCCTGCCCTGCCATAGCAAATGGCAATGTCCCGGGGGTGGGCACCCCGGGACACTGCAGGAGACGGCCCTGAGACGGCCTCCTGGTCCCAGGGCCATAGAGGGCTCCAGGAGGGGGGCCGCGCGGCCCCCCTCCCCAGCAATTTCAAAGCCCCAGGGAGGTGGTGGTCCCCTGGGATGGGGGGCCACAACGGACCCCGCATTTAATATACTGAATGCCCCGGGGATGTGGTGGTCCCTGGGGCAGCGTGGGGGGCAGGAGCCCCCCCACACCTTGATTTTTTTTAACAAACCCCGGGGAGGTGGCGGTCCCCGGGGCTGTGGGGGGCCGCGATGCCCCCCACAACTTAATGATTAAAGTCCTGGGGAGGTGGCGGTCCCCGGGGCTGCATGGGGGGGCAAGAGCCCCCCACGCTTTATTTTATTTTATTAATAAAGCCCGGGGAGGTGGCAGTCCCCGGGGCTGCGGGTGGGGAGTGAGCCCCCCGCAGTTGAGTAAGGATCGCACCGGGGAAGTGGCAATCCCCGGGGCTGTGGGGGCCCTACAGGCCCCCACACCATTATTATATATTGCCCCCGGGACCTGGCACACCCGGGGGCTTTAGGAAAACGAAACTCACCAAGCGCAACTCCAGCCGAAAAAAAAAATGCTTTTTTTGGGCCTGGGGGGTCCCTGTGGGACGCCCTGAGCAGGTCTAGGGGGTCAGGGTGTTTCTACCCTGCCCCTTTTCCTCATTTTTCACCTTTTTTTCCCCTTTTTCTTATGACTCGCTTACCGAGTCACAAGATGGCTGCCAAAACATTCTGCTTTGGAGTGTTGGCAGCCAATTAGAATGCAGTTCGTGCTCGGGAGGGTTCGCGAATCCTCCTCAGTGCTCAGATATATAAATTATAATTTTTTTAATTTCCCAGTAACTACTGAACGGATTTACACCATTTAAAAAAAAGGTCGCTTTCTGGACCAAGAGTTACCTTTTTGCCAACTTTGGTGTAATTCCGTTCAGCAGTTCAGGCTGTAGCCGTGTCTAAAGTTCCTATGGAAATTAACATGGGAAAACGCGTTTTTGGACCCCCTTTTTTCTCAGCCCCCGTTTGACGAATCACCCCAAAACTTTCAAGACAGGAGCTGACCTGAGTGAACCATTAGTTTTGAAAATTTCGCGAAGATTCGTCAAATGGCGCCACAGATATTGGCAAAAGAAAAAACGCTTTTTGAAGAGAAACAAGGTCCTAACTATAACTACCTACTGGCGACTGCCAGTAGGTAATATATATATATATATATATATGTATATATTTATTTATTATCATTTTTATGTGCCCATCGCAGAAAAAGTGGTGATTCGGACATTTTGGCTGTGAATCAGTTCACACAATGGCAGATGATACTGCAGCGCCGAACCGGCATGATGACTGCAACCATGACATCAAAGGAGTTTGATCAGCCTTCCCATTGGCCAGACATAGGCAAATCAGAAGAATGGATATTGCTTTTAAACCAATCAAGAACTGTGCAATAGATATGGAATTGAAGAAGGCATAAGGCCAAAACGCATCTGTAGGGGATGTGTTCAAGAAATATTTTTCATTTATCCCTTGAGTGCTCGGTATTTCTTGGAAGGTTTGTAACGCAATACACGAGCCCCCACCCTTGTGAACGGATACATCACCTGTCCTGAGTTCGGCTCCCTGGTGGAAAACCCAAATGAATATAATTGGGCAGCCTGAACTGCCACTGACAGATACAACCATTGACCTCGTAGGTCATGAGCTATTGAAACTCAAGGACACCAAGCCATATGCCTGACGCCTACGGGCGTATCATGATTGATCCGCCAGCGGTTGTGGCGAGGGGTAGAAATGGCACACCTACCTGTCATCCATGCGGAACATTAATAACTGTGAGGACTGTGTGAAGTGCTTGATCAGCCGACGGATTGAAGGTGCTGTGGTTATCATCTTTATATGCTCATCAGGGAAAAAGTGGTGATTGGGAGATTTTGGCTGTGAATAAGCTGCGCACAATGGAGGATGATACCGCAGCGCTGAACCAGCATGATGATTGCAACCATAACATCAAATGAGTTTAATCAGCCCTCCCATTGACCAGACATAGGCCAATCAGAAGGATGGATATTGCTTTTAAAACAATCAGGAACTATGCAATAGATATGGACATTCCCAGCATTGAAGAAGGCATAACGCCGAAACGCGTCTGTAGGGGATGTGTTCAATAAATATTTTTCAGTAACCCCTTGAGGCACTTGTGCTCTGTATTTCTTGGAAGGTTTTCAGCACAATACTCGAGGCCCCACCCTTGTGAACGGATACAGCACCCGTCCTGAGTTCGGCACCCTGGTGGGAAACCAAAACAAATCTATCTATCTATCTATCTATCTATCTATCTATCTATCTAGTTATCTATCTATCTATCTATATAAATAAATATATATATATATATACACACACACACACACTTGTGCTAGGATGCACCAACAAGAAAGTTAGTATGTAGGAAATTACAGTATGCCAGGCACTGCCTTTATATTGTTGCATGAAAGACACGGAAATGTATCAGACGTTGCAGTATATATTGCAGCATGCAGAGAATGCTAGTATACTGCATACTGAGGCATTGTACTTCCCGTAATTATTACAGATGTGGTGCATTAGTCTTGTGATCAATCTGGCACAGACTCCTCGGGCTCTGTAACCCCATGAATCCGTAAAGCACACTACCCGTACAGGAAGTCCTGTGCTTTACCAGAAGTTACTTTTGGGCGGGGGGTCTCTTCACAGATGCAATTGAACATGTTGTGGAGTAAGTTTCCCACAGGAACCACAGGGCAGACCTTTTCAGTATAGTTAATCCTAACTCCGGAAAAGCGAGAACACGACCTATTAGGAGAAGCAGTGGGCAAATGCCTGGCAGAACCCTTTAAGTAATAAAATCCAGCGCAATCAATGTGGTGCTCAAAGCCAACAGCAGGCATTGTTTGCAGTCCCATGTGAACTTTTGCAGCGGGGCTGGGAGGGGCAATAAAGGGAGCAGACCGTGTTCATGGCCTGGACTGAGGTCCTCATGCACTCCTTGGAGCAGCATCCGTGTATGGCAATGGTGCCCCCCAATAAATATCGGAACATTGATTTACCAATAATAAATACCCCCAACGTGCCCCCTCAGTTCACAGATGGGCGTGTTCCTTTCCACAGAGGCACTGTGATTAGTGATGATTTTTTACAGTCACCCACGACCTGTTGTCAGCGCAAAAGATGACGCCAGCATGCTGAGGTCTAATGAATACTCTCTCTGAATCTGTACCTACCCCCTGCCTAGAGCAGTACCACCAGAAACAGTCTCTGTCTGTCAGACCTGTACGCGTCTTGCTGCCTCCTGCTGTCTGTGACTAGCTGCCACCCTCGCTAGATATTGTCTGCCTTGAACAGGCTGAGGAAAATTGTTACGGTTACAAAACTCATAAATAAATAAATACTTAGCTCTTTCTCAATCAATCAATCTGACATATAAATCACAGCTTGTCACCCTGTTCTGAGAGCCTTGGTCAAATATCCATGCCTTCAGCTTATTTGTGAACTCTTCGATTGAAGGGGAGGATCACAGGTGAAGGGGGATGTTGTTCCTGTAGTTGGCGACGAGGTAGGAGAAGGAACGACCTCCACAGCACCTCTAACGGATGTGGTGTATGTGAGCCAAGGTGAGGGAGGCGGAGCAGAGCTCCCTGGTGGGTCGATGGAATGTCAGGCAGTGGTTGATGTATGTGGGTCCAGAGTTGTGGTGGGCCTTGTAGGCATGTGTCAGGAGGATGAAGAGGCTTCTTTCCTGGGCAAGGAGCCAGTGAAGGGCTTTGAGGTGAGGAGTGGTGCCGGTTCTTCTGGGTAGGTTGAGGATGATTCTTGCTGCGGTGTTCTGGATGGTTTGGAGGCGGTTGAGGAGTTGTTTGGTGGTTCTGGCATAGAGCGCGTTGCGGTAGTGAAGGCAGCTGGAGACGAGGGCTTGGGTGACCATTTTCCTGGTGGAGATGGGGATCCATCGGAAAATATTGTGGCGCATGTGGAGGATGGGAAACCAGGATGAGGAGACGGCATTGGCCTGTTGGTTCATAGTCAGTTGGCTGTCCAGAACGATTCTGAGGTTGCATGCGTGGTCAGAGAAGGTTTGGTGTTCAGCCAAGTGTGGTGAGCCACCAGGTATCGTCCATGAGAGAGGGCTTGTTCCCAAAGATGAGTACCTCCGTTTTGTCCGAGTTGAGCTTGAGGCAGTTGTACTTCATCCAGGTGGTGACATAGGACATGGTGTTTCAGAAGTTAGCTCTGGGGGTGTTGGTGTCTTCTGTAAGGGATAGGATGAGCTGCATGTTGTTGGCGTATGAGATGATGTTGAGTCCGTGGGTGTGAGCGATGTCTGCTAGTGGCGTCAATTAGGTGTTGAAGAGGGTGGGGCTGAGTGAGGAGCCCTGGAGAATGCTGCAGATGATCTTTTTGGGTTCGGAGGAGAAGGGAGGTAGATGGATCCTCTGTATTTGACTGGAGAGGAAGGAGGATATCCAGTTATGAGCGTTGCCTTGGATGCCAATGTGGTGGAGTCTGGTGATGAAGGTGTGGTGAGAGACGGTGTTGAAGGCTGCAGAGAGGTCGAGGAGAATAAGGGCTGTCGTTTCCCATTGGTTAAGGAGGTGTCTGATGTCATCCATCGCGGCGATCAGGGTGATGTCGGTGCTGTAGTTGGACCAGAAGCCTGATTGGGAAGTGTTTAGCAGGTTGTTTTTTTCAAGGTACTCTGTGAGCTGGTGGTTGAGAGCTTTCTCCAGGACCTTGGCGGGGAAAGGGAGTAGCGAGATGGGGCAGTAATGCTTGAGTACGCTGGGGTCAGTAGAGGGTTTCTTCAGGAGAGGCTTGACCTCTGCATGCTTCCATGCATCGGGAACGGGGGCTGCAGTAAAATCTGTCTCTTTTTTTACTTCCTCTCTACTCACCCACTGTTGGCCTTCCTTCCACCCCCATTTTCTTTCTTCCTTTCCACCTATATTGCCATCTATATTTCTTCTTATACTCCTCTTTATATCGCCTTCTGCTGTCTATCTATCTATCTGACTACCTATCTATCTGACTACCTATCTGGGACTCTAGTTATCTATGAGTTTATCTAACTCTCTGTCTACTACCTCTCACACCCTCTCACATATATTTCTAACCCCCTATCTTCCTAACTCTGTTTATAATTGTACCTGAATTTCCATCTGTTTCTTTATATGAGTCTATGTTCACATAAGATCCAGCCAACCACTCAAAATAAAAATATGTACGTCTGCCTGTTATTGTTTCCCTTCAGTCTTATCCATGCGTGTTTCTGTATCCCCACCTTTCCCACTAATATTCTGTAGTTCCCATATGTAGTATCTATCTATCTATCTCCCTATTCTGCATCGTCCTTGGTAGGCCTGCCATGGCAAGGAATAGGAAGGCATTTGCTCAAGAAAATATGTTAACAACTTATTCAGGAATTAAGTTATAATTAAACCACCCAGGATAATGTGCTGCATGGCTAAACACTTATAAGGTCCCAAAGGCGAAACATATTGGCTGTGCTAATGCGTGTTATACTTATAAGTCACCCCTGAGGTTGGCCCTGGACAACCCATTGGGCTGGGTACAATGTATTTAGGACATATACTGGTAGTGAAAAACTCTCAAATTAATTTTTCACTACTAGAAGGCCTAACACTCCCATAGGATAACAATGGGATTACCTTATTATATTTTATAAGTATAATTCCCAATTATGAAGAGATATACATTTCAAGTGTCTCTGGAATCACAATTTAAAATCCAAACTTATTGTGAAGTTAAATTTTAAATTGCAATTCTAAAAATGCCACTTTTAGAAAGTTGCATTTTCTTACTTTAGCCATTTGGTGCCTGCTGCCTGCCTCTGAAACACATCTGGGGAGGGTGACAGCTGGGATCTGTGTATTCCCCCTATACAGTCACACACAATGGGATTTTAGGTGTGACTTGATGGGCCATCCTGGCAGGATGGGAGGAATTAGCTGGGCCCAGCCTCATGTACACCTGTCCCCTCACAAAGGGTTGCATACCACCCTGTAGTGAGTCTGGAGGCAGGGCTGGAAAGGAGGACCTCAGTGCCCAACTGGGTATAAGTACTGGACTTCTGACACCACCACTACAATACACTTCTGGACTTGTGAAGACTGTACCCGGAAAAAGAACTTCTGTGCTGCTGAAGGACTGTCACTCTGCTGAACTGTTGCTTTGCAGGACTTTTGCATTGCTGTGCTTTCCTGCTGCCTGCTGTTCTCTGCCTGGGTGAGATGGACTGGACCTGCATTAGTGGAAACCCATATTGTCTCCAAAGGCTAGCTGGCTGGCTTCCTAATCTGAAGTCTCAGGGACATAAAAGACTTCCAACTACCTGCTTCTGCACCTGGACTCTGCGATTCTACCCTGCCAAGTGGTGCCACCACATTCCTGGACCCTTGGAAGTGGGCCTAAGGTGCTTATTCTAGCAAAACACATGCATCCTCTGTCAAACTGGCGCATTGCTGCCATTGCATGGACCAGAACTGGTGCATCACCCCCTGTTGTGTGGATCAGAACCGGCGCATTGCTCCTGTTGCGTGAACCAGGATCAGTGCATTGCCTCTGCTGCATGGATCGACCCCAACGCATGTCATTCGGAACCACCGCCGGTGACACTTCTCCAGGCGCAAGGCCTTCACATCCCCGTTGAAGGCATCCTTGATGACAATGTCGAATGTCCGCATCGCAGCTCTTTGCTCATTAGAGCAGACACATCGCTGTGCGGATCAGGACCAGCATATCGCTGCCACTGCATGGATCGACACCGATGCGCATCACTTAGGCCCCACCCCACATCTTCGACATCAACACAGCCAGGATTAAGGTACTTTTGATCAGCGGGCCTCATTGGGTCCCTGTATCTGGACCGCACTCCATCGTGGACAGCCTGAACTTTTGACTTTGTACTGTTCTGACACGACCTGATATCCCAGGTAAGACCTTATTGCTTTTAAGGACTATTTTACAGTTTATTCTTTACAAATTTCTATCTCAAGGTGTACTTATTGGATTTTTGTCATTTTGGTCTTGTTTTAAATTGAGCTCTATTTTTCTTACCTGGTGTGGAATCTTTTTGTGTGGTGTTTTCACTGTTTTACTGCTGGAAGTGTTGCACAAATACTTCACACATTGCCTCTAATTTAAGCTTGACTGCTCTGTGCCAAGCTACCAGAGTGTGAGCACAGGTTAATTTAGGGTTTTCCTTCTTATTACCCTGACTAGGATTGTGGTTGCAGCTTGACTAGGGCTCATACGCCAGTCAACCTACAATCTAATTTATAACAATTATGATCATGAAATTGTATTTGTATTGTACATATAAACACACATAATATTCATTTGTTCCTCAGAGAGTGTTATTTGTTTTGCATGAGTGTGTCCCCTTCAACAGGGATTCTGCTGATCTTTCTGTGTCTATGTCTATTATTATATGCACCTCAGGATAGGTGCTTACCCTTCTTCCTGAGGAAGCGTTTACCAAATAGGCATGTGCAGTTCACAGATCAACAGAATACCCCTCTCATTGTAGTGTTGTTCCTGATTGCACCCACTTCTAAATTGGGAGAAAAAACATAAGTGCAGTAGGCCAAATGTTTTCTCTGGAGCCTGTGGCTGGTGCTGCTGAATGTCAGTGTTGCCAAATATCAAGGCTGCCTAGTCAGAATTCACATCTTGCCTCTTTCTGCCACCACCACACATTTCTCACTCTTAGAGGTTACCTTTCTTCGCTGCTTTCTTCCTTTGACACTTTCTTCCTATCTTTCTCTTCCTCATTCTTTCCACCTTTTCCATCTTTCTTTCTCTTGCTCTGGGTCAAAGCCTTATCATGAAATATAAGTCCTGGGCCTCAAAAAAAAGTACCGGGTCCCAGCATCTGTAACAACCTGTACAAACTGACTGCAGCTCTCTGAGACTGACGGCCCCCGGGGAAAGAAAGGCGCAGACTAGTCTTTCCCCAGGGGAATGCGTGCCTAGACAGGACATGGGTGGGGATAGGTTGTTCGGGGGGAATGGGCGGGCCATATGTTTTACATATAAGGGTCCGGTGAGGCGTAAACGGCCTTTTCCAGACCCTGTGCATCACTGGGGTAGGGGCTAAGAAAGGGAAAAGTTAGCTTGTGGGAAGCGGGAGTCCAGTTGCGAGTTTTGGCAGTGGCGGGGAGGTGAGCAACGTTGCAGCTGCTGTGGCAGCCTGCCTCCCTGAGGGAGGGGGAGGCAGCACAAAGGTAGGCCAACGCAGTTGAGGTAGAGGCGGCAGGTGCAGGGGCACAAGCAGGAGAGGGAGGCACACCAGCTCCCAGCCCATTTTGAGCGTCATGAGCTACCCGGCCCCGGAGACACAGAAGAGGCACCAGGCAGGGCCAGGGCCCAGCAGGAGAGAGGCGCATCGAGCAAGGCAGGGGCCCAGCTTTCAGTTGATAGAGACAGACTGGGCACACAATGTTTGCAGCCTTAGGGGGTGCGGGGATAGCATGACCCCCGCCACCATTGATAGCCAAGGAGGGAGTTAAGGGCCGTGCCCTTAAAAAACTGAAGGGCTCGGGGGGTCACAACAGGACGGGGACAAGAGGCCCCAGGAGGATACCGGTGCAAGGGGAGACAGGGCCCCCAGTGACCATAGGCCAGAAGCGCCAATTAATAAATGGGAGAACGTGGACATTCAGGTGTAAATCAGGGAGCAGCGCCACCTGGTGCAGGAGACAGAGGCGCGCTGGTTGGCACTGTGCGAGGCCCACGAGAAGGAGGAAGCAGCCAAGGGGCAAGCGGAAAAAGCGAAGGCCAGGGAGGGGCAGGCAGTCAGGCGAGAGACAGGGACCACAAGCCAGATCAGGGGACAGTGGTTTGGGTGCCAGCCAGTGGGGAACCCGGGGAGGACACTGGGCGGGCTTCTACAGCCCAAGGGCACGGTGATGCACAGGACCCCCCTGGTTGGCACAGCCAGTGAGGGGGCAAAGGCAGGGTCGGCGACAAAGGCTGATAGAAGGTGGTGACGCCAGCGGGGCACAACACGGCCTCGAGACGTTGGCATAAAGTCATGAGGGGCCCGTGGCGGCCAACCCTATGCTGAGGGAGCGGGCTCACGGCGGCAGGAGTGTCATTTTTGAACGAAGATGAATGTGGAGATGATGGAGCGAAAGAGGCGTGCTATGGAGGGGGTGCAGAGTATGCGGGTGAGGATGAGTTGCTTTTGGAATATGAGAATGATGAGTGAGAGGAGGGTGAGTTGCGTTAGGAAGAGGGGGTCATCCAGCAGGTGCCCCACAGTGCCAGCGAACAGCGTGCAACACGTTCTCCAGTTAAAATCTTGCAGTACTCAGGTGTGGACGCAAAAAAGTGCAAAGGAAAGGAGGAGAGCAGCAGAGGTGAACGCAAAGCAGATGGACGGCGGACTGAGCCATTACCTTCAGGTACGGGTGAATGGTGGTCGGTTTGGGAACTTGGGGACGGGTGGAAAGAGAAACCGGCGAGAAGGTCAGTGAGGGTCGGGGATGGTGAAGTCATACTAAAGAAAGATGAAAAGAAGGAAGCCACAAGCATCAAGGTATCGCGCAAATGTGTGAATGGAAAGAAGCATAAGGATTAGAAAAGGTGTCAGTCGGAGACAGATAAGGACAAGGGCGACACGGACTCAGATGAAGTCAAACATAAAAAGAAACTACCATATATGGGACTGGCGATGCCCTTACGGTCTTACCTGTCTGAGAAGACAAAAAACAGAATATGGAGACACAAGTACGTAGACTTATTTAAACTATTACATAGGGACATACAGGCCAAAGAAGGGTCAAAAGAGGAACAATGGGAGCTTACGGGGTGGCCTAGAGTGCCAATTAATATGGAGAACTGGACATTAGCGTTCCTTATATATGCAAGCATTTACTGTGAAAGACATGGGGACAGGGCGATAGTGCTGCTAAAATACATGGACATAATCAGGAAGGCCCAAATGCACTTCGGGGTTCTGCATGGCTCAGCTATGACGAAGAGTTCAGGGCATGAGTGAGCCTGAACCTGGACAAACCGTGGGGGGAAGTTGACTCAGAACGTTTGATGCAGTGGATGTCATCCACACAATCACTGGTATCCACACATACGGCTAGTGGTTTGCCAGTTACGTATGAACCTTTTCACCCTAAGTGGGTGGGTTACATCCCGAAACCAGCAGGAACCAATGTTGGGGCATGCTGGAATTACAATAAAGGCTACTGTTCCCGGCACCCATGCAAGTTCAAGCATGAGTGCTCGAAATGTGGAGTGAGGCACCCCATCACTCAATGTTTCACACTGGCCACTGCTGCGGAACAATGGAAGGGTGCCCGGGGGAGGGGGCAACAGGGACAGCAGGGGACAAAAGGCAACTACTCCCATTTAGCTGGAAGCATTGAAGCCTTGGCTGGCAATATATCCGCAACGGCGGGATGCTTTGCGGCTGGAATGGGGTTTTAGTGAGGGTTTTCGAATGGGGTATCAGGGTCCTGGGAGGCAGAGATACGCTGACAATTTGCGGTCAGCCAAGCAATTCCCAGAAGTGGTAGCACATAAATTGGACAAGGAAGTGATAGAGGGGAGAATAGCAGGTCCTTATGCAGTTTGGCTCATGGCAGATTTGATGGTTTCACCTCTGGGGGTGGTACCGAAGATGACGGAAGGGGAGTCTATCATGGCCAGAGGGGGAGTCAGTGAATGATTACATTGCAGAGGTGGATTCCAAGATGTGTATGTGTTGGTGGATGACGCTGTTGCCCTAGTGAGGAGTTGTGGTCAGGGGGCCGAGTTGGCAAAGTGCGACATCAAGTCAGCATTTCGGCTACTCCCCATATACCCAGAAGATTTTCAGTTGTTGGGCATGTAGTTCGGTAGTTTCATCTATGTGTACAAGGTTTTGCCAATGGGCTGCGCTATCTCATGTGCACTTTTCAAGGCTTTCAGTACTTTCTTGCAGTGGGTTTTTACAGGATCCAGTGGTCACAAGTTTGTGTCGCACTATCTAGATGATTTCTTATTTGTGGGCAGTAAAAACTAAGGTGAGTGCCTGAAGGCTCTGCAACATTTTCAACAGATGGCGGAAGGCTTTGGGGTGCGGTTGGCACCTGAGAAAACAGAGTGTCCAAAGGTGATGTTAACATTCCCGGGTATTGAATTGGACACAGTTTTGAAGGTGGCAAGGTTACCACAGGCCAAAGAGAATGAGATTCAGGTGTTCTTTCTGGAGGTGATGGGTGAGAGAAATATTGAGCTGCAAAAGCTGCAGAAACTACTGGGATACCTAAATTTTGCATGTAGGGTGGTGCGAGCAGGGCAAACGTTTTGTCAGCAACTGGGCATGGCCATGTCCGGGGTGACTTTGCTGCATCATAGGGTCTGAATTTCTAGGGCAGTCAGGGCAGATTTGGGTGTATGGAGGACTTTTTTTGGCTGAGTTCAATGGGGTGCCCATGAAGTTTTTGAATGACAATTCAGTTTGGCAAATCCAGATGATGCGGCAAGCGCATATGGTTTTGGTCTTTTCTGGTATGGTCGTTGGTGCGCTGAGTGTTGGCCATAACACTGGGTGCTTCAAGGGCACAGCATCGCCTTTTTGGAATTCTTTCCTTTGCTTGTGGCGCTACATCTGTGGGGAGGTGAGTTGGCCAACAGATCGGTACTTTTCCATGTAGATAACATGTCTGTGGTTGATCTTGTTAACAGGCAGAGGGCCAGGGATTTACGGGTGCTGAGGCTGTTGCGATGTTTTGTGCTGACGTGTCTATGTTTGAATATTGTGTTCAGGGCCTGTCACATCCCGGGAGCCTAAAATGACATTGCGGATGCTTTATCTCGTTCTCAGTGGCAGTGCTTCTGATCACTGGCACCTGGAGCAGATGCAGTCAAGACACCGCTACCGGTCGAGGTGTAGCAGTTAGGCGAATGAGGGTCATCAGCCTGGTGGAGGGAGCTTTAGCGTCATCCACAAGGAAGAGCTATAGGGTGGCATGGACCAATATATGGGCCTTTGAAGGGAATGTACACAGGGATGTGATTGAGATGCGGAAGAGCTAAGAAGGAGAGTGTTAATGTTTTGTACTTTTCCGCATTGATAAGGATCTGTCACCCACCACGATTGGGGGTAAACTGTCTGGGGTCTCGTTCTACGGCAAGCTGCAATGGCGGTTTGACCCTGCCGGGTACGAGATCTTAAGTCGGATGTTGAAGGGTTGAGGCAAACAGAGGAATGGGAGAAGGATGGCACTGAGGGAGGCCATCAAGTTTGAGTTGTTGGAGGAGTTTCTAGCAGTCCTTCCCGTATGTTGTTATGACAAGTTCGAGTTAGCTATTTTTAGGCTTTGCATGGTGTGGGTACGAGAATGGTAGCGTTTTTTTAATTGGCCGGGATGCCGTTTCAGGGGAATATTTTGTCACCAAAATGGGAGGCCAATGTCGGCGTCACAGCTATTGGCGGTGATGCGAATGGGGCTTCGCCGCCTGGGAAGAGATGTGATGGCTTTTGGAACTCATTCATTTAGAATAGGGGCAGCAACGGAAGCAGCTGGCCTGGGGTGGGAATGGGAGAGTATTCGGAAGATTGGTAGGTGGCTGTCCCGTTGTTGTGAGCGTTATGTGAGAAAGCGATCATAGGGAGGGCAAAGTTGTAGAGGGATGAAGGGGGAGGGCAAGCGGAGAAGAAAAGGAATCTGGGACTCAGGTTAACGATCTTTTTCTTTCCAATGCAGGATGTGTGAATGGTCCAGGGCCCAAGACGATGACCTGGATTATGGGACATTCTCTGGTTCATTGGGCAGCCAAGTATGCAGACCAGCAAATATACGGCAGGAATCTAGGACTGCACAGCAGCCGGCAGGAGGTCAAATGGTGGCGAAAGAGTGGAATGCGTTGGGGAAGTTTGCTGCCTTGGTTGGCTAAGCTGGTGCCCCAGAGAGGTTGCCCGGATATGTTGCTGATTCATGTGGGGGAAAATGATTTGACACTTTTGCAGGACATGCCTTATCTGACTGGATTCGACGGTCTCTCGATACACTCATTCCTGTTAAGTGGTCACAGAGTCGTAATAGCAAATCCAGCCCATGGTTCAACAGTAATTTAAACACAAAAACAGTGAGGAGAGGGTCCAAGGGAAGAATTTAGAGATCTGCGAGAATGGATTCCCCTTGCACAATAATCGCAACATAAAACTTCTCGGGTCTATCATGAAGTGAAATAAAAATTGTGTCTCTCAATAAAGCTCCTCTCGGTAGCAATCCCTTTCAGGACGAATGCCCTCACCCACCATAGGTGGCATGCTTCATCATATGGGCTTCTCCTCCCAGTGAGAAAACCTAGTCTCACTGAGGGCTACAACTCCCTCACTGTGAGGTAGGAGCTCTGGGATGTTTTCTTAAAAGTTCTAAGATGTTTTAAGGATGTTAAGATCCCATATGTAAATGCTAGGCGTTGTGAGGGTGCAGCGCTGGATATGATTATGACGATAAATGTGAAAATGTGATTCTAAAACTACCTAGTAGGAACAAAAAATTAATATTTATTAGCTTGTCCAAACTGGCAGGATTAAAAAGCAGTGCAAAGCAGTATGAATTAGACTGCTAAGTTGGCAAGGTCGGTCGACATGTTTCAGCCTATTTGGTCTAAAAAAGTATCCAGGCTTTCATCAGGACCATAAGAAATAAACAATGCTGCTGCATATGTGAAAAAATAAACAAAAACAGTGATATCAAACCAGTAATCCAATTGTTTAAGCTCGGTACTACTGGTACTTATCTGTAGATGTGAGACACAAAAAACACAGTGCAACAAGTCAAACTACATTGTCATACAATATCGTTATTGTCAATGTATAATGGACATGAATAAAAAACATGTCCATAGAGTACTAACATAGTACCCATTATAATCCTACTTACCCAAATCGATGGATAAGTAGACCCACCTCTACCTGGTAACAACTCAGGGAAGGGGGCCCCGCTCTGCAAAACAACAAAAGGCATGTGTCACTCATCCCTTGTATGTAGTGTGAACACATGTCTGGATACAAAAACAGTAAGTGTTGTAGGTAAAACCCCTAGTGACGAAGATATAACAAGAGGACTCCACTAATCTTTCAAACAATGGTACTGATGGACATTGCCAGATGTAGCTTGTTATCAGTGCAAGAAAACATCATGCTTAAATAAAGTTGTATATGTGCGCGCTATATATGAGGCAAACTCATATGAAACGATTTTAAGTGCATAGCGCACAACAATTCTTCTAAGGGTGCCTCGTAATTAGATAGCACCCTATACCTCTCATATGTAATATAATGCATGTGACCACAAAAGTGTATTGCAATCAAATAGCTTTAAGAAACAAGTAGGTATTACAATACCTCGAGCTTCACAAAATGATTAAGAATGCGCGCATGATCTGTAAGGCAAACTAATATAGAATTATTTCTAGAATTGTTATTAGCGTGTGACGCACAACAATCTCGCTAGGAGGTTTCTTTTTTAGAAAAGACACATTAGCGCTCTCACGTGTAGTATAAATCTGCAAAGATGTATTTTGCTAGAATACATATTGGCCATAAAAACAAGTGACTTTGTGAAAATTATATATATACATATATCGAGTGTGATTTGTTCCTTGACAGACGTTTTAATTACTGTCAGCATCGCTCAAAAAAAGTCCAAAGGTATTCACTACCATTGTTTACAGCCTGATTTCATACGAATAGGCACATATCTTGTCTACAGAGGATATGCGCTTTTACCAAAGGATGTAAATCTATGTTTAAATACTATCTCTTGTGGTGTCCCTACGTATGATAACCCTCGCCATAGTGCCCTGCTTACCTCTCCGTCGGTACCCCGTTGTGGTACATGAGCTGCAACCGGAGGCACCGACGGGAGGATTTTCACATCCCATCCAATAACACCGTACGTTTATGTACTTTTATGTACTTCCCAAAGTACATAAGGGAATACTGCCACCGCCAGGGAGACACATCATTTCGGGAATTGGGTCTCTACTTTAGCCTCTTTCAACCTTCGTGGATTTTTTCCTGCAACCATTCGTGCTAAAAATGCCGACCTACATACAGGACACAAAGGATCTTTTACGACTCTTGGACCAGACTACTTTTGACTTGGAGCAAGACTATCTGGTCTCTTTTGACGTTGAGTCCCTGTATACTTCGATACCCCAGGACGAATCACTGGCCACAGTCGAGTCAATATTGAATTCTAGTACCATGGACAGCATTACTCCGGTACATTTCATTATGACATGCGCTCGCCTAGCGATGAAAGAGAACTTTTTTAAGTTTGAAGATGACTTCTACCTGCAAACGTCCGGGACTTCTATGTGCAGCATTTTTGCCCATAGCCTGGCTAATCTTTATGTACGCCACTTTGAACAAACCATCGTCTTACAAGATAGCAATCCCTTTGATAAACACATATGGGTTTGGAAATGCTATATAGGCGATGTGTTTGTGGTCTGGCGGGGCACCCCGGACACCATCACATCGTTCCATCAGTGGTTAAACACTAGAAACAACTTTCTGAAATTCACATTTGAATTCTCGAACATCAGTTTGCCTTTTCTAGATATTCGGATTTTGAAGGACTCAGTACCGAACTTTATAAAAAAACAATGGCACGTAATTCACTGTTATCGTTTAACAGCTATCATCCGAAGGCTCTCTGTGAGAACTTGCCTTTCGGGCAGTTTCTTAGGATACGAAGAAACTGCTCGACTATGGAAAAATACAATGAACATGCCAGCACACTGAGTATCCACCTAAAAGAGAAGAAGTATCCGAAGAATACAATTCGCAGATCACGGAAAAGAGCTGCCAACAATAATAGGGAATCACTGATTGAAGTGGCTCCATCTAAAGAAGCAGAACCCAGGCTTACTTGTGTGAATACGTTTTGCAGCCATTCAAACCAAATTAAAAGGAGCATACTTAAACACTGGAAGATTTTGAACGTAGCGAGAGCACCTATACCTCCTCCTCTGTTTGCCTTCAAAAGGAGTACTAACATCAAAGACCAAGTGGTACACACGAGGCCCTTGAGTAAACCCAATCCTTCGGACCAAGTACCCCTGTGGGGGCTTCCTCCAGTCAAAGGACACTTTCTGTGTGGGGTCTGTGCAGCCTGCCCACAAACATCGCATATGACAGAGGTGGACATAGGCACAAACAAGCCCTGGTCCTTATCCAGACATACTAACTGCAACAGTGAAAAGGTTATCTACCTAATTACTTGTCCGTGTGGTATGCGCTACGTGGGGATGACCACGCGCAAGATAAAAACAAGAATATTGGAGCATAAAAGCACGATCCGTTGCAGGAAGAGGGCTACAAAGCTGACCAATCACTTCCTGGATATTGACCATCAAGCAAATGACTTGCGTTGGACAGTCCTTGAACAACCTTTTATCCCACCTCATATTACGGATATATCCAAGTTTCTGTTCCGCAAAGAACAGCGCTGGGTCCATAGATTGAAGACAGATACCTCAGGACTGAACGAAGAGATTCCGTGGCTATCCTTGTGATTATGAGTTGAGGTCTCTAGCCTAGAACATTTAGGAGATCATACTCTAAATGGAATATAAATGCTATACATTTCCAGACTTAATCGCCTCGCTATTTATAGAGAGCATTTCCAAATGATATACATGATTTGTATCAACAGGATCTATCTTTGGACTTGGTCTTAAGGCATTGTAGCAATCAGGGGTTTGGGTAACTAGATACTAAAGCCCACATGTGCTTGTAATACACAAGCTTAATATGAGTCAGGATATGACATGAAAATGGCATAATCCTTTGAAACTTAGGCATACAATGGTGTGCACAGTGCCATTGATGGTCTCATATTAAACAAGTGAATACAGGTTCTATTATGGAGATAGCGTGCAGTATTAAGCAAGCAGTGTAAGAAGCAAAAAGTATCATAGTGAATACAACACTGTGTTATGACACCAATATATGGCGTACTTCTCGCTAACATTTAAAATGATTGCTACACTCATAATTGTACCTACAGTATCATAAGAATCTAGGATTGCGTAATAGTAGCTTTGCGTGCGCACCGTGGAGAGTATCATAGAGCGCACGTGTGGAAACTTAAACACTACCTATCACGCATGAGCGATAAAAAGAGCAAGCGACCGGTTAATTAACCTGCTTATGTGCGAATGAGAAACACTAATTTCCGCGCATGCGCATTCTCGACATTGGGTAAATACGATAGACACCTTGAGGTCCTTCATCAAGATGACTGGGCATTCGTCCGGGTATTTAAATGCGAGAAAATCCTCCCGTCGGTGCCTCCGGTTGCAGCTCATGTACCACAACGGGTTACCGACGGAGAGGTAAGCAGGGCACTATGGTGAGGGTTATCATACGTAGGGACACCACAAGAGATAGTATTTAAACATAGATTTACATCCTTTGGTAAAAGCGCATATCCTCTGTAGACAAGATATGTGCCTATTCGTATGAAATCAGGCTGTAAACAATAGTAGTGAATACGTTTGGACTTTTTTTGAGCGATGCTGACAGTAATTAAAACGTCTGTCAAGGAACAAATCACACTCGATATATGTATATATATAATTTTCACAAAGGCACTTGTTTTTATGGCCAATATGTATTCTAGCAAAATACATCTTTGCAGATTTATACTACACGTGAGAGCGCTAATGTGTCTTTTCTAAAAGAGACACCTCCTAGCGAGATTGTTGTGCGTCACACGCTAATAACAATTCTAGAAATAATTCTATATTAGTTTGCCTTACAGATCATGCGCGCATTCTTAATCATTTTTGTGAAGCTCGAGGTATTGTAATACCTACTTGTTTCTTAAAGCTATTTGATTGCAATACACTTTTGTGGTTACATGCATTATATTACATATGAGAGGTATAGGGTGCTATCTAATTACGAGGCACCCTTAGAGGAATTGTTGTGCGCTACGCACTTAAAATCGTTTCATATGAGTTTGCCTCATATATAGCGCGCACATATAGAACTTTATTTAAGCATGATGTTTTCTTGCACTGATAACAAGCTACATCTGGCAATGTCCATCAGTACCATTGTTTGAAAGATTAGTGGAGTCCTCTTGTTATATCTTCGTCACTAGGGGTTTTACCTACAACACTTACTGTTTTTGTATCCAGACATGTGTTCACACTACATACAAGGGATGAGTGACACATGCCTTTTGTTGTTTTGCAGAGCGGGGCCCCCTTCCCTGAGTTGTTACCAGGTAGAGGTGGGTCTACTTATCCATCGATTTGGGTAAGTAGGATTATAATGAGTACTATGTTAGTACTCTATGGACATGTTTTTTATTCATGTCCATTATACATTGACAATAACGATATTGTATGACAATGTAGTTTGACTTGTTGCACTGTGTTTTTTGTGTCTCACATCTACAGATAAGTTCCAGTAGTACCGAGCTTAAACAATTGGATTACTGGTTTGATATCACTGTTTTTGTTTATTTTTTCACAAATGCAGCAGCATTGTTTATTTCTTATGGAACTGATGAAAGCCTGGATACTTTTTTTAGACCAAATAGGCTGAAACATGTCGACCGACCTTGCCAACTTAGCAGTCTAATTCATACTGCTTTGCACTGCTTTTTAATCCTGCCAGTTTGGACAAGATAATAAATATTAATTTTTTGTTCCTACTAGGTAGTTTTAGAATCACATTTTCACATTTATCGTCATAATCACATCCAGCGCTGCACCCTCACAATGCCTAGCATTCACATATGGGATCTTAGCATCCTTAAAACATCTTAGAACTTTTAAGAAAACATCCCAGAGCTCCTACCTCACAGTGAGGGAGTTGTAGCCCTCAGTGAGACTAGGTTTTCCCACTGGGAGGAGAAGCCCATATGATGAAGCATGCCACCTATGGTGGGTGAGGGCATTCGTCCTGAAAGGGATTGCTCCCCAGAGGAGCTTTATTGAGAGACACAATTTTTATTTCACTTCATGATAGACCCGAGAAGTTTTGTGTTGCGATTATTCAACAGTAATTTAGCCACAATTCGGAAAGCATGCAAAAGGCTGGAATGGGCATGGAGGCGGGATTATGACCCTGTTCTGAAGGGGCATTACCAGGTAGCCACCAAAAATTACCAGAGAGCTATTCAGAAGGAAAGGGCGGCCTACTTTGCAGACGAAATCAGAAATAGCAGTAACCCTGCTAAATGCGTTTTTTCAATACTTAAATATCTAAAATGCGCAGGACCACCTAAAGCGTCTCTGATTTCGTCTAACCAGCAATGTGAGGATCTTGCCGCCTCCTTCATTATGAAGGTTGAGAACATCTACAAGTCCTTCCCCCCCACTGGGATCGGACCAGGCCCTGTCCATAGGCCTTATGCTACCCCTACACTCTCTGTCTTCCCTCCGATCTCTCAAGATGATATGCTTACGATTTGCAGGAAAGTTAAGTCAGGCTCTCCTTCAGATCCCCTTAAACCTGAGCAATTCCTTAAGTCTCTGCCTCTGCTCCTCTCTCCTTTTTGTCAGCTGATTAATATGTCCCTGTCTATGGCGGTTGTCCCCAGGGCTTGGAAACAGTCCATGGTGGTCCCTCTCCTAAAGAAACCCACATTGGACACCTCTAAACCGGAGAATTTTCGCCCTATCTCTCCAAAATCGCGGAGTCCTACATCAACTCCATTCTGACAGGTTTCCTAGAAAATAACAACACGCTTGACTCCGCTCAGAATGGTTTCCACCCAGGTCACAGCAGGGAGACCGCCCTCCTAGCTGTGACCGAACACCTGAGGGAGGCCTTAGATGCTGGGCGAGCATCGGCGCTGATACTCTTAGACCTTAGCGCCGCGTTTGACACAGTGTCCCATCGGATTCTGCTGCAACGTATGGAGGAAGCTGGCATTGAGGGTCTGGCGCTAGGCTGGTTTGCCTCTTTTCTATCTGAAAGAACCTTCCAGGTGTCGGCCCCCCCTTCATCTCCCTGACACACACTAATAAACAAAGGGTTCCACAGGGCTCAGGATTAAGCCCAACGCTATTCAATCTTTATGTCCAACCTCGGACAGCGGTAGCCAGGAGCAGAGGACTAACGGTGGTATCTTACGCTGACGATACCCAGTTGGTAGTGGCACTCTCTGACGACTCCACGCAAGCTGCTCTTAAGTTCAGGAGCGATCTAACAGCTATTGCAGAGTGGATAACTGCCAACTGTCTCCAGCTAAAAGCAAGCAAATCAGAGATTTTGCTAGGGGGGAAAGATACTGAGTTGTGGAGTGAGAGCTGGTGGCCTCTGACTTTGGGCTGCGCACCCGCCCCTCGACAGGTGGTCAAAATCCTGGGAGTATGGGTTGATTCTGCCCTTGATTTCCAGGCCCAAACTAAAAAAGTAGCTCGGACCTGTTTTGGACTCCTGTGCGGGCTCAAACCACTGCTGGGCTTCTTTGATCCCACAGTTCGCCAAGTCATCATCCAGGCCTCCATTCTATCCAGGCTGGACTGTGCTAGTTCACTTTACCTGGGGGCTAATAAGGCTAAAATCCTACGCTTGCAAAGGGCTCAAAATGCGGCTGCCAGAACCCTACTTGGCCTCCCAAGAACCTGCTCCACGACCAACGCCATCCACAGACTTCATTGGTTGCAGGTGGCAAAATGCATTGAGTTTATGTCTCTCTGCATTGCCCACAAAATCATGAATTCCTTTTCCCCAGATATCCTGGTGAACCTGCTCTCACCCTACACACCCACTCGCCATTTACTATCCTTGGGCCAGCATCTGGCGGTTGTTCCTCGGGTGAGGAAAGAGCGAGCAGGTGGACGCACCTTCCGCGTCCTGGCTGCGAAACTCTGGAACTCTCTCCCGGTTCATATTCGCAGTATCAACAACGACACTTCATTTCGTAAAGCTATTAAAACTCATCTTTTCCCTACGCTATAGGCCTTGCTCCTCTCTTTTCAGTCTCCTCCTATCATCTGCTACAGTTAGCGCCGGGACGCCCCTTTGCTGGGGCAGCTGTGCGCTCTACAAAACCTATAACATAACATAACATGTTGAGGCCATCATAGGGAATTTTCCGGGACTTGCATCATATGGACAGAATTTGTGCCACGTTGCAGCTGGCTGGGGGCAATACGGCATGGGGCAATAGACATGGCTCGCAGGAAACTTAACAGGGTGATGAGAGTATTTTGTGCAGGTCTGGGGATGATGGTGATCTCTCATGGGGAAATTCGTGAGGAGGAAGCATGCCTGTTCCGTGATGATGAAGTGCACTTGTCGAGAATTGTGAATGCGTATTATATGATGGAGCTGAGGGACACTGCGAGCTGACTGTGGCATGAGAATAAATGGTGTAAGAGAGATCCCCCCTGAATGGGTCAGTATGAGATGTAATCAGGGAGGGGGGGCAGAAAAAAACTCTTTGGGGTTTATTCTGGGTGGCGGAAGTCTTGGGGTGAAAGTCACATGCGGGCTCTTACACACCCTGGGGGGGGGGGAGAACGGTGCGCAGGAGGAAAAACCGTGGGCGGTACCTTGTCGGGAAAGGATGGAATGAGAAAGGACGGTTGAGGTTGAAAGTTGCTGTGAGATGTGATTGAACGCGTGATGTTGGGGAATTGTTGTCTTAAGTTATAAGTTGATGTTAATGGTTAATAGAGTTATTGATGTGCAACCATGTCCTAATACATTGGCCTTTCACACTATTCATGTGGTCATGGAGTGTTTATTATAGCACGACTCTCAGGCTGCTCTAAATTGAGAATAGTATCATTCATCTTAGCTCTGAAACTGCACTATGTCTATGCGTTCTCCATTTTGACTCAGATCCAATTCAAAGGCAGATGATATACTTGTCACACTCATTACAAGCAACAGACTGCATTGTTTATGGTGCTACTTTTTCGATACTGATTCATACATTTTGGGTGTGCCTCTGTTCCAGTGTTCTCCGCCTTTTTTCTTTATTATGGTACAGTCCAAAGCATTGCCCTAAGTGCATGGGCATAACTGTTCTGCCAAGTGAATTATGCAATGTAGCAGTTTACATAGTACTGGGCGTGGGCTTTTGATTACAATTCAGCAATGAGGCATCATCTCCTCCCAAGTGAAAAAATGAAATACAGCAAGGTCAGCAAAGTCAGGGGTGAACACTTTAACATAAGTTTCTTTCTGGTATTTATTGTACGGAAAGAGTGCAAGATGAAAATGATCATTTAAGTGGCACAGGGGCAAGTATAAAGAAGACAGGACATAGTGGAAATGTCAGACTAATAACTATATTCAGTATTCACAATTGAAAATATTGATGTGGAAGCATGTAGTAAACAAATTAATAGAGGATGGCGCTGTATGCTCATTTACAAAGAAATTGGTCTGCTCGATATGCGCAAACCATTAATTCTATCAAATGACCAGAACAAACAAAAGTCATACTTTGCAAGAGTCAATTGGTTCAAATACCATTGCAATTGTCAATGTAAAATTGCACTGGCAAAAGTAGGCGCTATATAATCTGAAAATGTAATTACTAAATTATGCATCATCAGTTGTCAACCTGGCCACAGATGCAAACTGAAAATGAAATAACGACAGCAAATCTAAGGAAAACTTGCCAACCTTAACTAAGCTTAGGGAGGTTGTTGCAGCACCACTAACAAGCCTAATTACATTATTCTAAAAGTACTGAAGATTATATTCGTATTCGACTGAAGAAAGTAAGGTATCATCCCAAAAAACAGTTTCTTGGGTTGATATCTTTGTAGAAATGTATGATATTCACCACCTTTTTCGTTGTTCGGGGGTGCCCCTCCTCCCCCTCAGTAACTGACCTCCTTTTGACAGCTGTACCCCCATCATGGATAGCCCGTTTAGGCTTTTCTTCATTTTGCATGTTGTTACATTTTTTATGCCAATCTATGACAATTTTCACCTGCTTGTACACGCATGGAAATCATTTTTTAAGTCTGCAGTCCCGATTTGCAAAGAGTGGTTTATGAGAAGGTGCAACCTACTTTTGTACACCTACTCATAAATTTCAGGAGTACTTTCTCTAGCTCACTCCTGGAATTCATGAGCGAGTCACAGCAAAATTTGTGTACATTTATATCTCTCACGGCACAAGATAGGCAGTCCATCTGGCTTCCATAATCTATATTTCCAAATTCAAAAAATGTATGTTTTCAAAGCCGTCTCAATAGTCGCATATAAAAAATTCAGTGACTCACAGAAACATATTAACATTTCTGTTCATGATGTCAAAACCAATATTGTATCATATTTATACCAAAAACTAAGTATACTAACCGACAGTGATGAATTTGCAAACTCTATTTTGAAAAGGTATACGAACCTTGGCGGTGCATTTTATTCAATTGCAGTCCCACAAACCTGGTCATGAAAATGTCTCAAAAACGTCAGATATTTAGATCTCAGAATATTACTAAGCGATGTCATAATAAACCCTACATTTGAATCTGTGACTTCAGGTACAATATTTCTCGATATGGTATGTTCGCCTACAGATATAGAGCATCTAGGAATACTAGAATCAAACTCGGTGATAATGCGGGCAATTCTGTGAATTTCCACAACAAAATATACAATGACTATTATATAAGGTTGCCTTTTATATCAGACTTTGTAAGAAAGAAATTGACTTGTGCTGATAGTTGATTGAAAAAGCACTGTTTCCATCTGCTCTTCATCCCGCTAGTGTTCTTTCTGACTTATTGTATGTTTTAGCAGATGTACGTGATAATGGCATGGTTGGATGTGCTGTAAAGTATTTCTTCATTCTATTGCTGTTTCAATCCCTATTCTCTGATGGGATCAAAACAACATATTTTGGAAAGGAAATACAGATTAGCAAAGTAAATTTGTATTTGGTGGCTACAGTACTGTGACTGGCAGAAAACAAATATAATCCTGCATCTTTCATGCTCCAGTTGTTACTTGAGGTTTATGCGTTATTCACCTGACAAGCTTAAGAAGAATTATGAACCATGAGAAAGTTTTTGAAGAAATTCAGGAGGATAGGCCACCAGGTGAGTGGTGGTCCTGGTCTCTACTGGCCCATTTAGAACCGTTCACCTCATGGAGAGATCCTGACATAAAAACTTGGGATCTCTTTATCTTAAGGGCATCCATCAGTGAGGCGGATGAACTTAAGATAGAGCTGCACATCAAGTGCTGCAGTTGTTTTTTGCCACTCAATATTTGCTCATTTTATCTCAGAAAACACTCTGAAAGTAGGAATTTGACTTTACAAAAACACAAAATCAATGGCCCTGATGCACAAAGAGTTTTCTCATTACGTGTCAAGATCATTAACAGTTTTCTCTGTCTGGTATTCCATACTTTGAATGGCTGCTTGAGCAAGGAAATCCATTGAGCTGTTCCCACACTGTAAGGGGCATGGCTACTACCACTGTAACCCAGCTGTCTGACAGACCAAATGCTGAGTCAAAATCTTCCATTGGCAGAGATGGATGAGGCACACAGATAGTAAACCAAACACCAACACCCACATGTGAGGCACATGAAACGTCAGAGGACGAAGATGAGGATGAATCTGCCATAGTGGTAAGGAGGAAGCAGTAGCATTCATCTCCGCCAAATGGCTTGTTACTGCTTGGGTCTGCCCTCTGCATCATGCCCTGGAATGACACCTTCCACTGTCCCCCGACACACTCTGCGACACCAACCTTGGACCTCGACATGGACTGCCATTACTTGTATGCTCAACAATGACATAGAAATCAGCCAGCGGACTGAAATCTTCCCCTTCCGAGTAACTTGCCAATCCCTAAAGGACTCAGGCTGGCCCTCCACGGGGCAACATTGTAAAGTGTTATCAGCATGGCCCAGTACTGAGACAGCCTCAACACTCCACTGAACGTAAATAATACATTCTGATACAAACAGATGTGTCATGTCTATGAATGATCAAGTATGTAAGTATGTATGAATGTAGGGGCATTGACTCCCCCTTACGTCCATGTACCTCATGTTGTGGGACTTGTGTCACAGGGTGCATCCCTGCATCATGGTGGTACATATTTGACCCCAAAAGTAGCCCTGTTGACAATTGTAGGTCACAAATGACAGCCTACATGTAATGAATTGGGACACATGTGAAACGCTGATGAGTGGGATTCCGTACTATCTGTGACACACAGACATGGCATTCCGTAAACGTGACACCCACACAGCCCCCCTGTACAGAGGTGACACACCCACCACCTATTTCCAATTAGTGAGATTGTTAGCACTACATGTTGCACTCACACGTGTCAGAGTGATGTGCTTGTACATAGGAGTAACCTGCACACAGGGAATATGTGTTGTAATGAGTTTATTTGCACATGCTGTGCCTGTGGTCATTTTGTACTGTTCCAATGTTTGCCAAGGACTCGGACAATGTGACGTGCTCATGTGAAGAAATTGTCAATGATGGTGTTCCTACGGGCTAGTCCTGCTGCTGCTGCAGTGGGGTGTGGTCCACCTGCCTCATCTTCCTCATCAGCGTCCGGTGCATCTGGCACTTGTAGCCATGGGGCATTGGTGCGCACACATATGTTGTGCAACACACAACATGCAACGATCATCTTGCACACGATGCCTGGGCTGTACAGGAGCCTCCCACCTGTGATGTCCAGGCACCTGTAACGTGACTTCAACACGCCAAATGTGCGTTCCACGATGCCCCTGGTGCGTATGTGGGCCGCATTGTACTGCCTCTGGGCCTGTGTGTTCAGGCTCCGAGGGGTGTCTTCATCCAAGGGCAGAGGGCATATCCTTGATCACCTGTGACAGTGCATAGAGACATGAGTCAAAAGTTGGTTCTGCATGATGTGTTGGCAGGCCCACTAGTTCATTGGTGTGTGATATGTGTGACTTAGTGATTCCTCTTTGACAGGTACTGCTTGTGGCAAATGAGCGGCATCACTGTGTATTACGTAGCCTCACTGCTGCCCCTCCCTCCCCGTGCATATTTACTAGTGTGCCCAGCGCGGTTGCATCACTTGCACTCCTACGGCACACCATTGTCATGCCTGTCTGCGCATGTCCACAAGCCTGACGACGACACTGTGATGTTGTGCGTTGAAGGTGTGCGGCCACGTGTATGTAGGTCTATGGTAAGGATAGGCGGACACAGATGTAGAGTTCATGGCAGGCTGAACTCGCGATGCGGTTGAGGGTAGACCTTTGGCCTATGCTGCGGTAATAGCGACACACACAACAGTTGGCATGTATGATCCCGGACCCCGAGCGGGCTTGCGCTCCTTCATTCATCCCTTCAGCTGAGCCCGCACTCCGGGGGCATGCTACATCGCAACATTGTCCATTGCGGGACGTGTGGCGCCGACACCACAACAGAGACACATGCATTAGTCACTTCCTTGGCAAGGCCAACACTTGGCAACGCCCAGAGCCCAGGGCTGATTGTCCACACACCGACGCTGGACTGTCGTACGTCAGCCCAGTACGCTTACGCTTACAGGGGGGTACGACACAGCTACATGTCCCAGGTCTTCACCACTGCCTGAGGTGACATGGTTGCGTCCGCTGTACACAACACAATGTCATGTGGTAGGGCCCGGGGCCCTCATGCATACATAGTGACCACACGGACACACTTAGATAGTTTGTGGAACTGGCTACGGGCACGTGCGCCCGGCCCCTTTTATTGCCAGGGCCACATGTCCAGTGACGCCTGTGCGGGATGGCTGTGGGGTGAGTGTAAGCCAGCCCTCAGGGAGTGGTTGGTGCTTGCGACAACTACAACAGTGATCGGACAATCAGAAGTTCAAAGTTCAAACAGCAAGGGTCCATGACTTGTGCTGCACAGAGTTAGTGGCCCCGGATGCACTGCGGCTGGCACAGGCACACCGCCACGGGACGGTGACTTGCAGTGCATTGAGGTAGGGCCACGGGAGCTGAGCGGGTCTTCGTCGGTGTCGAAGGTGAATGTCGCGCAGTGTGTCGGGGGACAGTGGAAGGTGTACTTCCAGGGAATGATGCAGAGGGCAGAACCAAGCATGCACAGGCAATATGGAGGAGATGAATGCTACCGACCCATTCTTTACTCAAAGTCAGTATCAGCTAAATGATGATGAAGACAAACCCCAGGCCATGGAGTCAGATGCCACCAAAGTACTACCTGAGAGTGTCCATGCATTACGTGGCACAGAGTTAGTGGCACCAGAGCTGAAAGGGGATGCAGTCTGCGATGACGCCTGTACAATGGTATGAACTCTGCAATGAAAGATGCAAGACTCAGTTCCAAATGTGTGACCTGATTGACCGCAGTGTAGGCCGGGGGCAGCGGGCCGCAGGGGCCCACAGCCAGGTGTCGTTGGCTTGCGATGCAGAGTTAGTGGCACCAGAGCAGTTGTTGGTAGTGTTCGATCACCTCCGTGACGATGATCCTTTTTTCCTCCCGACTGAACCGCATCTTCCTCTTACTCCTCTCCTTGCATACCATGAGATGGACTCGGCCATTGCATAATCAAGACTCAGTTCCAAATGTGTGACCTACTTGACCGCAGTGTAGGCCGGAGGCAGCGGTGGAGTATGTAAACGAGAAAGGAGTGCTGGGGGCCTGTGTCGCGGAGGCCGTGATGGTCTGAGGAGGCTGCCATGGTCATGGGCCTCGGGCTTGGAGCTTGCACCGTCACATGGTGGGCCCTCTTTGACACACGCCGGTGTTGGCAGGTGAGCAGTGAGGCCTGGTTGTGCTGGGGCAGCCAATACGGGTCTGGGGACCAGCGGCCTGGGGTGCAGCAGGCGCACGGGATCGCAGGCACCGCCGCTCATGGCGTCGGCCTCATGACGGGCTGGCAGACACGTTGGCTATTCCGGAAGAGAACCACGCCCCGAGCATCGGGCTTTTTATTCACACCCCTACGCTGGCCTGGCGTACGCCGGGCCAGCCCACTATGCTCACGCTTACAGGGGGGGACGTAACAAGCTACACTTCTGCGATCTTCCCCACTGCATGGGGTGGCATGGTTGCGTCCACTGTCCACTACACTCCAAACACCAGCAGTATGTGTCGACATGGCCATGTCTGTGGTCTGAATACTGCAGTCTGGCCAGCACATCAGCGCCACACTTGGCATTGTGAACTTTCACATTCATGGGTCACTTGCCTCCTTCGCACATGCCTGGTTCCCACCTCTCCCCACATTCTGCTATTGTGTGGCTGAGGTGCCATGCCGTTGATGGCTTGTGTACATGGCTAGCCCAGGTTACCACAGTAAGTTGTGCTGTCGTGTCTGGTAGGAGGGCATGTTGTTTGTCATGTTGAATGTGTGTTTGTGACGTGGGCATTTCCAGAGTCATGAGTTGCATGACTGTGGAGTTGAGGTGTGTGGAGTGATCATTTGGTACTTACCAACAAGCAATGCATTCCCATAGGTGCCAGCCTCAAAGCGCTGGTTGATGATGGACTGTCGGAAGATGAAGGAATCATGCACACTGCCTGTGTAGTTGGCGACGACATTGGTGACGAGTCCCCGGTGGTCCACTATTGCCTGCACATTGTTGGAATGCATGCGCTTCCTGTTGCGGCAATTGTGTGCAGTGGCGGCAGGGGGCACGAGGAGTACATGTGTGCAGTCGATTGCCCCCAACACGTGCGGGAATCCAGCTATGGCGTAGATGCCTTGCTTGGTCTCCAGCTGTTCCTGCGCAGTGTGGGGGAAGTGGAGGTACTGGGGTACCAAGCTGATGATGGCATCCAAGACAGGTGTGAGGAACTTGGATAGGCTGGCTGTGAGACTCCTCCGACTCGAGCAGTTGTTGGTTGGAAGGTACCAGAGGCCAACAGGTGCAGCACAGCCAGCAGCTTTGTCTGCGGAGGGATGTTGGTTGTTCACTGTGTTGGTACCGTCAGCCTGTGGGCAATGTGGGTCAGGATGCGGAGGATGGTTGTCCTTTTGAGCCTGTAGTGGGCAATGACTTCCTCTGGCTTTAAGTCTGTGTGGCTGGTGCGTTTTCTGTAGGTCCGCTGTCTTTGTCTGCGCTGCCTCTGTGGAGTCCGGGAGGGGGTGGGGGGATCCGGGGGGGGGTTGCGGGCCTGGGTGTGGTGGCGGTGGGTGTTGTGGCCCTCTTGGGGCTCCGAGCTGCATGATCAGAGGCTCCATGGCATCTGTTGTTCTTCAGGTGTGGCTCTGCTCTGGGCTCCCTTTTGTGGTGCAGGTTGTCGTCCGACTTAACACCAGGTAAGAGCAGGTGTTGAATCCCTGCTGCTAACGCGCCTTATCGCCTGTTTTGTGTTCTTATCGCCGATCTGGCTGGTCGTTGAGAATGTTGCGAAGTTGTGTTTTTGTGGCTTTTTGCACAGGAACGCCTACTCTGCATCTCATTAGCGTTAGTTGCCGGTGTCATCCGTGGCGATGTTTTTTGCGGCTGCTATCACAGGTTAACTGGCGGTATCGGCTGTTAGCACCAGCTTGTGAATGGGGCGATGACTCTATCGCCACTTTGGCTGCGATAAAGTGCTGCTAACTCAGCGATAAGTCCTTGAGAATATGCCCCTATATGTTCCTTTTTATTCAGGACCATACAACTCTAGGCAGCTCTAAAACAGTAATTCTACCAGAGCCTCAGTCGAAGGCAACTATTATGATAAGTATTTGCTTCTAGTAAACATGAGAGGTGTAGTACTGACCATGACCATGACAAATGTCACAATCAGGGTACAGGAGGAGAAAAGTTAAAATTTTTAAGGCTAATGGTTGTAAGCAAATAATTCCAGAACAACATTCTGGGTCATGGAACGTTTAGAAAAGTATTAATTAATTTACTAATACATAGTCCACATTTCTGTAAATTAAATAATTGTCCATTAAAAAAATTATTGATGTTGATGAACAAAATTATGTGTAAAGATGTATCAGAATTACTTTTAGATGTTCTAGAATAGTGTTCAGAACAATATTGGACACGATCGAATTTGCTTCATCTTCACCAACAGTCATTTATTTGCAGTTCTACTATCAAGTCTCATTTGTGTTGTGTGATTTTTTAACTTGCATAGAAAATGTTTTTTATATAACAGAAAGTGCTGTGAATGTCATTATGCAAAGCATTTTAGTACTAGGCATTTAAATGCCTACTTGCACTCTGAAACACAGAATCAAGTTACATTGGATAATGAGACTCTCCTTGTAGCTACTGCTACTCTTGACTCTAGGTGCACAAGATGTCCTCTTTCCTACCATCTAGAATCCAAACTTCACCTCTGTCCCAGTTTCAATCCTTAGGGTACTTCGGACCAGCACACCTAAACTTCCATCATGTGTAACCTATAAATCATAGCACACATCGAAGGGTAATAAACAGCTCTAGTATGTTGGTAAGGTAACATATTTAGCATTATATAATACTCTTGAACTAAATAATTGCTTAGTTGCAAAAACGTTCATTTGTAATTCACATTCTTGAAGTAGCAGCTCTAAACTTTCCATAATCAATAATTTGACCCCTCTTCCTTCACCAACAAATATTCTATAACTGGAATTAGAAATATGAGAGCTAACTAAATAGATATTTTGGGGCATTTAAAAGTTTTTCACAATTGCAATAAATGAAAACTGAGCTTTACTGTGGTGGGAAAATCAGAGTGGTGGTGCTGGGTTGGAAATCAATTTTCAATTCAAAGAAATAAACTATAGAAGAACTGAGAATCTAGTCAAATCATTCAATGATTTATAGAAATATTGGTGTCAAAACAATAATGAAGTCAACAAAAATACCAAGACAAGTTATGCAGTGATAATGATAATACAGATGATAAAATAAGAAAAGTTAGTGACCCTCATCAAAACCACTTCAGAAGTTATAACTCGGTTGTTTCCTTTTAATTGTCTCAGAAATTGCGTATCTCTGTGTCCTTAAATTAATTGTGAACTCATCACATGTGCTGCTTAGCCATAATAATTTAGTTTGAGAAAGAAAACTAGTGTCAGTATGAATGTCTTCCAGGCAATTTAGGAAAAACACCATAACCCTTCTTAATCTAGCCAAGATAATTAACACAAACACCTCAGCAGTGATCTCAAGATTAGAACTGAACATTTAGATGTTTGGAATGAAGTTTATATGCTGTGCACTGGGAAACAAACACTCACCAATAACAAATGATTTGTGTCTCCAACTTCGAGGCACGCTACTTGATAGCCCAGGCACAATTAGAAGCAAACTGGTTTAAAACATGAGACAAGCACCACAAAGGGGGCAGGTAATGGACCTGGCAGACCCATACCCACTTGAAACAGTATTGTTGAAACCTCCTACTTGACCTAGAGGCGAAATCCACACTGTTCACTGTACTATCCGGGCATGGGCCAGACTGACACAGATTTGTAAGGTGGAGATACTGTATATGCCCTTAAAATGCAACCATAGAGTGGCAATCACGTATGAAAGACATATGGGTAAGAACCTACACTCAAGTTGGCTTTACAGGTTAGGAGACTTATATAATGAAAAACAATTGATCTCCAGAACCGAACATCTGAGCAAGGGGAGCTTCTCCTCCCTCAATGACTTTCATTGCCATAGATTAGGAGAATAGATCCGGCATGCATTTCCAGCCTTTCCACATGAACCAAAGGAAAGGAACCTGCTGACCCTGGTAGTGGCAGGACCAGCCCTTAGAATGCTTGTCACGCTGATGTATAATGTGGTACTGAGAGGCATGAAATCTGAGGATATCAGAGCCAGAGACTGCTGGTTGAAGGATATGAAAACTGAAATTTTGAGTCAGCAATGGGAATACTGCTGCGAGCAAAGTAAACAAGTGTCTATCAATGGTCGGCATAGATTATGTCACTATAAGTACATACACTGGAGAACAATAAATGTACTAGGTGCCACGCCCGTGGGAAGACTTTATACACTTAGCATGGCACTGCCCGGAAATAGTTTAGTTCTGGCAACAACTACTTTCCATGCTAATGAGATGGCTGAATTGGCACTGGTGGCAGACCCAATGCTGGCTCTCCAGGGTTATGTAAAACAAGTACCTAAAGCTTGTAGAAAATGTGTGAGCATAACCTTGTGTTGGGGAAGAGATATGTGCCAATGACCTGGAAATGGGTGGTGGTGCCCACCGTGGGTACCTGGATAAAAGATACAGCCCAGTGTAACACAGACTCTGAGGCGTAAGCCATGTTACATCCCAGGACGTCACAGCCAAGAGATATATGGAACCCCCTGAGGAATTATCTGACAGGCATGGAAGCTGTAGAGATAACCCTGAAGGGAGACTTGAGTGATGTCAATGTCGAATAGATCTGCAGGCAACCCTGATATATAGATATGATCTGTACTGTATTGTAGTGTGGAAACTATGGCTGAACCGCTTGATCCGCATTATGCTGTTATGTACCTGTATATGAGATGCCATGACTATATGTTATACTGATGGAAAATCAGTAAGATCATAAAGAGATCAAAAAAATTGAATTATGTAGGCAAATTTTGCAAAATTATAGATCTTCACGTTATGCAAAATGTCTCCAATTTCACACAACTTTTGCACTTGAGATACTGGTTTGTGCAGAAAATGCTTCACCAAGAGACATTTTCTGCATTATCAGTCTCCTGCCTGTATCTTGCATAACTTTTTTACCTGAGGTATGCCCTTGCATGAAAAAAGTCAACCAAGATGCCAACAAACCATATTTTGCACTGAAAGTAGAATTTTGCACATTTTTTCAGAAAGAAAGTATGCAATGTCACATATTCAAACAGAGCTCCTTATGACCTAACATTACTACTGTTACCTTAGAGGCACGATATAAGTGTTACTGTCACTTACTGTTAGCCTAGTTCTTAACATTTTAACATGGCTCCCCATTAGTTGAAAAGGGGGGCACAAAAACTGTGTGAACCGAATTCTACTGTAGTACCTGTGGTTAAATGACCCAGATGACTTTTAAAAATGCCCTCACACTACATTCTTCCCACTTCGAATCAACCCAGCAGAGCCAATACAATATTTGTTGTCTGATAAAGTATGGTGAATGGGTACTCCATCACAAGTGTAAGGGATATCCCATTTGCCTTATTACAGGTATATTAGAATATAATGCACTTGTAAATAAGGCTGTGATGCAGAAACCCGTCTGCCGAACACTAGGACCCAAACTACTGAAAAATTCATGTACAGCTGTGTTACGTGAATGGGAGAGAGTAGAAAAGCATCATGTCTATTGAGATATGGCATTGTTTTCCTCTCTCCCTCTGCTGGCTCTCTTTAGGCTGCCATCCCCCAATGCACACACCCTTGTGTCATAGTGAAAGGGTGTGTGCATTCTGTAAGTAATAGTTTTGGTACTGGAAGGAGAGGTGTATCTTTTTGGTCTTGTAAATATGGTAATGTTAAAAAACCATTGGAGTTGAGTTAGAACACCAACACAATGCCCATGAAACACCTACCTAGGGCAGAGTAAGGCAATGCAGCAATTTGTGCTGCGTTGTGTTACTTCATATTTTTGGAGCCAATCAAAGCCACGCAGAATGGCTTTGTGTGGCTTCTAAAATAAGACTTAAGGTTTGCGTTGCTCTTGCACCACATTGCGTGGTGCAAGAGTGACGCAAACCGGGTCATAAAGATGACCTTTATTGTAGGGCTTGTGTTACAAAATTAGCGCAAAGCGAAGACAAAGCATTAGTAAATCTAGGCCAAAATCAGTCCATTATATTCATGCGTTCATCTGCTTCTTGCTCACTTATTTTGGGTTCAAAGCAGTACAACCATCAGATTTCTCAAATTCGACAGAAAATCAGTTAGTATTCCTGTGTGCCTTGCAAAGAAAGTACAGATCAAAAGTAGTAAGCAGCAATCTGTTGTTGTGGGGATTCTGCACCTACACAGAACTATGCGCAGGAAAACAGGACCTCGGTGTATAGGGGTGTACCAACCTACCACCTTAGTACCCAAAATCCCCAAACCGACTAGCTATAGTGTCTCATTCGTTCTCCTTCAAAAATCACAAAGCTACAAATGATTAGACAACCCAGAACACAACACTCCTGAATCTCTCAGGAATCGCGGTAGCAAGACATACCCTTTCGCTCGCTCACTCGTACTTGTCCACAATAAGAATGGTCAGAGTCACTGTTATAGTTCAAAATGTTTATTTTAACTATCGTGCTCTATAATGCAGTATACGAGCCACTACCAGCAGCGAAATGCATAAACTTAGAACAATTAGCATTGTTACAATTCCATAGAATATGAAGGGGAAGTCATTATATATAGACAGTGGAAAAAGGACTATAAGGCCTAACCACCCTCCCTTTGGTAAAGTGATGTTTATTATATAATAGAAGATCTCTGGGCTTTGTCAGCAGACCCCCTACCTTAGTGCCTAGATGGAAGCTTTACATCATAGGAACCGCATAGCTCTTCTCCCTTGAAAGGACCCTCTCCAAGTGTGTGTCAGAACAACATGCATCCCTGTAATATCAAAGCACGAGCTTCCAGTAGCGCAGCTGTGTTAGCATGTTTTGTCTAGATGCTAGGGACTGACCAGAACAGAATAACAAGGGGCATTGTTTATCGACCTTGCACATCGTGTTCAGACTAAACTCCAAGAGCAGGCAGAGAATGCAGAAAGCAGACAGTTCTCATGTGAAAGGCACAAACAGAGTCTTGCAAAACAAAGTCTATGTAGTAACATGCGCAAAAGCAGCATCATGGCAGCCGTGCTCATGTCAATTTAACAATGTCGACAATAACCCTATTGGCCATATAACTCCCTCCCCTTGGTAAGGTCATAGTATATAGGCAAAGGACCAAAATAGATTTCAAGGGTAAGCAGAATTCTAATACGCATGAAAAAAATGGATTGGAAAAAATTTCAAAACAAAAATATATATAATTTTTAAGTTGGTAAATTTTTTCGTTGTCACAAAAAACGTCACTAACATGGAGGTGGTGTATCCATGAAAGCACGTGATCCTGTCAATGCAATACGTTCCAAAAGGTCATCCCTATTCGTTAGCAGCAAAGAGGGATGCCATCCAATCAAGTAGGCCGAAGGAACAAACGTGCTCCTCGTAATCCGATGCTTCCAAGAGCATATCCGGGCAACTTGCGTGATATTTAATGAAGCTCCGTTGCAATAGGTTCTGCGCAGCCGCACAGATATCCCATTCAGCCAAGACTCCAAGTGCAGCAGCACGCGCCATACGGCCATATCCAGAACAAGCCTGGTCATGGGCCTCTAAGGGACCCACCAACAGGTTAAAATCCGGGACAGGAGATGAAGTATTGGAGAGGCATAAATCCATAGCCCAATAGAAGGGGCCCTGTTGACAGTAGAATACAGGTTGCACGCAAGTGAAGTAGGCAAAGCGAAAAGTTAATCCATAACTCACGCTAAGCATCGCTAATGGCAAGCATCCAAAAACTTGTTGCATTCGATCACGGTACAGTTGCAATTGGCCTGGTCTGTGCATTACCACAAGATGAGCAGTCATTGCGCAGCAGGAGCAGAAGAAGCAGGATTCCACCAGCTAGCGCCAGTAATAAAGGGAATCCCCCGAAGACGCTGGAAAAAATAGAATGAATAAAGGCCGGTATTACACCAAATATTGTCTGAAAAGAAGTCACAAGGCCGGATCCCACCAGTTTAAAAAAATGAGCAAGGCCTTCGGTGTCAGACGCATTAAATATTTGATGTATCAACTCCCCAAAATGTAGTGGGAGATTCGTGTTCAGAAGTGACTGAATCTCACTCGAAGTTCTAGCCACCTGTAATTCGAAGGTTTCTCGAGCTGAAGTGAGAGCCACTTCTTCTTGAAACAATAGCGCTTTGAGCCTGCTTAATTTGTTGAAATCTGTTTTCAAAGTCGGAATGGAAGGCCAAATGGAAATATCTACTTTCCCATGCGGGGCGGAAAAAGCATATTGCTACAACAAGTAACACGTTGTGAAACTGTTACTATATACAGGATTCCTGCCTGTAAACCACAGCAGTCGTGGTTATTCAAAATAAGATAACTGCCGTTAGTAAGCAATGTAAAAGCAGAAATTATCGCTGGGACTGGACTTCCTTTCGAAAAGCAAGCAATATTAGGTGCGGACACATTACAAGCGCCGTGCAATTTAACATGTTTACAAACTAGGGAGTGTCCCACTGTGGAATCGCAGTCCTCCCCTGTTAGGAAAACTTCCTTATCGTCACAATGACATCTATAAGTGAAAGGTAGGGACCATAACTCATGTAGAAACGCACTCCCCAGGGGTTCAAAGCAGCCAATCGGGAAATGTTTCATGCAAAATTTAAATTGAAACAGCGAGAACGGGAGAGAGATAACCCCGTGTATTAACCACGCAGCCGAATCCGTCTCCGGCACAGAGAACGGCAAATGTTCTAACTGTTCAATGTGTAATAACGTATATGTAGCATCTTTCATGGACATAAACCGTTGTTTATCAGTTAAATTAAAGGGCAAAAACAAAGCAGAAGCATTCAATTAATCCCACGGTACTTTACCCATTTTAAGTGTTTGGAGTGTCCATGCAAACTGCATTACTGATCGTAATCAATTCTGACCATGATATAACACAGATATATCAGTCTGAACAATATCAATAACAGATGAAACAATATTATCCAAGGTATAAATTCGCGAAGACAGTGTGTTAATGCGATTGTCCACCACAGCAAGCACTTTTTCCAAATTAGCTTTGTCAATTTGTCGCAGACGAAATGCTGCCTCCAACTGCGATAATTTTCTTATTTCATTGTACGCAGCATAGAAAAATCTTTTCGTCCTCTGGGTCCTAGGACCCAGAAGAAAATCAGCCAAACTGATGTCACTCGACAAGCGAGACAAGTGTTGTTTAACTGAGGACAACATAGAGTGTTCCAACCATTGTTAGCACAGTTTACCCACCGAATATGTTGTGACTGAATGTGAGTGCGAAAAACGTGGATCTGGTCTAGCCTGTGTAAAACCTGGCGTTATATTATAAAAACGAAGCTGGCATGAATTTGAACTGGTTTGCCACAGCAACCACCCGCTAGGGTCAACATTAGAAACATTGAAAGTACCATTTCGAATGAGAGTTTGCAAAACATCGATTGAATAATTTGTGTGTGTGCGCCAATTATCATACTCAACCAGGGATGGAATTGACGGATTATTAAAAAATGTTGCAGTCGCCAGGCCAATGCAAGTGATTTGATATACCGTTTCATTTAAAAATAACATTTGTGCACGTATGAGGCAGGCACGATGTAAAGCTTCAGTACCCTGAACCTGCCAATCCTTAGTGCCCCATACTGTTTTTAAATCAATGGTAGCACTCCAATGATCATAACCCTGCGAGGCCAATTCAGATCTAAAGGAATTGGAATAGATCAATTTAGTGTGGGTCAGGATAAACTTTGAATGCGACGAAAACTGTAATTTAAAGAAATAGGATTCAGGATTGGACATGTCATTATCCATGAAATAGGTGAACTTATCCCTAAGTGTTTTAGAACTCCCCTGTAAAGGAGTTGGGCAATGTTCCCACTGCGTGTAATTAAAAACAGGACGTAACGTGTTTGTTTTGTGTAAGTAATGATGTCCATAATGTTGATAACAGAGTAAATCAGCATAATTGGCCGAATTCAAGTACAAATCTTCAGCATCAAAAGCAGCATAATACTTTAAATCTGAAAACAATGAATGTACTGCTTGTACATCCCAATCATCAGAATGTATGTCCGGTGTCACCACGTCTCCTAAAGAAATGCGAAACACGTATGGTACATTGAGGACTTCCGTCGGACCATGGACCTCGAAAGCTACTTTATCCCAAACGATGCCATCTGCAACTGGGAAAGCTGAAACGTTCACAAGGGCATGATCTCGTTTCATTATATGGGACGATGTATGAGGGGCCAGAATTCCATCGACCAATTTCACAGCAGAGCTTTCTGGCAGGTGATGACCATTGATGAGTAAGAAGAAGACAGTCACAAATCCTATTGACATGAAGAGGAAAATTAGGATGACGACCAACCAGATGTAGGTCCAGGGTGGGACCAAGTAAGTCTTTTTAAACCAAGAGATGAAAATACTTATTTTTGTTGGTGTAAGTGCCAACGTAGAAAACGAGGAGGAAGAGTCACAGGAGAAGCTCGGACAGTCCCCAAAATAACCGCTCGCACTCATATTCATCAAAGGTGGATTGGTGACATAAGTTTTGTGTTGACGTGGACTGATCGGCACTTCAGTGTGGGACTCCTCCACAGGATAAGTATACTCGACCTCTGCAGTGGAACAGGGTAGTGTGGGGATAGGTAAAAGGTCAATAATTGTTTCCGTTTCACCCCCTGCCATACGAGGATGATTCGAAGTGGACGAATGCACCGGATTCATTGAGATAGCGTTGCTTGAAACAGCAGGAGTTACACTATTCAGATTCGGCCAGACGGTGTAACTTGACATTGTCCACTGAAATATATCTGTTGTCTTTGCGACCAGGTAAAGGTGGTAGTATCACTGTACGAGTACCCTTCAATCCAAGAACCGGGACTGGTGCATGATAAAAGGGACCAAATTCTTTCTTGTTCTCCAGCTTTTCTCGTACCAAATCTCCAATCTTAGGAAGCCAGCCGGTGACCGGAATCAGCATCGATGTGTCATTGGAAGAGGGTAAATGTTCAGTTGCGTAGCTTTCACGGGTCTTTTGTAGGTCCCGTAACATAGTAGAATGATTATCTACGTCAAAGGTTGCGGCCACCGCCACAACGTCTAGACCATCAAGGTCTGGCACAAACATTTTAATGCCAAAGAGCAGTTCGTAGGGGGTCCGCCCACCCAGAGATCTTCTAGGGAGATTATTAAGTGCACGTTGAACTCCATACAAATGGGCCAGCCAGTTCCTGCCAGTACCTAAGACCCTAGCTGTCAAAGATTGCTTTAAGTCGCATTTCATTCGCTCCACAATAGAGTTGCCCTCAGGCCTGTATGGAGACGAAAACTGCACCAGCACCCCCATCGACTTCATCACATACTTGTACGCCTTAGAGACGAACGCCAGACCTTGGTCTGAATGGAAGGTGCCACAGGCAAACATCCCGACAAAGACACACAAATACCTGATGACATTTCGAGCGTCAGCACTGCGTTGTGGCCAAACCCAAAGGAACCTAGTGCATGAATCAACTGCAACAAAAATGTATTTATACGCAGTATCAGAAGAGAAAGGACCGCAGTGATCAAGATATACACAGCCAAAAGGTCGATTTGAAATACTTAGCTGTGTTTGTGGTGGGCGTGTGACCATAGACGGTTTAATTTGTTGACAAATGTCACAAGAAAGCACATAATTACAGGTTTGTTTGTATAAACCACGCCACCAATAACGTTGCTGTAAAATAAAGACTGTCGCAGACACCCCGGCATGTGCAGAAGCCATGCCCTCGTGTGCGGCTATGATCAAACAAAGGCTGCGGTCCAAGTTGGGAATCAGCTGATCGCCAACAGATGGAATCTTAGCATGAAGAACTTGTTCGGGAGATATATGATAAGAGTATTTCGAAGGGAAACCCTGAGGATAAGCAGTTCCCTCCTTCGTAGCAGCTACCGCTGCCAGAATATCATTATCTATTTTAGTCATGGACCTTGTATCTGCTGCTACGGAACACATGGCTACTGCAGATTTGGCCGCTTTGTCAGCCAAAGAATTACCAAGAGCATGTGCTCCCACACGCTGATGGCCAAGAGTATGAATAACATGCGTGAGGGGCAGCCATTGTTTAAGGTCTGCCACTCGAACCCAAAGCGTTTTATGCTTGATTGCGCTGCCTTCAGGCTGCGGTCCAAGTTGGGAATCAGCTGATCGCCAACAGATGGATTCTTAGCATGAGGAACTTGTTCGGGAGATATATGATAAGAGTATTTCGAAGGGAAACCCTGAGGATAAGCAGTTCCCTCCTTCGCAGCAGCTACCGCTGCCAGAATATCATTATCTATTTTAGTCATGGACCTTGTAACTGCTGCTATGGAACACGTGGCTACTGCAGATTTGGCCGCTTCGTCAGCCAAAGAATTACCAAGAGCATGTGCTCCCACACGCTGATGGCCAAGAGTATGAATAACATGCGTGAGGGGCAGCCCTTGTTTAAGGTCTGCCACTCGATCCCAAAGCGTTTTATGCTTGATTGCACTACCTTTAGGCTGTGGTCCAAGTTGGGAATCAGCTGATCGCCAACAGATGGAATCTTAGCATGAGGAACTTGTTCGGGAGATATATGATAAGAGTATTTCGAAGGGAAACCCTGAGGATAAGCAGTTCCCTCCTTCGTAGCAGCTACCGCTGCCAGAATATCATTATCTATTTTAGTCATGGACCTTGTAACTGCTGCTACGGAACACGTGGCTACTGCAGATTTGGCCGCTTCGTCAGCCAAAGAATTAACAAGAGCATGGGCTCCCACACACTGATGGCCAAGAGTATGAATAACATGCGTGAGGGGCAGCCATTGTTTTAAGGTCTGCCACTCGAACCCAAAGCGTTTTATACTTGATTGAGCTGCCTTTAGAGTCTCGATAGTCATTTTGAGACCAAAAGAATAAGTTGTCATTAAAAGACAGAACACAGTAGTAAGAATCGCATACAATAAGAGTATTCACATTAGGATTGGCAAACTCAAGGGCAAGAACAAGAGCACACAGCTCCGCCAATTGTGCTGTACAGTCCCCAAGTGCCTGAGTATGCACTATGGAAGACTTAAATTCTCCATTGACAATCGAACCAGCCACAATAGCGCAAGCCGCTGAATAAGCGTGTTTGGAGCCGTGGCCGGTTGAGCCGAGCCATCGGTATAAATGATACATTTGTACTCATCTAAAGGAAGCAACGACAACGGAGGAGGATGAACGTGTTCATACTGTAAAAACTCCTGTGTCTGAAGTGCAGGATCAAAGATAAACGTGACATCAGATGATGTCAAAGAAGTAGCCCATTGTATCCAATGGGGATGTAGTGCCTTAGAGTTGGGTACACTTGCCTTAGTAACTGCCTCTAAGGCAGGGAAAGGCATGACCATAAGAATGCGTTTTCCTTGCGCCAGTGAGTGTTCTTTCAGAATCGCCATTTGGACTGCTGTCAAAATTTTTTCAACATTTGAAAAATGCATTTCAGCCACAGTGTACAAATGTGACTTGTATGCAATAGGTACTTCGTCCCCCTCATTGAACGTCAAGTAGGAGAAACCCACCTTCCCTGGCACTATACGTATCACCAGGTTCGTAGTGTTATCACGCGTCAATAAGTAGTTAGTTGCAAGCATATCAGATTGCAAAGATTGTAGGATAGTGGTATGTCCTGAAGCCAGCCGGCAGAAGAATATATTGGTTGTATCAATGCATAAAGCGGCTTGATACGCTGGGCATAATCGGGAATGTATGTCCTCCCGAAATTCAAAAGTCCCAGCAAAGACTGAAGTTTCTTCAGCGTAGAGGACGGTTGCAATTGTGCACACTTCTCCAGAAAGTGGGGGGCTAACCCCAACCCTCATTATTGAGCTCATAGCCCAAAAAGAGTACCGCATAATGAGCGATGTGTGATTTTGCAAAATTGAACTTGTATCCGTAGTCGGCAAACAATAAAATGATGCGGTCGACTCGGACAAGATGTGGCATTAGCTCGTCGTCCATCAGATAAATATCATCAACGTACGAGAACACATCTGGATCTATGTGGTGCAACAAAGACACAACACGCACAGCAAAAGCCCCGGGGCTATTCTTATACCCCATAGGCAAGCGCGTAAATGTTTCTGATTTCCGATGGCAGTGAATGCTGTCAAGTCATGGCTCTCAGGAGCCAGATTATGACTGTAGAAACCATTGGATATGTCCAGGGTAGTTTTGTATTTTTTACGAACCAGAGCTGTGTGCAGTTTGCACCGCAAAAATGCAACAATGACTATTCAAATTTCGATAATCCAACACAATGCGATATGAACCGTCAGGTTTTGATATCGGAAAAAGAGGATTATTCATCGGTGATACACAGGATTCAATCACTCCTTGATATTCCAACTGAGTTAGAATGTCACAAACGTGAGCCTTAGCCTCACGTCTGATTGGATATTGTGGTTGTGGCATAGACCGTAATGGTATTTCATGTGACGGTGAATCAATATCCCAGCCCACCTCATTACGGTACACCGCTGGGGCAAGGGCCAAAGCCCACTCAGCTACGTAAGCCTTTGCATGTTCCTCAGGGACATAACGCGAACAATTCACGTCCTCCCCTCTAGAAGCGGCTAGCACAAAGGGTGGAGGCCAATCTGCCTCCGCCAACAAAATGTCGTATGAGGAGATGAGATTTTCCCAGAAAACCACTTTGATTGGACGCTGTATATCACCTTCAATTTGGATGATAATCTCATAGAGTCTATCTGGGGGGGCAACCCGGGTATCTGCTGTTTCTACTGTAATGAACGTATCAGTTGCTGTCGCCTCCAGACAGGGACGCAGTGCCTCCCGCACTATGGTAACCTCCGCTGCACTGTTGAGCAGAGTCACTGCCCATGTCCAGTCTAGGAGTCGCGTTCTCACCATCTGAGGCATACTTTGCAGTTCAAGCGCCAACTTTTTTCTTCTGATACGGGGTCTAAAACGAGGCAGTTCCTCCTGTTTGGCTTTAACGTCAAACTGTCGAGGTAGATCTCGTCCCTGTTGTTTAGTTGGACCTTTGCCACGATCCTGGCGCTCCCCTCCACCGACTTGAGAGTCCGATGAGTCCTGTAAAGAACGAGGAGAGCGCTGATCAGGGACCTGAAATCTATCAGGAGTCTTAATTTTCCCGTGGTCGGGCAAGTCATAAGTATGCTCAGAAGACTCAGGTGTCGGTGAACCAGCATCCGAACCTTGCTTCTGCTGTTGCTGCCCCTGTTTTTTATTTCTCCAGTTCTTTTTAGGAAAGAACGGGTGCCCATCTTTCTCAGTCTAGGCTTTTTGTTGAGTTTAAGATTGCGTCTGCGTTTAAGTAAAAGGCTTAACTCCCAGACTATTGCGGCCTAAGGTTTTATAAGCCTTTGCAATAATCTTTGGTAATTCGCATGGCTTGTCTGCGTCTGCCACAGCCTCCAAGCAGTTAGCCACTTGTAAGCTGACAGCATCACCATTGACATTAGCAAGGATCATATCAGCAACAACGTCGAACACCCCCACCAGCCTCATCCCCAATTCCAGAGCCGCTTCGGCTCCGTGTTCATCCTGAACACGCCTTATCACGAAAGGGAGTACGGTCATGGAGGGGGTGCCGAAGCACATCGAATATACCGCTGCAAACACGTTACCCCAAGTGTTACAATCAGCTAAGTCTGGAGTGGTATTCGGAAAAACAGCCTAAATTTCTCCAAATTTTTTGGCAAGCCAATAATGAAAATCATCCTTTTTCTGTGGACGCTTCCCCATCACTGAATTAACCATAAGAGGACTGATGGTTATACCACCAGGTCCAGCTGATTGCGCACCTGAAAGTTGCGCGACATGAACTGTATAACAGCTCTATGTATACGTATTAAGGATGTATGTAATAACCGCAGTTCTGCGAGTGTTGCAGTTGTTAGATAACGCGGGTGTGGGGTATACCCAGCCAAAATGGGCCACGTTGCCCCATCTATCGATAAAGGGCCTAAACGGACCGGCGGTATTGGGTGAGGAAGGGCGCCATTAAACCATATTTGGTGTTGCCAAGCCGTTAGCGGAACTTCAAGAGACCTATAAGGCTGATAATTTTGAGGTAGGGCCGTGGCAGTATGGTAGTGAAACAAATTATCTGTTCCATCCACTGCCGGAAAGATGACCCAAGAATAAAACACCTCGAAGGGGTACGCTGCATCCGCTTCTACAGCAAAAATGAGCGCAAAACCAGCATTAGGGACCCCATTTTGAGTCAAATAAGCTGTGACTCCAGCCCGATTAGGCGATGCTATGGCAATCGCCAAAATGAATAACAAAGAATAACAACCTAAAGCGCGGCAGCGTAATAACGGGTTAATAAGAAAAAGAAGGAACCTTTTAAAATTCAAGCTTGAAAGAACCTATAAAATATCAATCAATATAGGAGGTTACTCCATCACAACCGTCTCCGGAAACAGAAGTTAGGGGATTGTGGACAAGCACAAGCACTACTCAAGAGTCTCGCAGATAAGAACCAGACCAAACGTTGGTGGTGCCATGTTGCGGGGATTCTGCACCTACACAGAACTATGCGCAGGAAAACAGGACCTCGGTGTATAGGGGTGTACCAACCTACCACCTTAGTACCCAAAATCCCAAAACCGACTAGCTATAGTGTCTCATTCGTTCTCCTCCAAAAATCACGAAGCTACAAATGATTAGACAACCCAGAATACAACACTCCCGACTCTCTCAGGAATCGCGGTAGCAAGACATACCCATACACTCGCTCACTCGTACTTGTCCACAATAAGAATGGTTAGAGTTACTGTTATAGTTCAAAATGTTTATTTTAACTATCGTGCTCTATAATGCAGTATACGAGCCACTACCAGCAGCGAAATGCATAAACTTAGAACAATTAGCATTGTTACAATTCCATAGAATATGAATGGGGTAGTCATTATATATAGACAGTGGAAAAAGGACTATAAGGCCTAACCACCCTCCCCTTGGTAAAGTGATGTTTATTATATAATAGAAGATCTCTGGGCTTTGTCAGCAGACCCCCTACCTTTGTGCCTAGATAGAAGCTTTACATCATAGGAACCGCATAGCTCTTCTCCCTGGAAAGGACCCTCTCCAAGTGTCTCAGAACAACATGCATCCCTGTAATATCAAAGCACGAGCTTCCAGTAGCGCAGCTGTGTTAGCATGTTTTGTCTAGATGCTAGGGACTGACCAGAACAGAATAACAAGGGGCATTGTTTATCGACCTTGCACATCGTGTTCAAACTAATCTCCAAGAGCAGGCAGAGAACGCACAAAGCAGACAGTTCTCATGTGAAAGGCACAAACAGAGTCCTGCAAAACAAAGTCTAGTAGTAACGTGCGCAAAAGCAGCATCATGGCAGCCGTGCTCATGTCAATTTAACAATGTCGACAATGACCCTAACTGTCATATAACACTGTGATGATCAGTAATTTTAGTTGTATTTTTCGGCAGATCCCCAACATGAGCGCCACAGTACAAAAGCTCGAAAGACTTGATAAAAACAACCTCCTTGCAATCTGCCGAGTAACTGGGGCTCTGAGGATGCGACTGAAGGAGTGTGAAGAAATTAGAAATGAAGAGACAGCTCACGTGCCTGTCCCTGCGGGTAAGTCTGTGTATCTATTTATGTAAATGCAGAAAAACATTATCAAATTGCAAGCATTATAATACACACTGATCTTCAATGAAAGGCCCATAAGCAAACTAAAATCATAGAAGTGAGAGCTAGAGACAGGCATCTGTTGCTGAGGAAATGTAAATGAATTAACAAGTCAATGTCTTTTAGGTATTACCTAAATCTAAATAAACAAGGGCATATTAGCAAGACCCATGCTAGATTATCGTCGCTTTAGCGGCAGGAAACTGCAGCTAAAACGGCGATAATGGGCTTGCTAATATGCGTTATGGAATTCCAATAGAAGCCCAGGTTAGATGCAGGACATCTAACCTGGGCTTCTATTGAATTCTATAACGCATATTAGCAAGCTCATTATCGCCGCTTTAGCGGCAGTTTCCTGCCGCTAAAACGGCGATAATTTTAACGTGGGTCTTGCTAATATGCCCCAAGGTGTCATATGATTTTAAGAGAAAACGGGCATTCCTAAGCTTGGGAGCTGGATGCAGTAGAAAAGAAAAATGTAAAGGAGTAGGGACACCCATACACAAGAATGACACACACAGCTGAAACTCCCTTTCATACTCCTCCCTCCAATTACATCACTGTTGTCAGCCGCTTAGCAGCCACCAATTTTCAGGTGAGAAATTTGAGGAAGGCGGAAGGAGTGAAAACTGCAGAAAGTAAAGCAGGGCTTTAGTACCATATTCTTCTTGGAACAATGCCTGGGGCAATAAAGTGCAGGAATTTCAAATGCAAACCATGTCTACCACTAAATGAGATACATGTAAAAGAGGTGGCCTGTCCACAATCCAGTCTCAAGAGAAATAATGGGCCCTGTTCATTAATAGAAAGCATAAAGGTGATGGGCGGAATACTTGCAAAAGTCTTATTCACTAGCAGTTGTGCAGGACGCATTTCAATCCCTCATTTTCTGTGCAGAGACCAGCCATAAGCAAATCAGACTTGGTCCCGCTCCAATAGTAACAGTCCAGCCCAAAATGTTAGGCCTGGTCTGCTCTGAACAAGCAACCCCAGACCAGTTTCCCTGGGACATTAAAGCCAGTGCATAAATCATACATTTCACACATCCCATATACACAAGTGAAACTGCTTGTCAAATAATAAAACACCACTGCTAAAGAGGAGAAAATCAATATACAAAGGTACATAGCAGGTTTTCAAAGCACATGTGACTGAGATTAACACTTCTCAATGCTTTGCCCATTCACTAGTATTAGTCTGGTTTGTAGAAAGTAAATATGGATTTATGGTTACTCACAGTAGTAGTGCACATCATGCTTACAGTTGGATCTGTCTCTCTGCAGGGTCACCTCCAAACCTTTTGCCTTCACCCCTCCTGTTTTCTGAACCAATTTGGTTGGTTTTAGGCCTCTCTGCACCTTACCACTGCTAACCAGTGCTAAAGGGCTTGTTCCCTTGCTTTTAAAAATTAGCAAAATTGGCTTACATCCAGTTGCCACATTCTATGTACTTATAGGTCCCTAGCAAAGTTATACTACAGGTACACCGAGCCTGTAAATTAAATGCTACTAGTGGGTCTGCAGCACTGATTGTGCCACCCACTTAATTAGCCTTTTAATACATGTCCCAGGCCTGCCATTGTAGCCTGTGTATGCAGTTTTAAACTGCCATTTCAACCTGCCAAAATAAACCTTTTACCAGGCCTAAAAATCCCTTTTTATTGCAATTAAGCAACCCCAAGGTAGGCTTTAAACAGTCCATAGGGCAGGGTGCATTGCATATAGACAGCTGGACAAGTACTTATAGGTTTTACCTGCCTAGGTAGTGAAAAACTCTTACATTTGTTTTTCACTACTGTGAGGCCTACCTTTCCCATAGGATAATATTGGGTTATATATATGACTGTTGCCATGGGGAACAGGGTCAAGACTGATTTGCATAATGCTGGGTTTAAACTGGAATGGCATGAGGAGCAAAAGAAATGATCGATTCAGGCTCAAATCTCTGTACTGGTGTGACTGTTTGACATTGTTCAACATTCTGTCCATCAATTGCTCTTTTTGCATTTGTCACCCCGAGTGGGACGTGTATGTTTGGGCCCACGTTTGTGGGTCCCGTGCACTCCATGATATTGGAGTCACGCTAGCCTGGCTGATGAGGGGTGAAACCCCGAAACCGGTCCCAGGATGCTTGTTTCCGGTACAGGGAGGACCTGGCCTGGCAGTTCAGGCTGGACTGTTGCCATGGGGAACAGGGTCGAGACTGATTTGCATAATGCTGGGTTTAAAATTGGAATGGAATGGGGAGAAAAAAAACAATGGATTTCGGCTCAAATCTCTGTATTGGTGTGAATGTTTGACATTGTTCAACATTCTGTCCATCAATTGTTCTTTTTGCATTTGTCACCGCGAGTGGGACGCGTATGCCCAGAAATGGGTCTTGTGCTCTCCATGCCATTGGAGTCAACCTAGCCTGGCTGATGAGGGGTGAAACCCCAAAACCGGTCCCAGGATGCTTGTTTCTGGTCCAAGGCGGACCTGTCTAGGCAGTTCGTGCTGGACTGTTCCCATGAGGCACAGGGTCAAGACTGATTTGCATATGGCTGGGTCTAAACTGGGGTGGCATGGTGAGCAAAAGAACTATGGATTTAACCCAGATCTCTTAACTGGGGTTGACCTTTTTCATTTGTTCTGCATTCTGTCCATCATTTGTGTGTCTTTTACTTATAGAAAGTTGGCATTTTCTTGTCGTAACCATTTGGTGCCTGCAGCCTATTCCTGAGTTACATGACTAGGTGTAGTTGGCAGTTTGCCTTTGTGTATTCCTCCCAGACAGCATCACAAAAAGGGTTCTGAGTGTTGTCAGGATAGGCCATCCTGGCTTAATCGTGGGACGGATCTGTCACCTACCACAAGTGCACTTCAAAGGCACTGGCTCAACTCTCACACAAAGGACTTCACACTAGCCTATTGTGCCCCCAGACAGACTGGGAGCAGGGCAGGGAGGCAGGAAATACCAGACTGGTTTGTAGAGGGAACACAGTTGGGTTCCTTCTTGAAGAACAGGAGAATTACAGATGTTTTGCAACCACGGATTGGCTCATTCAAGCCAAGATCTTGCCGCTCACTCTGGCAGCCAACACCATGCCCTGGTGAACCCGACTCTTCACACTACAGTGACCGCTAATAATGACCAGCAAAGGAGATCTGCATTTCGTGCTACAGCATCGACAGCCCATGGGGAGCGTCAACGTGAATCTCCAGCAATGACCGTCCGTGGCTCTCAACAGGATCTTCACACTACATCGCCGACTGTCAGCAATGCCAAACTGCTCTACACGCTACACAACCATCTGTGATGCTCTACTTGCTTCTTACGGCCCCCTCTACCGCGAATGGAACTCTTTGTGCTAGACTTTAGAAGGTAACTTTTTCAGCAGGACTAACCTGGTCCCTGTATCCGGCCTGTGCTCCATCGTGGTCGGCCTGAACTTGTGACTTTCTCCCAGTCTCACCCGACCCGATGGCGGGAGTGGCGTTTTATGCTTTTAGGAGCTATACTTACCTTTAATAATTGAAATTGCATATCTCCAATTCAACTGATTGGATTTTTGTCATTTTGATGTCAAACAATCTCTACATTTCTACTCTATTTTTCTAAATTGGTGTGGGATTTTTCTTGTGTTGTGTTTTCACTTTATTACAGTTTAAATGCTGCATAAATAGTTTACACATTGTCTCTAAGTTAAGCCTTACTGCTTTTGTCCAAGCTACCAGAGGGTTAAGCACAGGTTAATTTAATGGCTTTTTATGGTTCACCCAGATGATGATTGTGGCTGTTGCTTGAGTAGAGTTCCTCCACCCTCAACCAATAACCCCGTTTCTCACACTCACATACTGCAAATAAGCTATTGCATAATTGTTTTATGCATCTGCAATGCATATCCAGAAATCCCCTTGATAAGTTGTTTTCAATTTTTTAATGGTATTTGTGCATGCACAGTTTGCATAAGAATGTTACTGTTTGTGTTTTGCAATTTCATGAAAACGATGGTGTTTGGCTAAATATTTCATTTGCTGGGGTACACATTGTGAAGGATCTATGACTATTAATGCTGGTCTAAGTGTTTTTGGCAACCAAGTAGAAGTGACTTTGTGCAAACCTATCTATTCTCAAGGGGCCACATTTAAAGCTTCCATGAGCAACCTGGCAGTCCGTTACTAGTAGAGTCTGCTGCAATAATTTTTAATTGCCATGACGCCGCACAAGCTGTGATCAATCTGACTGAGCTTTTCGTTCTGGTGACATAGGCCAGCTAATATGCTTATGAGTACACACATCTTCCATAACACCAGACTGATATAAACATTGTACATGAACTAGAAAACGGAACAATGAATAGTGGAGTATGAAATCACATCTGTAGAAGTTGGTGAATTTTCAATAGAAATACGTTTTGATCTGTGACATGTGTTGGATGTGTCAATGAGGAAGAAAGATCTTCATTTGGATCGTGAATGAGCCATTTCTTTTATTTCGCCTGCTCTTCAATTTTTCCACTTGTTTCAGAAATGTGTAGCATTTGACATTACCCTAAATGGAGGACCCTGGTTGACAGTAAAACTGGAGTTGCATGGTTGAATATGGACAACAGGAAAAAAGCTGGTCTACAGCTCGCATAAGCATTGGATAGTCACAATGTAGTTACTTTTCATAGGATGGCCCAGCTCAGGTTGAGCTGGCTTTTAAATCTAGAGGAAGCTCAGGCAGAGTTACATGTAGCACATTGTTATTGAGTCTCGGACTATGTGTCGCAACCTCTATGCATGCTTGTGCAATATGTCATTGCAGCGCCTATGTCATTTGAGGTAACACTCAGAGTGCAGCATTGAACTGGGCATTAGGTTTGCACATGGCAAATACATATTTTGTGCAGAATGGTTGTCCTGTCAAGATCTCTCTTACTGTTCACCTATATTGTTTTAGTATTTCTTCTAGTCCAGTTGTAGTGCTTGTAGGTGGTGGGATAATCATTTGATGGGGAGAGGATAACACCTCAGAAATACATACAAACACAAAAATACGTATACACACATGACATCATTCTTTCAAAAGTAATAAAAACCTAAAGAAGCCCAAAACACAAAGGCTTTTTCTGTGTGTATGTGGCAAATACTACTGGCAGGTTATGGGGAAGAGACCACAGTCTTGATTTGATCTGTGACTCTCACACTATATAAACAGAAGAGTACAAAAAAGGCAAACAGATGTCACTAAGGGCAGACACAGCTAAAAAGGATTTGTGGAATGCTTGAACTAATCTCAGTCAGTGATAATAATTCTGAGCTCCATTCCAATTTTATAGTTTGCTTGAGAAATTAGAAACAGGGCCAAACAAAACTCATTCAGTCTTGGCCCCACTGAAAAGCATAAAGTCCATACTGAACTAAGCCACATGTGCCTTTTTTTGCTTTCTGTATGACTCTGCGCCCTTTAACATTGCTAAACAATACCTAACAGCCTGTGCGTCCCCTCTAAATCGTTGCTGTACATTGGAACTCACTATTTAATAATTTAAGTCCTTTGTAAATGGTGGTCGAAGTGTCCTTATGGCCTGGAAAGTTAAATGACATACGTGGGCTGCAGTGTCCATTTACACCTCCCACATAAGTGCTAAAAATATATGTCTGCCGGGAGTACCTCTGTGCTCTGGCTCATCTGAAGTATATATGCAATGCAGTGGCACATGACAGGGAAAATGCTTTTGGTATGTAGAAAAGGCCTATTTGTATATGTTCACAAGTCATCCCTAAAGTATACCTCATAAGCCCTTAGAGCTAGGTGCTAATGTATACAAATATGGAATACTATATATTGGGGTTAGTAGTGCCCTCACAGTGAAATACAAGCTAAATGTTTTTTCACTGTGTAGGTCTTGTGGGCTTGCCTATAAGTAATTTTAGATAGGATTACATCTTAATTCCCTATTTCTGCTAAGGAAAAGCCTAGCAACATTTTTCAAAGTTATTTCCTACTAAGATTTAACCATTTGATTTGATAATGAAATTGGATTTTTGATAACGTAAGCAGAAAAGTGCACTTTGGACTCCATACTTTAGGCCGCCTGAGCAAGAACTGGCTTAGAAACAGTTTGGTGACACATCACACCGCCAAAGCTGGAATACACATCCTTGGCTGGGACAGTTGACCACCCTGGCTCAGGGGCAATCTCCTACCTCTGAGCCCAGGAAAAGCTATTTGACATTAACTGCTGACCACTTAGCAGGAATTAGCTATCTGGGTGTGGACAGGAAGACATGACAGAACAAAGAGCAGCTTTATCACTATCACTGACTTAGAAATGCCAAGGAGAGCTTCTTCTGTTCATTCCCATGACCCTCATAGAAAGCAAGGCTCCAGTCACAGGAGGAGGGAACCCAATTTTCAATCAATCATTCAAGGGTTTCTAGAGTGCTCTACTCACCCGTGAGGGTCTCAAGGCGCTAGGGGGGAGGGAGATGCAGCTCCGGATCAGCCGAAGAGCCAGGTCTTGAGGCTCCTCCTGAAGGTGTGCAAGGTAGGGGAGCGTCTAATGTTGACTGGGAGCTCGTTCCAAGCCTTTGCCGCGACATAGGAGAAGGCTTTTCTGCCTGCTCTGGTTCTGCGGATGTGCGGGGTCTCTACTAGGGTGAGGTCGGCAGAGCGGAGGTTTCTTCTGGGTAGGTGGAAAGAGACTCTTTTGTTGAGGTATTTGGGTCCGATGTTGTGGAGGGATTTGTAGGCGTGGGTGAGTAGCTTGAAGGTTACTGTCTTCTTGATGGGGAGCCAGTGGAGGTCTCGCAGGTGCTGGGTCATGTGTTCATGTTGTGGGGTTCCGAGGACAAGTTGGGCTGCGGTGTTCTGGATGGTCTGGAGTTTGTGTAGGAGGGATTTGTTGATTCCAGCTTAGAGGGCATTACTGTAGTCAAGTCTGCTGGTTATGAGTGGGTGGGTGACAGTCTTTTTGGCTTCGGGGGGATCCACTTGATGGTCTTGCGGAGGGAGTTGAAGCAGGTGGAGGCGACGGCGTTGATCTGGCGGGTCATGGTGAGGGAGGAGTCTAGGATGATGCTGAGGTTCCGAGCATGGTCCGTCGCGGTGGGTGGGTTTCCGAGGGCGGAGGGCCACCAGGTGTTGTCCCAGGCCGAGGGGGAGGGTCCAAGGACGAGGACCTCTGTCTTCTCCGAGTTGAGCTTTAGGCAGTTGTTGTTCATCCAGGCTGCGACGTCCTTCATTCGTTCCTTGAAGCTGAGTCTGGTATCTTCAGGGTTCTTTATGAGGGAGAGGATGAGCTGGGTGTCGTCGGCGTAGCATACTATGCTGAGCCCATGCTGTCTGACAATGGCGGCGAGGGGGGCCATGTAGATGTTGAAGAGAGTGGGGCTGAGCGATGATCCTTGGGGAACTCCGCAGTTGATCTCTGTAGGTTCGGAGAGGAAGGATGGGAGTCTGATTCTTTGGGATCTGCTGGTGAGAAAGGAGTGGATCCAGTCGAGGGCGGTACCCCGTATGCCGGCTTGGTGGAGTCTGGCTGCAAGAGTGCGGTGGGAGACGGTGTTGAAGGCTGCGGAGAGGTCTAGCAGTATGAGGTCTGCAGTATGGCCCTGGTTGAGTAGCATGCAGATGTCGTCGTTGGCGGCGAGGAGGGCGGTCTCGGTGCTGTGGTTGCTGCGGAATCCGGACTGGGAGGAGTCGACGATGGCGTTCTCTTCGATGAAGGTGGTCAGCTGGGCGTTGACGAATCTTTCAGTGACTTTGGCTGCGAAGGGAAGGAGAGAGATTGGCCGGTAGTTTTTCAGGCCCGTCGGGTCAGCCGAGGGTTTCTTGAGGAGGGGCTTGACCTCTGCCCGCTTCCAGTTGATGGGGAAAAAGCCGGATTCGAAGGAGGCGTTGATAGTGCGGCGTAGTTCGGGTGCTATGGCGGCGGCGGCTCTGTGGTAGATGTGCGGCGGGCAGGGGTCCGTGGGGGCTCCTGAGTGGGTGCTCTTCATGGTCATGGTGGTATCTTTGGGTGACTGGTGTCCAGGTGGTGATGGTGGGCTGGCTGTCATTGCTAGAGGTGGGGGTGGTTTCTGGAGTCTGTTCGCTGAAGTTGTCGTAGAGGGCCTTGATTTTCAGGTGGAAGTAGGAGCGGAGCTTGTTGCAGAGGTCCTGGGATGGTGTGACCTCTGTGGCTTCGCTGAGGGGTGTGGTGAACTGCTGGATGACGTTGAAAAGTTCCTTTGCGTTACTGGCGTTGGTGTGGATTTTGTTCCGGATGAAGGTCCTCTTGGTGGCTCTTATGCGTTTGTGGTATTCAGTCATGGCGTTCTTGTAGGTGTTCTGGTCTTCGGTGGTTTTGCTGTTTCTCCAGCATGTCTCGAGGCGTCTGCAGGCGCATCTGACTTCTTGGAGGTCGGTGGTGAACCAGGCTGTCTTAGGGGGGCGTTGCCTGCGAGGGTGGCGGAGGGGTGCAAGCTTGTCTGCGCAGCTGGTGATCCAGCGGTGAAGTGCTTTGGCTGCAGAGTTGGCGTCGGTCGTGGTGGTGGGGGAGTTGTGGATGAGGGTGGAGTTGAGGTGCTCCTCTGTGACCTTGCTCCAGTTCCTTTGTGGCGGGCGCTGGGCTGGCTTGTGTGCGGTGGTGGTGTTGAAGGAGAAGTGTACGCAGTGGTGGTCTGTCCAGAGGGGCTCCGAGGTGTGGCTGAAGTGGATGTTGGACCCTCCTGGAAGATGGGGTTGAGGATGTGTCCGGCCTTGTGGGTGTGGGTAGTGACGAGCTGCATCAGTCCGAGGTTGTCCAGCAGGGCAGTGGAGTTGGAGTCGGAGTCGTAGTTTTGACACTGTCAGTTGGGAGGAAAGTCCACCTAATTAGGGGAGTGACTTAGGAGCTAAATGCTAGCCTGTCTGAAGGCTTCTTGGTTTTGCCATCTTGAAACAGGGGCGTCTGGGTCATTTTGCAGTAAAGTAAAATGGAAAATGCTGCAAAATGAGGTGGGGGATGGCAGGAAAATAGGATTAGAAGGTAGAATTTCTCCAAAAAGTAGCTAGCAACTTTTGATTTGCGCTTTACTTTTTCGTGGTGCTTTTTGCTCTAAAACTTTAAAAATGCATCTCTCTGGCCCCCATTAACCTATTTCGATGATTTTGGTATCTTTGTGCTCATTAAAAAGTCTGTTTTATTGTGTTGTTTTTGTTAGTTTCAAATTGTTAGTACTGCTTGAATGTAGCACACACTTCTCTGCAGATTGACTGATGCTTGTGCCAGAGCTACCAAGGGTTAAGCATAGATGCTCTCAGAACTGTTTTTTTTTAAATGTTTTGACGTAACCAGAGCAGGTTTATTGAGTGGGTAGTGGTACCCCCTCCCAAATTAATAATTTCTGACACTATCCAATCAGTCTTAGCTCGACCCCCAAAGGCATGGTTTAGTCCAAACTGCAAGACCATGCTCCTTCTAAACATGAACAAAAGCAACACTAGACTGGGAAAAGCTTTGCATCACCTGGGCTCCTTTTCCCTGAGCTATCAGGTAGCTATTAAATATCCTGCAATATGCATATGATATAGTTATTCTAGATAAAACAGCAATTTTCCTTCAGAGAAAGGTAGCTAGATTAAATGTTTATTATAAGAACACTAATAAACAACAATAAGACTAAAGTGGCAGTCTACAGACGGGAGCCTGTCCTAAACGGAAGTTGGTGCCTAAACAATCCCAGGCTTAAGTGCACCATTGGGTACAAATATTTAAGTCTGTTGATAAATGTTATGTTATGGCCATTTGTAAAGCACACATATCACCCCGAGGATTCTCATGGCGCTATCACGGGGCCATTAAAGGAGGGGGTCCTACGACATGGAGAACTGGATTTAGAATAGCCATTTTTTTAGCTGCTTTTTAAACTGTTTATGGTCTGAGATGGCACGGATATGTGTTGGGAGCTTACTCCATTGTTGAGGGGCCAGGTGAGAGAAAAAACTACCACCATTTCTGGTGGTTCGAACTTTCAGAGGTGTAAGAAGATGTTTTCCTTCAGACCTAAGGTTTTTACTTGGTGAGTACCACTTGAGTTTCTTGGATAAATAGCTTGGCCCAGCTCTGTGCAGGGCCTTGTGTGCAATGCAGATAAGTTTCAAGCAGGTACACTTCCTGATTGGAAGCCAGTGCAGGGATCTCAGGGTAGATACCGAAGGAGATCGGGAGGGAAGATTTAGAACTAGTCTGGCGGCGGTGTTCTGCATTACCTGGAGTCTGGTATATAGGTTTTCATTAATGGAGGCCATGAGTACCTTGCCATAATATAATCGACTAATTATTAGAACCTGAACCAGCATTTTCCTGGCTTCCAATGGTATCCATTGGAAGATCTTTCGTAGCATTCGCATGGTGCCATAGCATGTGGCCAGGGTCTGATTTACATGGTCCTTCATGGATAACTTGTCATCTATTTTAATCCCGAGATTTCTAGGCCTGTGTGGTAAATTCCGTTCCGCTCGCGGAATTTGGGTAATTTCGCGTTCTGCGGAGAACGTGGAATTACCAAAAATTCCGAGATTCGCGGCTTCGCGGAATTGTTTGCTTGTTCGCGCTTTCAAAATGCGTTTTCGCAAGATATTTCTCCCCGAGCACGCAAACAGCGTTCGCGAACAGGAAAAAAGCATCACGAACGGGCGGAACAAGCAATTCCGCGTGTTCGCGGAACTTTTGCGTGCTCGCAGAGATTTTTTACCGTTTTGCGGAGCTTTGCGTAGCGCGACTATGCACATTCCGCCCACCCCTAGAGATTTTGCACCGTAGATTTTGGTGTGGGGCAAGGACCCATGCTAGTGAGCCACCATGCAATTGGCCAGGATAGTTGTGCTTTGCCAAATAGAATCACTTCAGTCTTGCATGTATTGAGTTGTAAATAATTTTTCTGCATCCAGTTGGATATATGAGACATACAGTTGATAAATCTGGTTCTTGTGTCTTCCGGATTAGGTCCCAAGGTGACGATTAGCTGGGTGTCGTCTGTTTAATATCTATGCGGCCCCCCTTGCCAAGGTTATCAGGGAGCATGGTTTTACTCCTTTCTCTTACGCTGACGATACCCAGCTGCTTCTGACCTTTGATAAGGACTCTGAGGATATTGAGGAGCGTTTTGCTAAGGGTATGTTAGCTATATCAGAATGGATGACGGACCATTGTCTTCAGCTAAATGCGTCCAAGACGGAAATCCTGTTGTTTGGCACAGCTCAGGCCGTCTGGTCCCCTAGGTGGTGGCCTGCTACATTAGGTCCGGCCCCCTCTCCAACCTCAGTGGCAAAAAACTTGGGGGTTCGGGTAGATGTTCTGATATCCATGAAGAACCAAGTTATGACTACGACGGGGACATGTTACCATACCTTAAGCCTCCTGCGAAGAGTGTTTTGCTGGCTGCCACTCTCTGTGCGGAGAACCTTGATTCAGGCATTGATTATTGGCCGCTTGGACTACTACAATGCTCTGCTAGCATCTGCTAATGAGTCCCTTCTTAGCAGACTGCAGATTGTTCAAAATGTGGCCGCTCGCCTGGCCCTAAAAAAATCTCCTCGTACCTCGGTAGGACCTTTATTAAAACAGCTTCACTGGCTCCCTGTCCGCCAGAGAATTAATTTCAAGCTCGGTTGTCTCACCCATAAAGCTCTCTATGGCACAAGCCCCAGCTAACTGGCGGATAAATTGAAAGTCTACTGTCCGAATTGTCATCTTAGATCGGAAGGGACAAGGCTGTTAGTGGTCCCCCGGTTTAAGAAGCTTAGAACAGGCGGCAAAACTGTTGTCCATCTGGCCTCGAAATTTTGGAACACCCTACCAGTGGACCTGCGTAAATTCTCCAATCTTTGACGCTTTAGGAAACTCCTGAAAACGGCATTATTCAGAGTTTAATTTCTATCGGCACATGTTTGTCTGACTTTCCCGTTATGATAGCGCAGAGATTCCCCTCCGGTGGTGATTCCTGCGCTTTATAAATCCTATACATACATACATACATACATATGAGATTGCTTCAAAACCATACAACCTGATTTCCCTAGCTAGGGGCGCTACATATACGTTAAATAAGATGAGACTAAGTGCTGATCCCTGAGGGACTCCTTTATCAACCTCTGAGATGCTGGATACTATAGACTCAATTTGGACAGTGCTGGTGCGGTCTTTTAGAAAGTTTTTCAGCCAGTTCAGGACTTTACCTCCTACTCCAATCTCTTTAAGCCTTTGTATTAAAATGGCATGGTCAAAGGCCGCTGATAAGTCCAGAGGGCCAGCATTGCTGACTGCCCATCGTCTAAGGAGAGTTTTATGTTGTCTACTACCTCCACCAGGGCTGTTTCATCACTGAAACCTGCCCTGAAACCTGATTGGGAAGGGTCCAGTAATTGGTGCCTTTCTAGATAGGTCAATAGTTGTTTGTTAACCAGGGATTCAATTATTTTACCAAAGTATGGTAGCAGGGAGATTGGAACGATAGTTGTTGAATTCTTTTGGATCTGCCGATTGTTTCTTTAGGATTGGTTTGACCCTTGCTGATTTCCATTTGATGGGGACTTTTCCAGCCTTAAAGACATATTAAAGAGCTCTGTGAGACAATTGAGTAATGTAGGAGACAGAGTAGATAAGATGTCAGGCGGGGCTAAACCTTCCGGAGACCCTGATTTAGTTTTGTTAAGTTCAACTTCAACCTCCTCCTGAGTTAGTTCGGTAAACACCTCAAGACGTGCTGTACTGCGTGTGAGCATAACGTCCTCCTCCATATTGGGGTTTACTATCATAGGCTTGGAGAGGGAGTTATATATCTTGTCAATTTTTTCTCTAAAAAAGATAGAGAGTTCATTGGCCCAGGTTTGTGAGGAGGGTCTGGCGTTCTAGCAGGATGGAGGATTAGTAAATTCATTTATAATTCTGTGTAGTTCTTTTTGGGAGTTGGCTGTTCTGTTGATTCTATTGACAATATAGAATTTCCTAGCTTCCTTAATATTGTTTAGATATTGTCTGTGCGTGAGTTAAAAGGCTATTTTGTCCTCTATGGTTTTCGTTGCTCTCCACTTATGTTCCTCTCTTCTGTTCACCTGTTTATCTCTTTTTAGAAAGTCGGTGAACCAGGGTGAGCTTTTGGCCTTGCCGTTTGCTTTGCTGATGTCCATTGATCTCGGTGCAATTGTGTCTAGAGACTGGGTAATGGCTGTCTCCAAGACATCTAGTGTGAGATCTATGTTGTATTGCTCTTTCAAGATAGGTGGCTTGAAATGAGAGGAGAAGGAAGGAAGATTGATTTTCTTCCATGGTCTCGTCAGTTTCTGTTCTGGGGTCTTTTTCCTTTGAGTGGAACCTATTTGTATGTGGAATTTCAAAAGACTGCGCTCTGACCAGATCATGGGGAGAGGGGGGGTCCACGCTGACATTGGTTTTGTTAGAGAATACAAGATCAAGTGTATGTCCTGCAATGTGTGTGGGTCAGGTTACCCTTTGTTTTAATCCTATCTGTTAAGATTAGTGATTAGCTGATTCGTATCTGTATCAGTGGATAGCTCTGCATGAAAATTGAAATCTCCTATGAGGAGAAAGTTATCTGCTGCAAGTATGTGAGGAGCAATGATTTCAACCAGGTCGTTACTGAAGATAGTTTTGGGACCTGGGTGTCTATAAACAAGGGCGCCTTTCCACAATGCTTTTTCTTGTGTCTCGAGTCTGAAAATACAGAGTTCGACCCAGTCAGAGGCAAGACATTCCAGTATGCTGACGTTTACTCTTGCTCCAAAAGCTATCGCTAGACTACCCACTCTTTTCTTATTTCTGTCTTGTCTAATTAGTTTGTATTCAGGTGGGAGGGCCGTTGCAATGTCTGGCAGTGCTGTGGGGTGAAGCCAGGTTTCTGTAATAATACAGATATCTGGTTTCTCTGAGTCTAACAGACTCCAAATCTCGAGCGTGTGTTTAGGGATTGAACGAGCATTAAAATATAGTCCTTGTAATTGTTTGTATGGTTCCACTGAGTTCCTACCTTCGGGACTGGTGAGGGATTGCCTATGGAAGATATATTATTACAGTTTTTGCATTTAACTAGGATTTCTTTGTGAAGTGTTGGCTTCTTCAGGTAGGCAAAGCAATGAGGGTTATCAGACATGTCATTACTGTTTAACTGTAGAAGTTCCCTTTTTGAATATCGGAGTATATCCATGTTTGGGGAAAGATGGTGTGGCCTGAAGGTAAGGGAAAAAGGAGCAGGGATCCTGGCGGCAGGCGGCGGTCAGGCGCGGACGGGCACAGACGGGTTTGCCTTTGGCACACCTTTGGCGCACCTTCGGCGTGCCACTGCGTGCGTCCGCGCCCTTTCCTGTCCTAAATAGGCAGAGGAAAGAGGAAGGAGACTGGAGGAATGGCTAGAGCGCTGACCTGCCACTAGTGTACTGCTCCACTTCCTGTCATGTGACGCTCGGTGCCTCCGCTCAAACGGCACCAGCCGCGGTGAAACGGAGACGCAGAGTGCACACAGGCAAAGAGGTAGGTGAGCGCAACTCGAACAAAGTAAGACCAGGAAGGAAAAAAGAAAGAATAAAAAAGGTAAAACGCTAAAATCGCTAAAACTGCATTACGTTTGGCATAAAATGCAATCTGAGTAAAAAAATTACAGATTTACACCATGTAGGCGAACGTTCCGGTGAGATGTCCGTGAAGTGAGGTAAAGGACAAAGTCCTCAGTCCACCAACACTACACTCACCTCCAGTATGGGGATAAATAAATATGGCAGTTTGAAGCTGCACCTAGCTAAATACCAGTCCCAGCTCTTAACACCTACTTCTTGTGACTTCTTGTGCTTAATTAGTAATCTTTTTGTCCATCTTACTTTCCAGTCACTCAGGTGACCAGGAGCAAACTAGTGCCTACACTAACAAGCTAACATACCATGGAAAATTCTCTAAGTGGTTAGATACTGTGCAATGTCACTCACATACATTTCTTTTCAGACCTCCTGACAGCACACACAAGATTTGGTGTGCTTGGAATACACTGTTTGATAAACAGTAGCCCATCCTAAAGCCTTTTACATTGTTTGCTGTTCAAAACTCAGAACAGTCCGAGAAGAAAGTCTAAAAAGTTCAGTGTGACAAGAAATAAATAATTCATTGAATACAAACCATTGGGGTTTATACCTGGAGGACTCTCTAAAGTTATGGATTCACCACCATCAAAAAAAGATATCACTAAAAAATAAAAAATAAGATCACTTTCCAAGACGCTTCTGCTTTGGATAAAAGAAGTTTAGTTGTATAGTGCTAAGCACATATGCAAATAATGCAGAGAAAAGTACTGGGAACTACCACTCAGTATAGAGAGAAAGAGAAGGTTATTTAGAATATGGTTCTGTTTCCTGCTCCTGATACGCTTTCAATACAGTCGCCTAAAAGGCGAAACAGATCCCACATGCAGAATTTGCATAGCTGTAGAACAATCATTATTTCATATAATATGTATTTGTAGCGAATTGACAATACTGAGGTGGAAACACTTAATGCAAGTCTTTCTTCTCAAATATTAGAAAATGTACTGAAGCAATGAAAACATGTTCAAGCGGTGACAACCCTCAATTAAAGGGTTGCTTTTTAAAATTCATGAATATAGTTATAAACAAGTTCATTGTTTCTGAGCACAATGAATTTAGTATGATTTGATCTTTTCTATGATGATTTTACTAACAGTTTTGCTGCCTTTACGTGGAAATTGCCAGGTTTTTAACTCATTATGCTATAAATTGCTTTCCTTTAAAAAAAAAAAATAGACTGGTCTTTGTTTTAGTGGATCTCCTGTGTGGGGTGCAGTTTGAGTTCGCCCAGACTCAATCATTTGGACACACACCTGCTATTTAGGGGAACTTAGTTATACAGCACAAAAAATTAAATGATGGCTGAAATACTTGAATTAATCTCTTCTACTGGTAATCACTGCATGCCACTTTCCATTCCATTGTTTTTTAGCTCACCCTTCCCATTACAGACAAAGAACAATCATTTGAAAATCAGTCTTGGCCCCTTCCCAAAAGGGAAAGTCTAACCCAATCAGCTAGACAATATCCCATCTGACTACGGATAACCATGGTTCACCGTGGCTTACCAGCTTCATTTTATAAAGATAAAGTGGAATGTATGAATAATTCCACAATCTATTCTACTATTTTCCTACTAAAACAGTCACATTTCAGTTAGAAGTATTAATTTTAATGGAATCTTTTGTGCAAATATATGCTGATACTTCCGATTGGAGACACATTTTGTGCAGTTTGAATCTATCTCTAAAAGAGATTAGTTATTCAATTATCACCGAGGACCAACATTTAAACACAGAATATAATCTTCCCCTCACTTGGAAAAATACATTGTATACTCTAGGAAAGTGCCTTTTGGTAGTGGCAAAAAATAATCAAAATCCATTTTAGGATATCCAAAGGTTACAATAATTGCTTTTTGAATGTTCTGAGATTCTTATCAAGAATGCCTTAGCATAGTGTTCTCTGATCCCACTGTGAAAACAGCTAGCTTTCTTTCAATGTATGGGCTACAACTAAGGTTCAATAAAAACTATGTATAATGAATTAGGGAACCCCATCAGGCTGGCTGTCATGCATATATTGTGCTGCTTTTGTAAATCTGGGCTATGCATTGTAACCCTGCTGATAAGCAAAATTTAGCTGGAAGCCCAGATTAGGAGGTCAGGTTTGAGGCTTAGACATGCAACTACAACATAGGGCATATGTGAGAAATTGGGTAGTTGGTTGAGTGGGATGTTAACCCTGCTCCAAGAACAGCCACAATCCCTGTCCGAGTGAAGCACAGACATCACTAAATTATCTTGTGCTTAATCCTCTGGTAGCTTGGCACAAAAGCAGTCAGGTTTAACTTAGAGACAATGTGTAAAGTATTTCTGTAACACACACACAATAATAAAATGGAAACACAACACAAGAAAAATCACATACCACTTTCGTAGAATAGAGGTCATTTAAATACATTATTTTACACCAAAATGACAAACATCTAACCAGTAGAACCATAGTTATGAATTTTTGAAGTTTAAGGTGAAAACTAGTGCCTAAAATATTAAAATGCTAATCGCAGACATCTAGTTGCACGAGACTGGTTCAAAGTCAAAAAATATCGCTGACCACGATGGACCGTGGTTCGGATACAAGAAGTGGATTGGGCTCAGTCAGCACTTACCTCTGGACTTAGAAGACATTTCATGGAAAAATGTCTGAGAAGGTAAGGTTCAGTGGAGCAAGGCTATAGGCAGTGTCTGAGGAGGAGGCGTTGTCATCGGGGAGCCGCTGGATGTAGTTGAAGGGGAAGATTTTTACTTTTGGATGTAGTCTCTGTTTTGGAAGCTGAAAATCTTCAGTGGGATGAAGCTGCAAGCATTGGCCATCAAGGGCTCCACGCGGCCGGATACCCCTTCCTTCTAAGAGGAACTGCTGTACAAGATTTGCTGCTGTGGAGAAGAACTTAGCGGGAGCTGCCGCAAAGTCAGGCTGGCCGGTGGGCAGATTGTCGAGCAGTTTGGTCTCGGGCTCCTCTTGGTGCTCAGCGCACCTTTGGGCCATAGTTTCCTAAGTCCCAAGTTTTGAGATTTTGGCTATCTGGGCAGTGTTAGCACCACTTCCAAGGGTCCAAGACGTGACAGGCACCACTTGAAGGACTGGGACTTATTCAGGCTGCGTCCACTTGTGGCTTCAAAATGGTGGGAGCCTGTTATGTCCCTGTAGGTCTGAACAGTAGGTCAGCAAACTAGCCCTTGGAGTCACTCTAGCAGTCCTGGGTTCTAGTGTTGAAGTAGGGCTCAAGTAGCAGGGCAGGCCTCTGCTGGTTCAAGGCAGGCTCCTCAGTGCAGCAAAGCAGTCTTCTGAAGTACATAGCAGGCCACAGCAGCAGGCATTCCTCTGAGAGTCCTTCCATAGGTCCAGAAAGTAAACTAAAGAGTGGGTCTGAGAGTCGGTTTTCATACCTGGTGCCTTCTTTAAAGTAGGACAAGTTTCAGGGAATTCCATTTGAAGTGCTTGGAGTTTCCTGCCTTCCCTGCCCTGGCTCCAGCCATACTGCATGAACAATGAGGTAGTGTGAAGTCCTTTTTGTGAAGGTAGGCTATTGGCTTGTAAGTGGGGCTGTGTCCAGCTCTGCCCCCTTCCCGCCAGTGATGGCCCATCCAGGCTGTGAGAAGTTGGCCTGGTATATGCTGTCCACTAATTAAAGTGGGCACCTTGCACCAGCCCAAACAACCCTTATGGTGATTTAAGAGGTCAAAGATAACTTTAGAAAGCTATCCTAGTGGTAGCTGTGGAGAGCAGCCTTCAGGCTTAGTCTTGAAGGAATGTTAAGCAGCTTGTTTTACCAGAATGCAACCTTATTGTATTGGTTAAATGAAAGGAGAAGCACACAGTAGTTATAAAAATATGTATTTATTATTATAACACACTCTAAATACGTCACAGTATCTGCTACACGCAGATAAACACAAAGCACACAAAACTGTAGCACAGAAACAATCGTAAGTAGCACTAATACACAGTGGGCTCCAGGGGAGACCAAACCATATACTAAAATAGTGGTATAAGAACCACGACTCGAGTCAAGACAGTGTCTAGAGGATGTAGAATCACTGGGACCCCAAGGAACCACCCAAGGTGAGTAAGTAGGGACCCCACGGAGGATGGGTGCAGTGTAGGAACACAACCTCGTGCGCCGTACAATTCTATGGGAGAGTCGCGGTTGCAGTTTTAAAGTTTAAGGACCCTTCTGAGTGGACTTCGAAGAAACCCCGTGGAACTTAGGAGGTTGGAGAGCCACCCCACCCGTGGATACTTAGTACGAGAGTTACCTATTCCAGGGAAGCCAGGTGCATAGGGCTGAAGTGGTGTCGGAAACCGCCGTAGATCTCTATGGAGGACTTCGGAGAAGAGCCACTGCTAGGAAGAAGAAAAGTGTCAGTTGGAATCCAAAGGTGGATTCTAGATGAAGAGTACCTGAAAGCAGAGGGGACAGAGTCTGTGTCACTCAGGAGTGACCAGGGGCTCAGTAGATGAATGCCCACCAATGTCGGGTGCTTCAGGTGCATTGAGGGGGCTCTTGACTCTGCATCCACCGGGACCAGGAGACATTGAGGATGACCAGGAGCCAGATATGAGCTGTCCCACAAAGGATGTCGAGTACTGAGGGGTCGGTGTCTGGCTGGAGCACCAAAAAGCTTTGGCAGCAGCAACCCACAAAGATGGTCAAGAAAGGTTACGGTTCGGACCAGCAAGGTCCAGGAGACTCACCAAACACAGGGGAGTCGGGGAAAGCCTAGAGCAACCAGGGAGCCCAAGAAAAGCAGTGTTGACCCTCAAGAAGACCTACAGGCCGGAGGCACAGGAGTCGCGAGGGGAACTCGAGCAGTTTCACAAAGCAACAGCCCCCGGAACACTCGGTGTGAGGAGGCCGGAGTTCTTTGGTGGAAATGGTGCCAGATGTCCGGGCTACTCAGAGCACAGTGCACTTGTTTTGGGAATGCCAACTGTGCACTTGCAAAAGTACGCAGTGCACAGGGGTATGGGTATTGCAGCCTCCACAAGGGATTCTGACCTCAAACTTGGTAAGAGGGCAGCTTGGACCTCCTGAGACTTGGACACTCACCTCCTGTGTTGCTGGAGCCTTCGGAGTCTGTAGGAGCTCAGGAGTAGCAGACACGTCAGTTGAGATGTGGTGCTTGCGGTTGCAGGGGAGTGACTCCTTCACTCCAAGGGAGATATCTTCAGTTGTCCTTGATGCTCCACAGGTCATACATGGTGCCTGTATGGTGCATGGGCACAGACGATGCTTTGGACGGAGAGGCAGACGAAGTCGGGCCCAAACGAAGTCCAGCGAAGTCCAGAATGTCCAGACGGTTGAAGGTCAGTGGTTTCTTGATCAGAATCTTGTCCACGTCAAATCTAGGGTCCTACAGCCAGGTAAGGCCTTTTGTACCCATGGGAGAGGGTCGGACAGATTCAGGGGACCCTTCCAGGGGAGGGTCAGGACAGGGGGGAGGTTACTCCCATGTCCTTTGTCCAGTTTCGTGCCAGAGCAGGAGCCAACGGCTCCCAGGACTGGTTTGAACTGGACTATGCACAGGGACACCAAATGTGCCCCTCATGCAGACTTTCGGTCGCTAGCAAGCGCACCCACCCAGGCCTAATACACTAAATCCTGTCTGGTAGGTGGTCACACCTCCTTGTGACAGGATGCCTATTTTTCTGCCTTCCCCTGCTCGAGCTTGGCTCAGCAGCAGGAGGGCAGAAAGGTGTCTCAGGTCGGCAGCAACCATTTTGGGCTGCCCGGGACTAGAAGGCTGGTACCGGTAACACCAGGGACCTCACAAAGCTCGTTTCTGAGGGGTGGAATCATACCTCCCACATCGGTTACCGGTGTGGGGGTATGATTCCACAACATTTGACACCAAACACGATAGGGTTACTCTCAGCCATTTTAGAGTTGGTCATCACGCGGTTGCATAATGCCACTCTATATGTCGTAAATGGCTGTAGTACTAACAACCCGGGAGAATGGACTCCGTAGGCTGCAGGGGTGTCCTGCTCATGCAGTGGCACCCTCTCACTTAGAACCAAGCACCCTGCCTTCAGGATTGTCAAGGTCTGCTATAGGGGTGACTTATAGGTTTTAAGTTTAGTGACCCTTAGATATAGTAAACCTATATCTTAAGTAAGTGGTGCATGCACCAACTTACACAGGCTGCATTGGCAAGCCTGTAGATCCATTTTGCATGGCCTCACATGGGTGGCATAATACATGCTTCAGCCCATGGGAGGCCTCTAGGGTATCTATGCCCTGGGTACATGGGTACCATGTACTAGGGACTGACAAGGGTACCCCAGAATCCAATCTGGAGGGTACCTAAGAACATGACATAACTCTTTAGGGAGAAAGCAGATAGACTGGGGTCCTGATTAGCAGGATCCCTAGTCAGACTAGTCAAAAACCAGCACAGCACTTGGGAAAAAGTGGGGGTAACTATGCAGAAAGATCCTACCTTCCTACACAGGCACACCTAATTCCTATGTTGTGTGGGTGTCTGGTAGGACTATACAAAGTCCATCTGCCAACTACTTCCAGTCATGTGACCCAGAAACAGGCAGCAGGCACAAAATAGCTAGGGCAGGAAAATGTCAACTTTCTAAAAGTGGCATTTTCAGATCTGTAACTTAAAATCCGACTTTACCTTTAGAGAGGATTTTAAATTGCAATTTCTCAGACACCAAACTTGAAATCCCTACCTGTTAAAATGTTCGCACTTATTCAATGTAGTAAGACAACCCAATGTTATCCTATAGCAGAGGTAGGCCTCACAGCAGTGGAAAATTAATTTAGGAGTTTTTCACTACCCGGACATGCAAAACTTAAACATACATGTCCAACTTTTTAATTACAATCCGCCCTGCCCTCTGGGCTTTACTTAGGGGTTCCATATGTAATAAAAGGGGAGTTTAAGGCTTGGCAAGGGGGTTATTTTGCAAGTCGATTGGCAGTTTAAACCTGCATTCAGGCCGCAATGGCAGATCTGGGACATGTTTTAAGGGGCTACTTAAGTGGGTGGCACAATAAATGCAGCAGCCCCACTAGTTGCATTTATTTGACCTTCCCTGGGTATATGGTATACCGCTGTAATGGGGACTCATAAGTAAATGAAATATGCCAATTAGGTGTAAGCCAATTTTACCCTGTTTTGGGGAGTTAGCACAAGCAATTTAGCACTGATTAGCAGTGGTAAAGTGCAAAGACATTGACCATCGCAGTCGTGTGTGAAATGCCTGAGATGGGAGTGTCTGGGGCTTACTGGAATTTGGGCTCATTTGGTGGGGACGTCATCAAACAGTGTATTAGTGGCTCTTTTCAGCACGTGCTGTGTGCCTCAGTATCATACATAATTTGACATCAGAGAAGGGAAGGTCAGATAGGCTTTACGTAGCTTCCATACATTGTCCCAAGGGCTTAACACTGGATTAGCACACTGTACAAATGCTAGGATGTTCTAGAGCCCTATAGCGAAACAAGCATTGGCATAGCCAATAGGTCTCGCCTTTGGGGCCTTATAAGTGTTTAGCCAGAGCTATTGACTTTGCCAATGTCTTCAAGCTGTGCTGTAGAGAAGTGTGGCTGCTGTGCAGCATGCTGAAAAGTTATAATAAAAAAGTGTCAGAAGCATTTTTGTTACTTTATATATGACCAAGAAGGCATTATGTAAAACTGAACGACCATATTAAAAAAAGTATTTACAATAAAAAATTTCCTCAGTTTTCTTTTGTTCTTGCAATGCTGGCAACTTGTTTCTGCCTATTGCAATGGTTGTTTGTTAAAGCTATTTTTTTTGAGGGGGCATAAACAATCAGAGGGTGAAGGCTGGGAACTAGTACCTGTATTATAACACTAGCAGCGGCCAGACACTAGGGGAGAATCAACAGATGCCAGATTCCGAGAGCAGGCTGAGGTGGTGCTGAGTGATGCTGAGGTGGTAGTGGTGGTGGTGGTGACTGTTGCGGAGACGATGCTGAGGTGATGCTGAATGATACTCAGGTCTTGCTGAGTGATACTACTGTGGTGCTGAGTGATGCTGTGGTGGTGCTGAGTGATATTGTCTTGGTGCTGAGTGATGCTGTTGTGGTGAGGAGTGATATTGTCTTGGCGCTGAGTGATGCTGTGGTGGTGCTGAGTGATGCTGTGGTGGTGCTGAGTGATGCTGTGGTGGCCCTGAGCGATGCTGTTGTGGCCCTGAGCGATGCTGTGGTGGCGCTGAGCGATGCTGTGGTGGCGCTGAGCGATGCTGTGGTGGCGCTGAGCGATGCTGTGGTGGCGCTGAGCGATGCTGTGGCGGCGCTGAGCGATGCTGTGGCGGCGCTGAGCGATGCTGTGGCGGCGCTGAGTGATGCTGTGGTGGCGCTGAGTGATGCTGTTGTGGCGCTGAGTGATGCTGTGGTGGTGCTGAGTGATATTGTTGTGGCACTGAGTGATGCTGTGGTGATGCTGTGGTAGTTCTGAGTGATGCTGTGGTGGTGCTGAGTGATGCTGTGGTGGCGCTGAGTGATGCTGTGGTCGCGCTGGGTGATGCTGTGGTGGCGCTGAGTGATGCTGTGGTGGCGCTGAGTGATGCTGTGGTGGCCCTGAGTGATGCTGTGGTGGTGGTGAGCGATGCTGTGGTGGTGCTAAGCGATGCAGTGGCGGTGCTGAGCGATGCTGTGGCGGTGCTGAGCGATGCTGTGTCGGTGCTGAGTGATGCTGTTGCGGCGCTGAGTGATGCTGTGGTGGCACTGAGTGATGCTGTGGTGGCGCTGAGTGATGCTGTGGTGGCGCTGAGTGATGCTGTGGTGGCCCTGAGTGATGCTGTGGTGGCCCTGAGTGATGCTGTGGTGGCCCTGAGTGATGCTATGGTGGCGCTGAGTGATGCTGTGGTGGCGCTGAGTGATGCTGTGGTGGCGCTGAGTGATACTGTGGTCATGCTGAGTGATGCTGTGGTGGCGCTGAGCGATGCTGTGGTGGCGCTGAGTGATGATGTGGTGGTGCTGAGTGATGCTGTGGTGGTGCTGAGCGATGCTGTGGTGGTGCTGAGCGATGCTGTGGTTGTGCTGAGCGATGCTGTGGTGATGCGGAGTCATCCTGTGGTGGTGCTGAGTCATCCTGTGGTGGTGCTGAGTCATCCTGTGGTGGTGCTGAGTGATCCTGTGGTGGTGCTGAGTGATGCAGTGTTGGCCCTGAGTGATGATGTGGTGTCGCTGAGTGAAGCTATGGTGGTGCTGAGTGATGCTGTGGTGCTGCTGAGTAATGCTGTGGTGGCGCTGAGTGATGCTGTTGTGGCGCTAAGTGATGCTGTGGTTGTGCTGAGTAATGCTGTGGTTGCACTGAGTGATGCTGTGGTTGCACTGAGTGATGCTGTGTTGGCGTTGAGTGATGCTGTGATGGCGTTGAGAGATGTTGTGTTGGTGCTGAGTGATGCTGTGCTGGCTCTGATTGATGCTGTGCTGGCTCTGATTGATGCTGTGGTTGCGCTGAGTGATGCTGTGGTGATGCTGAGTGATGCTGTGGTGTTGCCGAGTGAGAGATAGAGTGAAGATATAATGCCCAATTAGAGAGGGTGGTGAGAGAGAAAGAGAGAGAAAGGGTGTACATAGAATAAAGAGTGGAGCGGGATAGAGAGAGAGAAAGAAGGGGAGAGAGAGTGAATGAAGGAGTTTGAAAGAGAAACAGATAAAGGGGTGAGAGAGAATGAAAGGCTAAAAAAGATAGAGAGGGGAGAGTTAACTAAGTAGAGAGAGAATTAGAGAGGGGAGAGAGAGAGAAGGAGAGAGACAATAAGAGTGGGGGGTGTGGAGTTTAAATAGAGTGAAGAAGTGACGCGGAAAAAGTAACCTTAAATATAGCTTTGTGCTTTGCGCGAATAAATATTTTTAAAAAAACAGAGTGAGACAAAAATACTGGTAATTAGGCTGTGACTCCCAATATAAAACAAATAGCGATATAAGGTGAAATCAACCCACCGAAGCAATATTTCTAACTAGACAAAAAAAGCTTGCATTTCAATGCTAATCGCTGTTGTTTTTCATGTGACTGTAGTCCAGGGCCGTCAGTTGGTAATGTGAGCTGCTGCTGCGATTGAAACATCAGAGTCCAGAGAGTTAATGAGCCATGACGAGGAAATGAGGAAGAGATAGGAAACCCAGATGGCAGCTGCGCGCGTGCACGCTATCGTGAACGCAAGCTGGTCGCCAGCCGAAAGCCAGTGGGTTTGCACTTCCAAAACCCGCTTACTAAAACTCTCGGCCAGACCAGCGCAAGCGCTGGTGCAGGCCGAGACCTAAAAAGGCCTTGCAATTTTCAGGCACACTCTCAGATCTAGATTCAAGAATAGAAACAAGTAACATACATAGGACTGGATACGCTACTCACACCTGACGACTTGAGATCTGCGATATTCAAGAGGCAAGAGGAGTTTTGTAAGAGTGATCATCTCAATTCAGTTATAAAAACAAAACATCTTTGAAAATGAACTCTGCTATTTATTACCATGAAAGGTGGAAACAGATGTATATAACAAATAATGGATACATCGACATAATCTGCTACATCAAAAATGGACTAGGCATGGATTTGGGGGAATTGCAATCGCATATCTCCTGAGATCTATTCCAACGCGATACTTGGGGCCATATTATCAAGAACGGCGATAACATTATCGCCGCTTTAGTGGCAGGAAACTGCCGCTAAAGCGGCGATGAGGGGCTTGATAATATGCCCTATAGAATTCCAATAGAAGCCCAAGTTCTGGTGTGACGGACATCAAACCTGGGCTTCTATTGGAATTCTATAGGGCATATTATCAAGCCCCTTATCGCCGCTTTAGCAGCAGTTTCCTGCCGCTAAAGCGGCGATAATGTTATCGCCGTTCTTGATAATATGGCCCATAGTGAGTTGATGATACTGTTAAGTTCATGTGTAGTTCAGTGGTTCAGTTAGCTGATTCTGACTCTTTGTAAATTGTTGCCACTGTGTATTTTTTGTCTTTAAGAAATGTGAATTTGTGATAATTTGATTTAACTGATTATAAATTATGCTCTTGTCCTACATGCCCTTCCAAAAGTAAGCCAAAGCAGATTTTGCTGTGTAATTCAAGAATAAAATGAATTTGTTTAGTGCACAATTATGGCCTACATGTGATAGCTTATTTGCATTGGAGTTAATTTGAATAGTAGGGATAATGCATTAATCAAACTACTGTTGATTAATGTTTATGCCCCTTCAGCTACCCAAAAAATCAAAAGTTGTTCGGATCTATTATGGGCTATTTTAAAATATTTTAGTAACATATTGATCGGCACATTTTTGTTTATTTGGTGACTTTATTACCATATGTATGCCCAGTAATATGATAAACATAGGCCCTGCAAACTAGATGAAATATACATGCCATAGACTTCCCATAACTTTCTAATCTGAGAGGAGGGGTTAGAGAACGCATTACACTTAGGCATCTTCTCTCAATGTTGCCATTCTAAATGGACAGTTCAAAGGTGATGTTCCTGGGAGGCCAAGTTTATAAAAATAGAGTAAAGAATCATCAATAGGCAACTTCTTCTTTTCATACATGTCGTTGGTTAGGGTAGTCAGTTTAACTCAGAAAGCTATAACGTAGAGTGAAATGGATGAGCGATATAGTTCAGGGGTAGCCAGGGTGAGGCCTCATGGAGGTGGAGGGAGTGAAAGCACAATTGTCCCCAAGGTATTGGTGCTGAAGTTTAATTAAGGCATGCGGGTGGTAGCACAGGCCAGTCGGATGCTATTAGGGAGGTGGATTCAAATATTTTTTGAGGAGAAGGAGTTTCATTTTCTTCTTGAAGTGGGGGAAAGATTGATTGTCGTGTAGGTCTTGGGGTAGTGCATTCCAGATTCTAGGAGCATTTCCAGAGAAGGAGCGAGTGTGAGATTTCTCTTTCTTAAATTTTGGTGGAACAGGAGCAGACTGAGCTCCATAGAGGTCTCTTTTGATAATTTATTTGAGAGGCAGTTTGGTTTATCCATGTAGAGAGCTTTGTGAGTTATGCATGCAGTTTTGAGTACAGTTCTTGCCTCGATTGGAAGTCAGTTGAGCTGCTTGACAGTGGGAGGGATGTGGTCAGAGCGTCTCTCCCCTGATAGGAGCCTGGCTGCTGCATGGAGTGTTGCTTTCAAAGGGGCTGGGTATGTTTTTGGTGCACCAGTAATCGTTGCATTACCAATGTCCAGCTTGGGGAGGACGAGGGCTTGCACCACAGTCTTTAGGTCTTCGATGGGTATGAAGGGTTTGACTTCTTTTTAGGTGTTTCAGCATGTAGAAGGTGCTTTTCGCAGACACATTAATACGATCTTTCATGTTTAAGTGTGATCCCCAAGGTTGTAGCAGAGTTTGAGATGAACAGTTTGCAGTTTAGTGCAATGATGTTGTAGAACCAGATATCTACAAGAAAGGATTTTTCTTTGGGTTGGATGAGGAGGAGTTCTGTTTTGTTGGGGTTGAGTTTGAGATGGTTGCTGTATACCCAGAATTGACTGTGTGAAGAGTGCTATTTAGGTGCTGGATGTCTTTGACTAATGATATTTTCATGTAGAGTTGAGTGTCATCCACATAGAGATGATAGACAATTCTAGCTTCTATCAGGATCACTGCCAGGGGTTTCAGATAGTGGTTGAAAAGGGCAGGAGGCAGGATTGACCATTGAGGGACTCGTGGTAATACTGGCATTACTTTTGAGATTGCGTTGTTAAGTTTAGTTAGCTGTGTATGTTTGTTTAGGAAAGAGGTGAACCACTGAAGGACAGTTCCTTTGATGCCTGCACGCTTCAAGAGGATGTTTAGGAGGATCTCATTGTTGACAGTATCGAAGGCAGGCAATAGATCCAGTAGCACTAGGAGGCATGCCTGTCCATCGTCTAGAGTTCTGTGCAGGTCATCTATGATGTTCATTATTGCAGTCTTTGTACTGCAGCCTTTCCTGAACCCCGACTGGAAGGTGTCATGAAGGTTGTATTCTTCAATGTGGGTGTTGAGTTGTGTAAGCACACATTTTTCGATGGTTTTCGCGAGGAGAGCGAGGTTGGTTATGGGTCTGTAATTATTAAGGTAATTTGGGTCCATGTCCAGTTTTTTGATGAGGGGGGTTACTTGGCTGAGTTTGAGGGGAGCTGGTATGGAACCGCTCAAAAGGAAGGAGTTGATGAATTTGGTCCATATAGGAAAGATGATGTGACTGAGCTTTTGAACAAGGGCCGCAGAGAGGGGGTCAGAGATGCGCGATGTTGGCTTCATGCTCATGAGTAATTTACTGACTTCTTCTTCATGGACATGGCTGAATTCAGACCAGGTTGCATTGTTTTTCTGTTGCAGGGAGTTGAGGTTGGTGAGATGTGTTGACTAGTACTTCTAATTCTGCTTGGTGGATTGATGGATGTTCATCACCCAGAGCTTGGGACAGCTGGGTTGGGGGCGGGCTTTTTGATGGAAGGTATTGAGCTTAAAAAGAATTCGATGGTGATCGGTCCAGTCGGACGGTAGGATGGAGGGCAGGGATAGGGTGCTGTGCTTGGAGTTATTGCATCATAGGTAGAGCCCTTGTGTTTTTTTTTGCTTGCAGTGCTGTGTAATTGTGTAATTGTAATTCATATCTAGAAGTAGATTTGTGTTCATGGCTAACATGTGGTTGTGGTGTCACGCAAACATTTAGTAATTTATTGTGGTATGATGCATTGGGGAAGGCAGTACTATATACATTTGTTAAGGTCATGTATCGATAAATCTGTGTAGTAAATCGAGTAGAAAAATGAAGTCCACGCACGCCGCACTTGGGTTTCGGGACTTCAGTCCCCAGTAGACCTCAAGCGCCAGGAGGCGGCAACGCGATCTTCCCGTGCCTGGAGATGCTCTTAGCCAGATCAGGGCTCCCGCAGCACGGAGCCCTTCCTAGTCCACGCACGCCGCACTTTGGTTTCGGGACTTTAGTCCCCAGCAGCCCTCAAGCGCCAGGAGGCGCCAATGCGATCTTCCCCCGCCCAGAGGCGCTTTTAGCCAGCTCGGGGCTCCCGCAGCGCGGGACGTGCGCGGACACGCCCGGGCAAAGCCCGGGCCAAGGGCGGGCTCATCTGCGCTCATCAGAGCCCGGAGGAGGCTGGGCTGGGCCTACTCTCTTGGCGTTTTGGCTCTTCCTTATTGGAACTAAGACATTGATCTCAATCTCATTATATTAGCACCAGCACCAAGGTAAAGATCTTGTATTATATCTTCTACAAAGGGGTTAGAACTTAAGTTAAACCTTGCTGAAAATACGTTTTTTACTTAGCATGGGGAAACGGAAAATTTCCCTTGTGCCAAAAACAACTGATACTACCTTGGATGGTTTCCTGCAAAAGGCGGTGGGGGCGTTAAACAAGGAAATTGAATTGGCGGAGAGGAGACTGTCTCTAGTGCCCACCCCTGATCCACCAGCTACATCTAGTATTACTGAGAACTCTTATATGGTAGATAATGGAATAAACCCTTAACTAAGACCATCACCACCATTATCACCCTCCATTATCATCGTGAGTCAGGGTAATCCGTGTGCTTCTCAGGAGAGAGAAGAGATCGCCCCACGATTAACTATGGAAAAATCTGGGCCCCCGAGTGAGATAGGAGGGAAGAGGAAACAAGCTGAAGTGGCAGGGGCCGACCCTAAAGTAAAAGGACAGTCGCCGAGGGTGAAGCGCACAAAACAATCTCATCTCTTAAGTACTGTGTGTAGAACTCGCAACGGAGGAGGGAAAAATGTACAGGCTGACCAGGGCATATTGATGGGAAAAATCAGTAAGGTTGTTAATGATGCCCTGGAACCTATTCTCTCTCGACTGGCTAGCATTGAAGAGCGTCTTGGGTGATTCCGGCAGGATCAAAGGGAACATTTAGCACCCCAAGATGAAAATGCAACAGACCCTTTGCCCAGTTGGAAAAATAAAAGGGTAATTGAAGAACCTTTTAGTGCCTCCCCGGGGACACTGGAATTATCAATCGGCAAACCTACCACAGATAGCCGGACTTTTATGCCCAGTACTAGAAATAAGTGAATTGACATGAGAGGAAGGGAAATTGGGACGAATGGGTCATCTATTGGGGAAAGACGAGGGGGAGGGAAAGATGGACAAGGTGAACTAGGAGCTGCTATGTTAGGGGGTGGGAGAATACCACAAGAATTGGGAAGCATTCCGGATCCAGGATATAGACATTCAGCTGGGCAGGGGGCCGGAAATACTTTAAACCTACCCCCTGACTGTACTCCTTACACAGTAATCTTGACAGGCGTCCCTTACCTCCTCTCAGGGCAACGAGAAAGTTGCTTAAGCCTTATAAATAAGGCAGCACATTGGTGCTCTAGGAGAGCTCCATCACACATTAACTGGCTTGAACACATTATCATGGCAAGGAGGGCGAGCTGGTTAGGCCCTACAACTAAATGCTTAGAAGGGGACTGCGTTGTACTTAATTTTAATGATGCAAGATGCACGTTTTTCGCTTTGAAGCACACCAGGTATTCACTAAATGACTATAAAGGTCTGTCCTCTGGGTTTTTTCTACCCCCCCCCCCCCAACAGGAGATGAGCTTGAGGCAATATTTTCCAGGGTATGGGCCAAAAAGACACCCTCCTTTTCAGCCCCTTTCATTTGCTCACCCTAACCGCTTTGATGTTCTTTCGGGCTTGACAGATATTGACAGACTCCCTGTAAAATCAGACAGTATAGTCGATCCGAAAAGTTCCCGCCCATGGTGCCCTGTTTTAGCGAGAAATTTAGACATAGAGGACATCGGGAGCAGGCAATTAACAGATCTATCTGGTCCTCCTCTGCTAAATACCAGCACCTCCAGCAATAATATGAAGACCCCTGAATCTCTCATTCGGGACTCAATTCCTGCTCTCAATGCGAACTTGGAGGGAGAGGGACCTGGTATTTTATCGACGCCCACTGTATTTGTATCACAATCAACTAAGGCAGGCCAGGCGAGCCAGGTCCCTGATATCGCCATGTGTAGAATCATCTCATGGAATATTGCAGGAATACGTGCAAAACTAACCAATGAGGATTGGGTGAACTATATTAAGGATTTCGATATCATTTGTCTCCAAGAAACATGGCACCAAGTTGACATCATGTTGGATGGTTACAGCTCGCTGAATGTCAATGCAACACCCTCAGCGGCTGGGAGGGCAAAAGGGGGCTTGTGATTTTAATCTCAGTCAAATACGGGCATATACAAACCTATGTTGTAAAAACTACACCCTGGTATCAGTTAGTCCTCATTTCTAACCTAATTCGGGTTAAGATACTACTAATAAACTGGTATTATAACATCTTTAACAAGAATAGCAGTCACGTGATCGAGGACTTACAGGCACAGATAAATAACATTGCAGGGAAGTGGCAGCCCCTATGCATCTTGTGGGTAGGGGATTTTAATTGTTCCATTTGCGCACTGAGCAACACTGGAGTTTGTGGGCTGTTAGACACAGATGATCAGCCTCAGCCACACTTCACTCACACTGTCCAGGGTGAGGCCTTGAATTCTATTATTATTGATAACGACCTAGGTCTCATTAACACCAACCATTTGGACTGTAATTCTCTACCCCAGTGTCCCACATACGTTGGAGGAGGCAGAGGAAGTACAATTGATTTTATGTTTATTACCCGGAAGTACTCCCTCCTTGTTGGTGATTTTGAGGTAGCACCAAATGTTGCAAGTGACCATAACCCACTAACTGTGCTCTTTAGAATAACAGCCAGGGTAGGGAAATGTGATGGATGCCCTATTGATTTCAATCATAACAAAGGAATGAGGCTAAACTGGGGTAAAGTTGATCCCACCCAGTTTGAAGAAACAATTATTAAGGCAAACTTGAATCTTATTATGAATTGCCTCAATGACGACATTTCCCCTGATGAGGTGGTTCATGACTTTGAAATGATCTGTGCAGATGTGCCAAAGGGTCTGACCAGATCGGCTCAAAGAAGGGAACCACAGGAGGCACGATGGTTCAATGCGGAGTGTTCTAGAGGGATGTATGACGATACCACGCATGCATTACATCGCATGCCATTAGATCGCGGTTTTAACAACGCAAGTCGTTACAACGACTTGCGTTGGAGGGCGCTGGACTTAGGAGTAGTTTAATTTACTATTCCAACTCCAGCCTACGTACAGTAGGGAAGGTGTTGGATAGTAATTTAAACTACACCTTGTCCTATAGCGCCCTCCAGTGCAAGTCGTTGTAACGACTTTCGTTGTTAAAACCACGATCTAATGGCATGCGATGTAATGCATGCGTTCTAAAGGTTGTTTCCCGTTCTAGAGCACATAGGAATCTTAAAAGGGCCCTCCACACCACCCCACGTGATAGAACACAAATCAAAAATATAAGGCAGATCGATAAGCGTACTATCAAACAAAGGCAAGACGAACTGAGGAGTTTGGCTTGGGAGGACCTAGAGAGAGCGAGTGCTCTGAAAGATTCAAAGAGTTTCTGGGAGATAATTAATCCCCCTCTGTTCAAGGATGAACCTACATCTGTGGATTCGCTGATTCTGGGCTCTACCTGGGAATCTCATTTTCCGGCCATATTTAACCAGAAAAATGCCTTAATAGTTGAAGCAAGTGGGGAACTGCCATTTGATTTAAGTTCAGCCTCGCAATTAAGTTTATCGATTACAGCAATAGAGGTAGAGGAGGCCTTAACAAAGGGAATTAGTATGAAAGCCCCTGGCCCCGACGGGTTCCTCTTGATTTGTTTAAAAACAATCCTAAGTTATGGGCACCCATACTTACAAACGTTTTTTAAATCTGTAGTGATTGGTCCCATTCCATCAACCTGGAAGGAGGCAATTATTGTTCCAGTATATAAGAAAGGTAGTAGGAATGATTCTGCCTGTTACAGGCCAATTTCGTTAATTGATGCTACCACTAAAATACTGGGGAGGGTTATTCTTGCGCGTCTTGAGACCTGGGCGAATAGTGCAGGGATTGTGTCAAGACTGCAATACGGATTTAGAAGGGGGATGGGTACTACCAAACAGTGTCTAAACCTGTCCCTTATTATGGGCAAGTTCATGAAGGCCAGGAGGGGTTCTATCCATCTGGCCTTCAAGGACTTGTCCAGTGCTTTTGATACAGTAAACAGGGAGAAACTGTGGGGATTAATGGAGCAAATGGGTTTTGAAGAAGCTCTCGTATCCCTCCTACGTAGGCTTCACACCTCCACAACGGTCGCCGTACTCTATGGTCCTAGGGGGAGAAGACGGGCCCAATTGCATCTACAGAAGGCGTCCGGCAGGGTTGTATTTTAGCTCCATTTCTCTTTTTATTGTATACAAATGGTTTAGAGGCTTTTTTAATAGAGAAGGAATTTGATTTCCCAAAAATTGGAGGCAAATCGATCCCATTGTTATCATACGCGGACGATACCGTTTTAATGGCATTGACAGCCAATAGCCTCCAAAAGTCACTTAATGCTTTTACTGATTTTATGGCATCATTGGATTTAAAAGTGAACTTTACGAAATCTTATGTCATGGTCTGTGGCCCTAAAGGTACTAAAACAAGAAAATTTGAGGCTAGGGGCAAGACAATTGACAAGGTGAAAAATGTTACATACTTAGGGAACATTTTTAATGATACTGTAAAATGGGAGCGTCTTATTACAGCTAGGGCACAACACACTAGTCAGGTTGTGGAAGGATTATTTCCATTTGCCCGCAAGCTTGGCCATAAACCAGTGAGAGAACTGGTTTCTCTCTATAAAGCAAAATGTTTGTTGGCGGCATATTATGGGGCGGGAGTTTGGGCTACTACTGGAGCAGCCGGGACCCACGGAGCCTAACTTAGGTGCACCGAGGGCACACCGCCTCCCACTAGTGTTGGGACTACCGGTCCCCCTCCTGGGCCCGATCAGCTGTCACCAAGAAAACCGAGTGTTTTGATGTCTAAGTCGCAATCCGCGACCATCATTTTTATCCTCCCCACATTAGCGCGTGGGCTGTGATTATTTAAAGACACGTGGCCTGACTTTTGCCACTCACCTTCTATTCACTGCCTTCACTTCTGGTCCTGAAGAAAGCCCCCTCTACATTCACCTTTGGGGCTGAAACATGTAGACCATCTTACTTGACAACAGAGATCAATCACTCTCTTATGGTTGTCTACCTCTCGCTTTTATTTATACCAAGGGCCGCCACGATTAAATAATTTCTTGAATATCTAGGCAAGGATTCCCGGAGGCATTTTTAATCCAGCACCACACTTCATCACACTTTCACACCACACCAGCTCCGCTGTAATCAGGCGTTGTAGCACAACCGGGCGGCATTCGGCCGCCTGGTTGGGACCCCGATGATGAAGCATGACACCAACCAGGTTGGTGTGTGAGGGGTCTTTTAAAGAACCTGCAGGTTTTTCTGCACTGTGAGTCCCCAGTGGTACTCATTCAGGTACTGGGTACGTCCACATTGTTTATTGGCTACTACAATACCCGACAGCTGCAGGTCCTGGAAAATAAATGTATAAAGAGATTATTATTGGTTCTGAATAGTGCCCCCACATACTTTTGTCATCAGGAACTTGGGTTGGCCTACCTCGAAGACCGAATTGCTATTGCCCCATTGCTTTTATGGGCCAAGATTTGGTTATCTGAGGACTTAAAGTTCTCAAGAGATGTTATCCAAGACTGTACTAACTTAGATAGCGCACTGTCCATTCCCTGGCTTCGCTTTGTGAAGGAAAATGTATATGAGCTAGGTTTGGGGCATTATTATGACAATCCTGCAAGTATTAACACAAATACGAAAAAGGTTATAAAAGAGGCTTTTTTTGCCAGGGTCCATTGGCGCCGTGCACAATTGATAGCACCAGATCCCCTTTACTTATCCCCAGGAGAACAGAAATGTTATCTAACCTTTACCACTAACGTACAAGCACGATTTTACCTGACTAGGTTTCGACTTAACAAATTGCACTATTTAGTGGCATTCCCTAAACAATCAGGTTGGGTCCATAGTTTATCGCCCTGACCGTGTGACAATTTAGTAGCACAGAGCACATTGCACTTTGTTTTGTTTTGTCCGCTTTATAAAGAGCAGAGGGGGCAATTTTTAATCCCATTCCTGAGGGAAATAAGGCCATGTACTTATATTGGCGGTTTTAATTTTTTGCTGTCTTTGTCTACTTCAACTATCTGTACTGCTGTTTTGAATTTTATCAGAGTTTCAATGATAATAAGAAAACGCTATGAGCTTTTATAACTGAAGATATTTTGACTAATCCTTTCCTACAGATTAGCTACATGGTCTATAGTGTGATACTAGAGATGGATGTTTAGGGCATTTGATATTAGGGTTCATATTTCCTTTTAACATGTATGTATCTTTTCTATTAATTGTATTATTATCTGTTTTTATTTATGCTTCCATAATCATGATATGTAAATTTTATTTTAGTAATGTATTTGTGTCAAACCCCTATGGTTATTGTAACCGAATAAAGTTATTTTGACTTGACTTGAATGCAATTAGTTTATCTCAAGATGGGTAAAACCTTCGAGAGAAAGTACTGAAGCTAGATTCTGATATTGTTTACAACAAAGATTATTAATAGGGGATTTAACAAAGTTTTGCTCAATTGTTGCTTCATCTTTCGAAAAGGAAGGTAAGGCAAAATCTGTTACTATAAGCAAGAGCAAATGAAACTTACATTTTGTTAATCTGTACTGTGTGTCTGTTTCGCTAAATTGAGATGTTATGACAGTTGAGTACACAACAAACAATAATTCTGGAGCTACGTTTGATACACAAGTCACTGTTTCTATTAATCAGGCAAAGTTGACAAATTTTCAAGAGCCAGGTGGGGTACTCGTCTTTATCTAAAAAAAATAGTGTTGAATTTTAATCTCCGACATTGACAGCAGTTTTTAATCACTGTCTCTTCACATCCATTATTCTAGGTATGGAAACCTGATTCTCTCCTATAAAAAGGCTCCAGAAAGGAACTAAAGAATTACTGTCTAACGTCCCTTTGCAAATGTCACGAAAATTGTTTGCAAAAATTAGTACTTCTACACATAGCTAATTGGGCTGAGGGAAATAATGTCATCTTTTTTCTACAAAGTGGCTTTCAATTATGGTGCAGTACTATTGATAAAGCTATAAGATTCTATGTATAATAAGGAAGAAGTACATGAACAGCAAAAACAAAACTATATATTGCTTATGTGTGCTTTCAACACTGTTAACCGCAGCGCATGCTGGTCTAAACTGAAAGTAGTGATATTTCTCAGCTCTGTTGAATACTTACTGTCTAATATTTCAAAGACTGGTGTTATGTTTTGAATAGTTACAAAAGTGAATTACTTCGAATTATGATAAATAATGGATTGAAATGGGGTATGTTGCAGAATCCCTATTGCTTCCAGAATTTTTGATTTCTGTTCAGTGGTTCCCTCCTTCCTTGGGTGGGTACTCTCTATCCATCATTATATATGTTGATGATCTGATACTGCTAGACCTCACTGAAAATGATCTACATAGACGGCTAGATTAGTTAGCTATATATATATATATTTAACACTTTATTTCCATTTTAGACAACCACACTTTGCAATGATAAATTGCTCATAAACTTTGCAATGAGAAACTGCTCATAAACTTTGCACGTATAGAAGTACCACTCATCACTCCACCAGCACTGTCAGTGTTCTCTTTCTCAGCATTCACTGTCTGAGTCAGGTATGCCTGGTAGGGTACCCAAATGCCCCTTGGTCGGTTTCGAATCGGCATTAGATCATGGCATGCGCGGGATTGGGTGTTACAATACGCCATATATCTACATGCCACTCCCACACTGTTGGGAGCGGTCCTTTCCCCTATCACATTACTATTTTACATTTTGCCAGCAGCAGTCCCAATGCCAACAGTCATCTAACAGACTTTGGGAGATCCTTATTATTAACCCAGCAGTGCCAGTAGGGGTGACGGCTCAATGTGCTCTCCGATTATCTCTTGCAATTCTCCCAATATTGCATCCCAGTAGCACCGTATTCCAGGGCAGAACTACGTCACATGGACAAAGCCTGCCCCTTGTTCTCCGCATCTGGAGCAGCCCAAACTGTCCCATAACCCATAGCAGAACAGGTGGGCAGGAGTGTAATACACTCTGTTAAGGTACTCAAAGTGTACCACACGATGTCGGTTGTTCAGGGATACCTTCTTGACAACAGAACAGCAATAATATAATTGCTTTTCACTGATAGCGCCTCCTACTTCGTCTTGCCAGTTCACCTAACCTTGGTGGCTCCCAACTGCCGCGCCTCTTGGGAACAAGCGTCTAGTTTTGTGATGGGGCGTATTCTGCAGAAGATATGTCAGAGCCAGCAACTCGAGAGGTTCCTTCAGTCCCTCCCTTTACACGTTGTCAACAAGTGTCGTACCCTGTAATACTGGAACATAGCCAGCATCGTGTGAGTGTCATCTTGTGCACGCACCTTCTCCCAGCTATGCAATACTCTATCCTGGAAGAAGTCACCCATGCATCGCAAGTGCAACCTGTAGTACTCCCACTGCCCCCCTCTCCTGCCCTAGGGGAAACCACATGAACCAGTCCATCAGTAACAGTAGCAAATAAAAAAGAGGTCCAGACTGGAGCTCAGCAAGTCTCTTCCAAGAATATTGCGTGGTATTAAGCAAGTCAATAGTGTTACAATGCCCTATTGGTCTATCGAGCAGCTTCTTAGACAGCTAAAGCAGAGAGGCAGCGTCCTTTTCTAGCCATAAATGTGGAAGGTCACCCAGGCCATGCGCCAATAATGGGCAAAAATACATGGTGCATCCTGTAGTAAGACTCCAGATTGGGGGATTTCAGCCCTTCCTTATTGTATGGGAGAGTTAGTGTAGCTTAACTCACGTGCGGCTGCTTACCAGTCCTGGCTAAGCGCACCAGTAGTGTCTGCAGGTTACGGAAAACTGCTTTCGGGAGCAGGATTCGGATGTTCATGAAGAGGAACATGAAACGAGGAAGCACCACCATCTTCATTATGGTAATACGCCCACATGTGAAGTTGCGTGGACACAGCGATAGCAGATTGTGGAGTATGTCAGCGTTTGCAAGAGGTGAAAGAATGAGTGTTAGTAGCGTGTGAATATGTCAGGAATGAAAGGGCACGTTAGTATCGCGTGATTCAGAGAGAGAGTGAAGGTGGAAGGAGTAGGTGTTAGCAGAGTGTTAAGATGTAGGAATGATAGGGGTTGTTTGTATTGTGAGACTCAGAGAGAGAGAGTGAAGGCTGAAGGAGCTGGAATGAATGTGTGAACACAGCGCGAGAATGATTGATTTTAGATGCGAGTGGAAATGATACGGACAGTTTATTAGTAAGGGTGCTTTGTTGAATGGCAGTGACAGTGTGTTGTGTGAGAGTTGGGGAGGAGTTTAGATACAGTGAGCCAAAGGGAGAAGGGGGGAGTTAACCATGTTATGGTGAACATTCAGGGGAGGTATTTGGGATTTCACTTCAAGTCGTTTTTGCTGATTGTTTAAAGGGACTAATATGATTTTGTAAGTGATTGTTCAGGTTTCTTGGGGTTAAATAAGTATCACATGGCCAGCACGGATGTGTATAGATATAATAATGGTGATTTCGCTTTTTTCATATGTTAAATAGCGGACAATGTAGTAATGATATATGTTTACTGTCATTTGCAGTTACCCATGAAGAAGGGCTTTACCAGCCTGAAATGCATTGTGTTCTAATAAACACTGCTATTTGGACGAATTATGCTTCAGTGCGTGTTCTTGACAGAGGTCCGGATGGGCACATCTCGAGCATGAGAAACTTTGGAAAATAGCATGATATTCCATGTGTGGACTGAATGGGATTATAATAAACAAAGTGGAATACAAATATGGAGTACATGCAATACTTGGATTTAAATGGATTATAATGGATGGAGAAATGCGGTATTCCCACCCTAATAGCTGTGCGACTGGTTTGGGGGCATTAATGTTGCCCCACAATCTATGGTTTAATAAGCCCACTGAGCAAGAGTGGAAGCCTGATCCATCTGTCAGCAGCCTCCGTAGTTAGCTATATATATGTTGTAAGAAATTGCTTACAAATAAATATACAAACAAATTGTGGTACAAAATATGGAAAAACTGAGAGTATTGTTAAATTGATACAATTAAAAATAGTCACAGAATACTGTTGTTTTGGGGTTTTAATATCAATTAATGTGTCCTTGTCAAGACCTATTGAGGCACAAACATCTAAAGCCTCTTCTGCCATTAGACTCCTGCAATTATTAAAGGCAGTGGGGAAACGTGATAATAAAGCTTTATTAGAAATTTATTTAGCATCATTTTCAGCATTGACTTTCTATGTCACAGACTGTTTTTGCCTAAAGCTATTAATTCCCTGGGAAATGATTAAGTCTGTTGCAAAAGGGCCCTTTCTGCAGGACCATCCCCAAACATTTAGTTTTTCTCCTCCTACTTTTTTCTGAATTTGTTTTTCTTGGCCTTAGGACTCTGAGATCTGTACCACTAGTAACTAGTGCTAAAGAGCATGTGCTCTCTCCCTAAAACAATGTAACATTGGTTCATATCCAATTGGCATAATTAATTTAATTATAAGCCCCTAGTAAAGTGCTCTACATGTGCACAGGGCCTGTAAATTAAATTCTACTAGTGGGGCTGCAGCATTGCTTGTGCCACCCACTTAAATAGCCCTCTAACCATGTCTCAGGCCTGTCATTGCAGAGCCTGTGTGTACAGTTACACTGCCATGTTGACCTGGCAAAATAAACCTTTTGCCAGGCCCAACCCATCCCTTTTTATTCATATATTTCACAGCTAAGGTAGGCCCTGGACAACCCAGAGGGAGGGGTGCAATGTATTTAAAAAGCAGGACATGTACGTTTTAGTTTTGCATGTCCTGGTAGTGAAAATACTTGAACTGATTTTTCACTACTGAAAGACCTATCTCTTCCATAGGATAACATTGGGATTACCTCATTACATTTTATAAGTGTAATTCCTAATTGTGAAGAGGCTTTTCAAGTTTGGTGTCTCTTGAATCATATTCTAAAATTCAAACTTATGGTGATGTCGGATTTTAAATTTCAATTCTAAAAATGCCACTTTTAGAAAGTTGGCAATGTCTTACTTTAGCCATATGGTGCCTGCTGCCTGTCTCTATTCACATGTCTGGGGTGGGTGACAGTTTGATTTTGTGCATTCCCCCTAGACAGCGTATTCAACAGGAGCTTAGGTGTGATTTGATGGGCCATCCTGGAAGGGTGGGAGGGACGAGCTGGCCCCAGCCTCACTTACACCTGAATAGGATGTGTTGTGTCCCCACACAAAGGGCTGCATACCCCTGTAGTAAGTCTGGAGCCAGGGCAGGAAGGGATGACATCTGTGTACTTCAAAGGCCAGTCTTTGAAGTCTCCCCCACTTCAAAGGCACAATTGGGTATAAGTACTGAACCTCAGATACCGCAACTTCAGTACAACTCTGGACCTTGGATACAGTGCCACAAAGAAGAAATGCTGTGCTGCTGAAAGGACTGTCACTCTGCTGGACTGTCACTTTGAAGGAGTTGCTGTCCTTTTGTGCTGACTTGCTGTCTGCTGCCCTCTTGCGTGGGGAGGAAGAACTGGACCTGAAACCCATCTTGAACCCAAGACCCCAGAGAGACTCAAAGGGCTAGTCTGCTGGCCGCCTGATCTGAGCCTCAGGGACATCACAGGCTCCCCCACCACTCCTGTACCCATCTTCAATGAGTTCCTGGCCCCCAAGAGGCACCTCTCAGATCCCTGGGCCCTTGTTGTGGTTCTCAAGCTCTTAAATTCAAGCTTGTGGGCTCTTTGCGAACAAGAACAGGGCCATTCACATACGAATCACACCGATTACACAAAGAATCAACACAAGCTACCACAAGTTCGTCTCTTCACATAGTAAGCATTGACCACCAGCATGTATCGCCACCGTGAGGTTCCAGCCGGCCCGTCCGTGATGCTCGACCTGCTCTTCTCACCATGCTAACCATCGCCAGCGACACTCTCCTTGCTCCCAGTGAACTTCTTCCCTGCGAGCGGGACTCTTGGCACAAAACTTGAGGAGGTAAACCTTCGGCGGAACTAATATGGGACTGTATCCGACCCGTGCTCCATAGCGGTCATCTTGAACCTCTGGATTTGACCCGGTCTAGCCCAACCAGATTTCCCCTGTTGGTGCTTTATGCTTTTATTCACTATATTGCTGTTTATTCTTTAAAAAATGATAACTCTGGTTGTACTTATTGCTTTTTTGTCGTTTTGGTCTTGTTTTATTTATTAGTGTAAGCTCTATTTTTCTAACCTGGTGTGGAATCTTTTTGTGTGATGTTTTCACAGATTTACTGTTTGAAGTGTTGCACACAAACTTTACACATTGCCTCTAAAGTTAAGGCTGACTGCTTTGTTCCAAGTTACCAGAGGGTGAGGATAGGTTAATTTAGGGATTGCCTGCTGTTAGAAATGGGGGACTCATGTTGACAGTGGTATGTACCCTGTCCAAGTAGGGACCCTTCATTCTAGTTAGGGCAAGGGAGTTACACACCTAAGATGACCACTGCTCACCCCCTTGGTAGCTTGGCACGAGCAGTCAGGCCTATCTCAGAGGCAATGTGTAAAGCATTCGTACATAAACACACAGTAACACAGTGAAAACACTACAAATGGACACCACAGCAGTTTAAAAAAATAACTAATCTTTATCTAAACCAAACAAGACCAAAACAACAAAAATCCAAAATACATAACTCAAGATATCACTTTTAAAAGGTTTAAGCAATTCTGTCCATAGAACTCTATGGATGGGTTGATTTTAGCACAAAGTACCTGTGATGCATCTAAATCCAAGACGAAAAACAGACGCAAAAGAGGAAAGCATTAGAACACAAAGTGATGAGTTGGTTCTTGTGTCCTAGGGGAATGGAGGTGTCAGTTCTGCTGTACGCAGGAGGAGTGTTGCATCGATTCCTTACTGTGAGGAGAAGCAATGCGTCGCTTTCCAGAGGCGACTCCTTTCTGCGGGGTGATGCTTTGGAAACTTGGCATGCAGGTGCGATGCGTGGAAATCCGGATGCGCTAGGGTCGATGCGGCGGCAGCGAAACAGGTGCTGCATCAATTCTTTCATCCGTGGCCCGATGATTCGTTGATTTCTTCAGCCGCACAGCAGGGCCCACGTAGGAGTCGGAGCGGGCGTCTCTGGCGTCGGAGACACAGTGCTCTGGACTTGGGCTACTGCAGTTCATCTGCCCACGAACAGGTGCTGCGTGGATTGTTTTGCTGCGGTTCCATGTTGGTTTTTCAACCGCACTGCAAGCTTGCGGCAGGAAAAACTGCGCTGGAAGGACAATGTGTGGATTTTGAGTCCTTAAAGTACCCAAACCACCTCCAAGGCCCAAAACTGGAATTGGCACCACTTGGCACGTCAGAACTCCCAGCAGAGGAGTTCAGAGAGGGTGCTGATGAAGTCTTTGATTGCCCAGAGACTTCTTAACAGGAGGCAAGCACACACAAGCCCTTGGAGAATCTTCCCAAGAAGGATACAAAAGCAAAGTCCAGTCCTTTTCCCCTCCAAGACAAAAGCAGCAACTGCATGCCAACCCAGCAAAGCAGCACAGCAAAGGGGCAGTACTCCTCCTCACAGCTCTCCAGCTCTTCCTCTTGGCAGAGTCTCCTCTTGATCCAGAAGTGTTCTAAAAATGTGTAGTTATAGGTGCAATACTTATTCCCCATTTCACCTTTGAAGTAGGTATACTTCAAAGGATAGTCTTTGTAGTGCACGTATCCTTCCTTGCCCTGTCCTGGCTCCTGACACACTATAGGGGATAGAGGCAGCAATGTGAGAGGACAGGCACAGCCCTATTCAGGTGTCAGTAATACTCCTCCCACCACTCTAGCTCAGGAAGGCCCATCAACCTGGTGATGGGCAATCAGGATATGCAGGGCACACCTCAGCTCCCTTTGTGTGACTGTTTAGAGTGAACGCACAAAAAGCCCAACTGTCAGTCTAAATCAGTTGCAGATTCCACAGGCAGGCAGAGGCACAGGATGGTAAAGCAAGAAAATGCCCACTTTATAAAAGTGGCATTTTCAAACCCAGAATTTAAAAACCACCTTCACAAAAAGATATGTTTTTGTATCCTAAGTTCAGGGAACCCAATCACCGAATTTCTATCTCTTCCCAATTGAAATTTACACTTGTAAGGTGTTACAAGGCAGCTCCAATGATACCTTTTGGGAGAGATAATCCTTGCAATAGTGAAAAACGAAATTAGCAGGATTTCACTATCAGGACATGTAAAACACACCAGTAGATGTCCTACCTTTCACATACACTGCACCCTGCCCATTGAGCTACCTTAGGCCTAATTTAGGGATGCCTTACATGTAGTAAAAGGGAAGGTTTGGGCCTCACAAGTGGGTGCACTTGCCAGGTCGACATGACGGTTTAAAATTACACTTGCAGATAATGCAGTGGCAGGCTTGAGACATGTTTGCATGGCTACTTATGTGGTTGGCACAATCAGTGCTGCAGGCCTACTAGTAGCATTTGATGTATGGGCCTTGAGCACACAAAGTGCACTTTACTAGGGATTTACCAGCAAATAAAATATGTCAATCATGGATAACCAATCACAATCATATTTTACACAGGGAGCACTTGCACTTTAGCACTGAACAGCAGTGGTTACGTCCATATCAAGCCCTGGCACACATACAAACAGTGTTCTAAGTAATCACTTATAGCAAAGAAACAATCATGTCGTATATAGATGAATTTAATATTCTCTTGTTGTAGCTCCAGCCAACACGTGTTTCGTCGATCGGTACAAGAGACCCGCGACTTCCTCAGGGCTGTATGTATACCGGATCGTGTTATGAGCCTTCTGGCTGGTTATAATTCCGTCCCAGCCTTAGTGCGGCTGGGAAAATTCCAAAGAAGAGTGAATTGCTTCTGTCCTTAATATATCCGACACACACGGATCAGTGTTGTGTCCGTACGTCCGTTTTTAGGCGGCGTATTCTGGCAGGTAGCGATACGCTGTGTGTGGCAGCGTCTTCGATAGCATCCGACCACGGCACCTCAGTATGGCCGTTGACCCACACGGCCATAAGCAATTCACTCTTCTTTGGAATTTTCCCAGCCGCACTAAGGCTGGGACAGAATTATAACCAGCCAGAAGGCTCATAACACGATCCGGTATACATACAGCCCTGAGGAAGTCGCGGGTCACTTGTCCCGATCGACGAAACACGTATTGGCTGGAGCTACAACAAGAGAACATTAAATTCTTCTATATACGACATGATTGTTTCTTTGCTATAAGTGATTACTTAGAACACTGTTTGTATGTGTGCCAGGGCTTGATATGGATTGTTGTACAGATCCTTGGATCTGAATTGTGGGGTGTTGGGTGATTACCCCCTCCCTGAGCACCATATACCAAAGGATAGCAATATTATATATACCGGCAATAGTGAGCGCCACTTCCACCTAGGGCATTATCATCCCATCCCGTATTTTTTTTAGCAGTGGTAACGTGCCCAAAGTTAAAAAACCAGCAAAAACAACGTCAAGCATACAGTCAAAAATACAGGAGGGAGAAGCAAAAAGACAGGAGAAACCACTTCAAGAATGTCAGGTCAAACACCCTCCTCTTATTCTGAATAGAAGTGCGGTTTCTGCTTGACAAGGGCTCATACCCCAAGCAACCTATAACCCAGTTTCTAATGATGGAGCAGGGTAAATGTAAAAATGTTAACCTCCTAATATTTTCGTACAATATTAATAAACATGTTCGTTTAAGTAAATAACCAACAATGTATGTTAAGGGTTAATGGTAATACGCAATTCAGTGTGCAAATTAATTGACTTATAATTGTTTACGTTTCTAACATAACATAATATTTGCGTACTAATTTAATAATAAATGCATGATTTGTGCTTTTAAATAAAACGTGTGGTTGCAAAATAAAGCGATGGTAAGTAAGGGACAGCTTTATATGTTGCTTCTGCTAGGTAATACCTAATTGGGGTACGTAGAAAGACGGGAGGGAAACGAAAGGGTTTATATTTCTTTGTTTTAATAACATTTTGTTTATCTTTGAAAATAGTGCGCTTAGGCCTGCCGAGCAGAAATATAAAATGGCCGCGAGTTACTAGAGTGCGCATGAACGGATGAGACCATGTGATAGAGGAGAGAGGCTGTGGAAAAAGGATGATCACGTGCTGATGCCGAGAGGCTAAGATGAAAGTATAGTCAAGGCTGCCGTGACCCTTCTGAGCAGATATGTGCCAAGATGATCAGCAAGAAGCGTGAGAAGCCTGGTTGAATCAATAGACAGAACTGTATTACACAAAATGTAACAGAAAAAGATACAATTTGGACTGATCGAAACGGATGAGCAAGTGCATGAACTGTGGGAAACGATGCTTGCATGGACATTCCACACGGAACTGGTTGAGACCAAGAAGATTGATTAAAATGTATATGGACCTGAGTTTTTGACCAATGAGAATGAATCGCGCCATGTAAGAAGAAACATTTTATGCTGTAAGCTAGAATTAGGGTATAAGAAGACCTACTCTTGGTGGGAGGGGTATGTATGCTGTTAGAATGCTGCGGGAGATGCTGCTGAAATTAGATGCTGCGTGAGTTAGATGCTGTAGATGGGAGAAGTTGCGGTCGCTGATGCTGACGAGCTGATGCTGCTGCTGTTATTTTCCTTTTCCAGTTGAGTATAAAGATGCTGCTTTAGGAGAACTTTTATTTGATAGATTTTTATTAGAATTTTTCGGTTTTCCCAAGAGAGATAGATAGGTTGATCTATAGAGTTCTTAGTATGATAACCTCATTTTTCCGTCTAATAAAAGTATCATGCAATTTCAAACTATTCTTATATTGATGATAAATGCAATGATCTGAATAATAAGATTAATCTCAATTTCCTGCATTCAAAAACTTGATATAAACTTTATTATTCTTTAAACAAATGACTCAGTGATTTTCTTTAGCATAATGATCAGTAATGAAATGGTAAAAGAGTTCATTGTGATTGAGCTGGTCTTAATCACCATCAACTGATTCCTACTAGTTGGTCCATCGACCAATGAGCGGAATACCTTAAAAGCAAATGAGAAATATTATGTCATTATAAAAGAGGTATCCCGTCTCCTTCCAGCGAATCGTTTTTCTCCTAGGTTTCATGACGGAGGAAATCCAGGGAACAAATGAGTAAGTGAATGTATATGCGGTGTTATGTGCCCCACCGTTATATGGATATAGTGTGTGTGTTAGAGAAATAATTGCACCTGGATGACCAAAGCATAATAGGAGAATTATTTTTATTGTTAGCGCTGGATCAGATTTCTTGGTAGCAGAGTTATGGTTTCTATAGATTAGTTTGGTGATTATTGATTTATGATTATAGATTATTGATAAGTTTATGTCTAACACTTTTTGTTGAGTCGCGTTATGTTATATGTAAGTTTTCACGCTTCCGGGAAGTAGGAAGTGGAACACGTGTGGCAAGAGAAGTCGCATGGAATTTTACACTGTCTGAGTTCATTTTTGGTAATAACACAGGTTGTGTTATATTAGGGACATTTTGCGTATAAAAGGTGTGTAAGTGAAATAGTGATCGGTTTTCTTGTGAAACTCTGGCCTTAATTCTCAGGAGCAGTATAGTCTCCACAGGTGTTTTATCCCCAGAGAAACGGGTTTACTGATTGCTTGAAAGAAGGGTAAGGTAGAGGGAAGTGCTACTTTATCGGCGAAACTGAAAATTCTGTGGTAGGGTAGAGGTAAGCGCTGCCTACTGGAAAATACAGAATTCTTGTGTGAATGGTCAAAGCTATCTTTTCGGTTTAGCGAATCAGACAATGGAAATGTGGATAAAATGTTGTAACTAACAAAGAATTGTTGAAAAAGAAATTGCAGATAAATTTTGTAAAGGAGGGGTCAAGAGCAAAGTGACGTAGACAAAAGCCGCGCTGGGAATGGACAGTGCGATAGTCACATGAGAACAGGAGCAGGACTGACGTAGACAAAAGCCGCGCTGGGATTGGACAGTGCGCCGTAGACAGAAATCGCTCTAATTGGAGCTTTGGTGTGAGTCGCGCAAGGATTGGTTGAATAGCCTAGTGACGTGGAAGTTTGTGATTGGAGTGTTGGTGTGAGTCGCGCTAGTATTGGTTGAAATAACGAATAGGGAACAGTATTGAATTGCGGATTGTTTAAGGAGAAAAAGGTTGTGAATCATGTCGTACTATGAGTATGGAAAAGAGAAAACGTCTTGGATGTCGAAAGTTAAGAATTCTTTTAAGAAGGACAAAAAGGTAGTGACTAGAGAGGGACAAATAATTCCTCCGCCGAAATCACCAGCTTCACATATGATGCTGAAATATGGATATCATACATGCATATGGTTAGAAAATTGGACAAAATATACCAAGAACGATGGAGCATTGGCTTTTCCTGAGAATGGTTCATTTAATGTAGCTGTACTACGGAACTTGAGAGAAAAAATGGTAATGTTAGAACCTAGACCTAGACCGACACAGTTTGAAGCTTTAACGGAATGGGAAGATGAGATGTATGAGCGAGAGAGATCCAGAGGATTAAAGAATCATGAGTTTATGCCTGGAAGGTTGTGGGGAATAAATCATGAGGACAGAGTAAAGCGTTGGATATACGCTAACATGGCAGGAGGTTTGTTTCCAGCTTTTGCGGTGGAGGAAGAAGCAAAGAGAAAGTGTACCGAGAAAAAGAAACATGTAGTGGTAGAAAAGTATATGTATGGTGGTAGTGAAACAGATGACGAATTGCTGGAAGATATTTTAAACAGAAACCCACCTCCATACCAACAGACTTCTGCCGTGGTGACACCTAATGCACCGCCAATGGAAACTGGGAGGAATAGAAAACCCGAACGAAGAAATGAAATAAATAGGTCACAAGAAACATTTAAAACTTCACAAAATGAAGAGACAGAAAGTGACAATGCAACTGAATTAGCAAAAACGACAAGAGAATTGACTGAGAAAATAAGAGAATTGACAAAGAATATGGAAGCTGTAACTGTACCAGTAACAATAGGTCCAGTAATGCCAATTTTTGAGAATCAGAAAATAAATGAACATTCTTTGGTGATTCCCATGAATTCACATTTGCAAAGAAAAAGAGAAGGGATGGAATTGAATAATGAAGGTGCACACAATTTGGCTAGTACGTATAGACCAAGCCCACCTACAAATTTGACGATAAATGAGAATGAGATTAGGAGAATGCCTATGGTGACAGAGTCTGCATCAGGAACACCAGAAAGAAGCAGTGATTGGATAGAATTAAATAGTACGCCTGTAGGTCCGACTCCAGAAGAGTTAAATGAATGGATGAAAGCGCTAAAAGCAAAAGAACCAGAAGAAAAATCATTAGATGTAATTAGGTTGAAAATAGATATGGAAGAGTTGATTTTGGGAACCATTGGTACAGAAAAACTAAAAAATTACCAGGATGATGAGATTATGTTTTTGTGCAAGAGTCTTACTTGGAGAGCTAGAAATTTACATGACAAATTGGAAGAGATTGCAGGTGAACTAGGAGTAGAATTTGTGAAAGTAAGGACGTTGCAGAAACCGTACAGAGTAGATTTTTGTGAGAAAGACATAGAGAATTTGAACACATCAGGAAGACTGACCCAAATAAAAGAGCTGATTGTTTTATTAAGAAAATGGGGTGATGTGGATAGATGGAGAAATAGATGGTCAAAGAGGAATGAGAAAACAACAGATAAAGCATCTTTGGCTTTTGCAGTGACAGATAAAGAACCAGTTGCTAGGGAATACCCGATGAGAGAAACACCAGGTGGTAGTTATGTGCATGTTCCATGGACCAGACAGGATATACTGTCATTTACAAATGATTTCCCAAAATTGAGAGAGAAACCAGTAGAATGGTACAGACAAGTGGAGAGATTTGTTAAGGTGTCAAAGGTGCTGTGGATAGATCTAGATGGATTGTTTGATATAGTAGTGCCTGCTGATTTGTGGACAGAATGTAAGATTACCATTGATTGGCCAACTGTAGAATATCCAAGGGATGCTAAAACAGGAGCGCCAGGTCAAGAAGTGATGAGGAAGTATGATCAAGTAGTTACCTTTTTGAAGAATAAAATTCCACCAAAAGAAACAGATTGGGTAAAAATAGACAGAACAACACAGGAAAGCAAAGAATCAGTGCATGCGTACTACGAGAGATTGTTGTTGGTTTTCAAACAGTATAGTGGTTATGAGACACTAAGTGAGAAGGACATGAGTCATTTTGTATATAGGTTTGTGTATGGATTAACACCAGAGATAAGTGAAAGGATTAAGCAGCACTTGATAGGATGGCAGAATAGCACAGTGGATGAAGTTTTGAGATATGCTAAGTATTGTAGTGATGAAATTGAGAGTAAACAGCGTAAATTAAAAGAAAAAGCCATGTGGGCACAGGTAAAAGTTGCAGAGAAGCAAGAAGCTCAATTGAATAATACTAGCAGTGAAACAGGACAGTTTAAATCCCGACCTAATATAGGTAAAGGAAAAGGACAAATGAGCATAGATGAGGCAAAGAAAAAGTGGCCATGCCATAATTGCGGAAAGCTAGGACATTGGAGAAACGAGTGTAAATTTCCTCCAAAACCTAATGTGGAAAATCAATCATTAAATTCACAGGTGCAGAGTGAGGTAGTTACTCAACAAGGTCAGGTGCCACAACCACCACTTCCCAAGAGTGTTAACCAACAGAAATACAGTGCAGAAACAGGATTCTACAGAGGAGAACAGGTAAAACAGTTGTCGCGTGCAGCTGAAATTTCTCAAGGTTACGACAGAATGAAGATGATACGGATGAAAGTTCCTGACGGTGCCTAAGAGAGAGGGAAGAGTGCGTGCTTGGCGCAACTCTAGAGGTAGATCAGTCTGGTCCATTTGTGGATGGAGAAGTGAATGGTGCAAATGTAACATTCCTTGTTGACACTGGAGCTACCCGTTCTACTGTTAGGTCAGTGGAAATTCCAAATCTTCCTCTCTCAGGTGAACATATCCAAGTGGTTGGAGTTTCCAATCATCAAATTGAAACGCCTCTTACTAGATTAGTAAAGGTAAAAATTGGTCCATTTAGTGAAATGCACCGATTTGTGGTGTGTGATTGTAGTCCCGTGAACCTTTTAGGACGCAATTTATTGTGCAAAATGAACTGCACAATTTATTGTACTCCAGACGGAATTGCATTTCAGACCCCAGATGAGGATGTGCTGTATAAAATGACAATGGTAAATTTAGAACCAGAAGTAAATGGTTTGTTTCCTGTATTTGATGCAGAGAAAATCCCAATTGAGTTATAAAGAACAGTGAAAGAAGAAGTGTGAGACTTGACAGGAGAAGATGTAGGATTAATGAAAGGAGTAGATCCCGTAAAGATAACAGTAAAAGAAGGAACGAGTTACCCAAATACGCCCCAGTATAAATTGACTCCAGAAATAATTGAAGGAATAACGCCAGTAATAAATAAAATGATTGAACAAGGGATTTTAAAAGAAATTATGAGCAGTCTATGTAATTCGCCAATAATGGGACTGAAAAAGCCAAACGGAACATATAGAATCGTATAGGATTTAAGAAAGGTAAACAAAATTGTTGTACCTTGTTGCCCAATAGTACCGAACCCTGCTGTGATTCTATACCAGATTCCACGTGAAGCAGAATGGTACACAGTAATTGATTTATGTCATGCATTTTTCTCTATTCCATTGCATCCAGATAGCCAGCCAATATTTGCGTTTAGGTTTGGAGAGCGTATTTTGGCATGGTGCCGAATTCCTCAAGGGTACACAGAAAGTCCCTCAATCTTTAATCAGATCCTAAAGAAATCTTTGGAAGATTTAAGAATGCCTGAAAAGTCAGTAATGGTTCAGTATATTGATGACCTACTGGTGGCATCAAAAACGAAAGAAGCATGTGTCAATGATACAATTGCTTTGCTGAATCATTTAGCAAAAGAGGACATAAAGTGTCTCCTTCAAAATTGCAGTTTTGTCAACAAGAAGTCCAGTATTTAGGGCATAAAATTGAGAAAGGAGTACGAAAGGTAACGACAGAAAGAATAAAAATGATTCAAGGAATGAGAGCTCCAATGACACAAAGAGAGGTAAGAATGTTTTTGGGAATGGTTGGATATTGTCGACAATGGATAAGCGGTTTTTCACTAATTGCTAAACCATTGCAGAAACTGACAAAGAAGGATGTTAAAGATCCTTTTGAAATGAATGATGAAGAAATGAAAGCATTCAGAGAGTTGAAAAAGAAATTGTGTGAGGCTCCAGCATTGGGAATGCCTGACTATGAGAAAGATTTTGAGCTGTATTGCAGTGAAAGAGATGGATGTGCATTTTCAGTTTTGGTGCAGAGACATGGAACTATGAAAAGACCAATTGCATATTTTTCAGCTGTTTTAGACCCTGTAGCGAAAGCGTTGCCTGGATGTTTGAAAGCAGTTGCTGCTACTTGTGTGAGTCTGGAACAAAGTGAAGGCATAGTGATGGGATATCCATTGAGAGTGTATGTTCCCCATTCTGTGGAAATTCTTTTGACAAGAACAAAAACCCAATACATGACACATAGTCGGCTGACTAGGTATGAAAAGGTGATTTTGAGTGCAGATAATGTGACCATTGACCGATGTATGAATGTAAATCCTTCAACATCATTGCCAGATGAAGAGAATGTGATTGAAATGGATGAAGTAGATCATGATTGTCTGAATGTGCTCGAATACTGTACAAAACCAAGAGCTGACATCCGAGATGAGCCTTTGAAAGAATCAGATTATATTCTGTTTGTGGATGGCTCATGTTTGAGAACGAGTGATGGAGTTCTAAGTGCAGCATATGCAGTTTGCACAGTAGCAACTGTATTGGAAGCATCTTGTCTGAAAGGTGTACGGTCTGCCCAAGTTGCAGAATTAGTAGCTCTGATTCAAGCATGTAAGTTGGGAAGAAATGTACGGGTTACGATTATGACTGACAGCCAGTACGGCTTTGGGGTCGTGCATGATTTTGGTCAGATTTGGTCACAAAGGGGTTTCTTGACGTCTGCAGGGACGCCCATCAGAAATGGAGATTTTGTGAAAAAGTTGCTTGAGGCGATACAGCTGCCTAAACAGATCGCTGTCGTGAAGTGCAATGCACATAAAAATGGGGAAGACTACATTACTGTTGGCAATAGATATGCTGACGAGATGGCACAGTACTGTGCAAAGAATGTGGTTTCTTTGAATAAATGTCGCGAAAGAGAGCATATTTCTTGTCCTTTGCTTTTTACTAACTCTATTGAAACATGGGATGAGGTGAGACAGTTACAAGAAGCTGCAGAAGACGAAGAAAAAGATACTTGGCTAAAAGCAGGATGTAGAAAACATGAAGAAACTGATGTATGGGTTTACAGGGATGAGAGACCAGTTATGCCTGATAGCATGATTTCTGACATGGCACGGATGTACCATGGGCAAGCCCATATTGGGAGAGATTCAATGATCAGACTTTTTAGACAAACATGGTATAATCCAAAATTCAGAGCCATAGCTGAGAGTCTTTGTCAGAGATGTCTTATTTGTCAACAGTTAAATCCAGGAAGAAAGACAGTAGTGAGTCTAGGAAGAATAGGAAGAGAAGGGGGTCCTTTCACTAGAATGCAAATGGATTTTATTGAAATGCCACCTTGCAGCAGATTGAGGTATGTTCTAGTGGTCGTCTGTTTGTTTTCACGTTGGGTAGAAGCATATCCAACAAGAAGGAATGATAGTATCACAGTAGCAAAACTTTTGTTGCGAGAATTCATTCCTAGGTATGGTTTTCCAGTCACGATTGAAACAGATAGAGGAACACATTTCCAAAACGAATTAGTTAAACTGATTTGTGAAGCACTTAGTATTAAACAGAAACTGCATTGTGCATACAGACCAGAGGCTTCTGGAATAGTAGAGCAAGTGAATGGAACGATCAAGAACAGGTTAGGAAAAATGTGTCAAGCTACAGGACTCAAATGGCCAGATGCTCTGCCATTAGTTCTGATGACAATCAGAAGTATTCCGGAAAGGAAAACTGGACTCAGTCCACATGAAATAATCATGGGACGAGCAATGAGACAAGCACAAGTACCTGTCAACAAGCTACTGACTATAACTGATGATCTAGTACTGGATTATTGCAAAGGATTGGCTGATGTGGTGCGTTCTGTGTTTCATCAGGTTGGACCGGATGCGACCACTCTTGAAAGAAAACCAGCTCACGACTTGAATCCAGGAGATTGGGTTCGAATAAAAGTCCACCGGAGAAGAAACTGTTTGGTTCCTCGCTGGGACGAACCACGACAAGTGATCCTAGTGACGACCACCGCAGTCAAGTGTGCAGGAGTGAAACACTGGGTACATGCCAGCCACACCATAAGAGTTCCAGAACCTAAAGATCGACATGTGAGTCGGCATCTGGAAATATCAGATAACAGTTCAGCATCAGAAAGAGAAGAGGAGACAAACAGGGTGCCAGAACCTGAAGATCGACCTGTAAGTCGACATCTGGAAGACCCAACTACAAGTGCAACGATAGAAGAAGAAGAGGAAATAGAAGAAATAGCTGAAGTTCCAGAATTTGAAGATCGACCTGTAAGTCGACATCTGGAAATATCTGACACCAGTTCAGAATCTGATACAGAACATTCGGAAAGTGAAGAAATTCTAAAAAGAAAGTGGAATTTTGAAAGCATAAGAGAAGAAACTGAGCCAGAAGATAGTGACAGTGAGCAACCAAGTACAAGTTGTGGTAAAATTCCTTCGAAGATAATATTAATAGATGAAGAAGGGAGAGTTTCAAACCAAAAGCTAGAAAAATCGGAAAAATCCCGAGGAGCAGTAGGGACAGATAGTCAAACACAAGAACAGGGAAATTTAGAAGCAGATAGAGAAACTGACACAAAATCGGAAGAACCTCGAGGAGGGACAGAAATAGGTGAACGAAGGAAGATAAGAAAAGAACCACAAGTAGATGAAAGTGAAATTATAAGCTTCAAAATAAGAGGAAATAACGAAAGAATTGAAACAGAGTCTGAAGAAAGTGGAGAAGAAAGAAATGAAAAACTAGAGACAAGAAAAAGAAATTGGAAAACAGAAAGAGAGGAAAAAGGAAGTGAAGCAAAAAGGCCAAGAAAAGGAGACAATTGGCCCAACGAAGTAAGAAAATTAAGATACAGAATCATAAGGTTGGATGGAAAAAGTGCTGAACAAGTGAATGAAATAACAAGTCAGAAAGAGCAAGAAAAACAAGGTGGAAAACACTTGCAGAAAACGAAAAGAATAAAGAAAGTAAATCAAAAGTATAGATCGCCTGAATGGTTGTATCGTGCTTTGACTAGTCATAAAGAAGAGAAGAACAAAGAAGAATTGAACACTCACGAAAACCCAGAACAAAGAAACCTGATGGGAGAAAGTGAAGTGCAACAAACCTGAAGCAACAAACCTGAAGAAGTTTTAGATAGTTTACCGAATTTGACAAAACACTGAACTGACGAATTTACCGGATGTGACAGAGAAAGGATTCTGAAAAGAATTAAAAGAAAGTACCAAGCAAAGACAAAATATTGGAAGTACAGAGTGGCAAGCAAGTCATTTCTGAGGTGTAGTGACACAATTTTCAAGAAAACAAATAAATAAGGTTAAAGGACAAAATGGAGAATACTAGAGATAGAAAGTGTAGATGTGAGTTTTTAAGTAGATGGTGCAAGATGTGTTGTTTTTGTACAGGTTTATTAATAACAGTATGGGTGGTTTTAGCAATAACTATTCCAATTAGTTTAGCTGTAGTGGAAAAGTCTAATAACACTGAGAAAGAAAAAGGAGCTAACACTAAAGAGCCAATTATTTTAAAGAGTAGTGCAGAATTACATAAGGACAAATCAATAACAGATTTTTCAAAAAATGTTTTTACAAAATTATTATATGAGTATGTAGAAACAATGGATGTAAGAGATTGCTATGTTTGTATGCAGTTGCCTGCATCTGTAGCAGAGGGTGTGACTTATCATCACCTCCCTTTGACATATGGAATAACATGTAGTGTTTTAGCAAGTTTATTTTATAAAACAGGTAGATTAGAATATTATTACACTGACATAAATAAGATTTTTGCAAAAGTTTCTGTAGTTCCCGAGCTTAACAAAATAAAAGAGGGAAAGACGTTTGGTGAATATTTCTTAGAAGATAAGATCTTAACATTAGATAGTATAATTAGGTACAACCTCACCTGTGAGTTAAAGAAGGAAGAAAAAGTATTTTTAGAAATGGTTGAAGAGAGAAGAGTGAAATTTCAAAGAAAAGTGATAGAAGAGACAAAAACACCTCTTTGGGCGTTTGAGGAAGACCATCATGACAAGAAAAAGACAAATGCAGCTATGACTCTGGATTGGCCCCAACAGGGAAGGTTGTGCATTAGAAGAAATAAGACAAGATATGACAATTATTTTGTGGGTTCCAGCAATTGCCATGACAATTACCAAATTTTAGGTGGATGGGGATTCAAAGGGGGAAAAGATCCAATATTTCCAGGGATTTATTATGTTTGCGGGAATAGGGCTTATTATAGGTTGCCGGACCATTGGTATGGGTCATGCTACTTAGGCCTGGTCTTTCCAAAGATTTTTCATATGGATAGGAAAGAAAAAGGAACACACAAAATGATAAATACCTTTACACGTAGAAAGAGGGAAAGTTTTTCAGAAATAGTAGGTGACATTTTTGGTGCATTGATACCAGCAGTGGGAGTATCTTTGAATGCATTTAGAATTCGGAAATTATCCACAGTGGTAGATCGCTTATCTACAGATACTGCTGGAGGGTTCTTAATGGTAAATACCGAGATGGTTGCCATGAGAGCTATGGTGATGCAAAATCGTCTTGCCCTTGACATTCTTTTGGCAAAAGAGGGCGGAGTCTGTGGAATGCTGAAAGTCCAACATTGTTGCACTTACATTCCTGATAAAAGCGAAAATATACAGAAGTATATAACAAATATTACAAATTTGCACAAAGAACTTGTTCCACTGGAGGTTGAAAGTGTGTGGGAAAACTTGGTAAAGGGTTTTCTTCTGTAACAAATTGGTTAACAAGAATGAGTGGATTAATAATAGGGAAAGTTATAATAATAGCAACCATGATAATAATAATAATATTAGTACTGAAGCTTGCAGTAACATGTATAAAGAGAAAAAGAAGGCAGAATAAGATAGAAAAAGAAAACATGATAAACAAGGAAAGAGAGAGAGAAATAGGTGAGATAGAGTTAGAAGAAATAAAAGAGAACATGTACAAGAAAACGAAGAAACAAGTTGAAAGGGATACAGTTGTATAAACTAACAAAAGCAAACGGATAAAAGATATATGCTGTCTGAGAAAATTGTATAACTTGGGTTTTTGTGGTGATGTTAAAAATCACCAAAGGGGGAGTTGATGGAGCAGGGTAAATGTAAAAATGTTAACCTCCTAATATTTTCGTACAATATTAATAAACATGTTCGTTTAAGTAAATAACCAACAATGTATGTTAAGGGTTAATGGTAATACGCAATTCAGTGTGCAAATTAATTGACTTATAATTGTTTACGTTTCTAACATAACATAATATTTGCGTACTAATTTAATAATAAATGCATGATTTGTGCTTTTAAATAAAACGTGTGGTTGCAAAATAAAGCGATGGTAAGTAAGGGACAGCTTTATATGTTGCTTCTGCTAGGTAATACCTAATTGGGGTACGTAGAAAGACGGGAGGGAAACGAAAGGGTTTATATTTCTTTGTTTTAATAACATTTTGTTTATCTTTGAAAATAGTGCGCTTAGGCCTGCCGAGCAGAAATATAAAATGGCCGCGAGTTACTAGAGTGCGCATGAACGGATGAGACCATGTGATAGAGGAGAGAGGCTGTGGAAAAGGGATGATCACGTGCTGATGCCGAGAGGCTAAGATGAAAGTATGGTCAAGGCTGCTGTGACCCTTCTGAGCAGATATGTGCCAAGATGATCAGCAAGAAGCGTGAGAAGCCTGGTTGAATCAATAGACGGAACTGTATTACACAAAATGTAACAGAAAAAGATACAATTTGGACTGATCGAAACGGATGAGCAAGTGCATGAACTGTGGGAAACGATGCTTGCATGGACATTCCACACGGAACTGGTTGAGACCAAGAAGTTTGATTAAAATGTATATGGACCTGAGTTTTTGACCAATGAGAATGAATCGCGCCATGTAAGAAGAAACATTTTATGCTGTAAGCTAGAATTAGGGTATAAGAAGACCTACTCTTGGTGGGAGGGGTATGTATGCTGTTAGAATGCTGCGGGAGATGCTGCTGAAATTAGATGCTGCATGAGTTAGATGCTGTAGATGGGAGAAGTTGCGGTCGCTGATGCTGACGAGCTGATGCTGCTGCTGTTATTTTCCTTTTCCAGTTGAGTATAAAGATGCTGCTTTAGGAGAACTTTTATTTGATAGATTTTTATTAGAATTTTTAGGTTTTCCCTAGAGAGATAGATAGGTTGATCTATAGAGTTCTTAGTATGATAACCTCATTTTTCCGTCTAATAAAAGTGTCATGCAATTTCAAACTATTCTTATATTGATGATAAATGCAATGATCTGAATAATAAGATTAATCTCAATTTCCTGCATTCAAAAACTTGATATAAACTTTATTATTCTTTAAACAAATGACTCAGTGATTTTCTTTAGCATAATGATCAGTAATGAAATGGTAAAAGAGTTCATTGTGATTGAGCTGGTCTTAATCACCATCAACTGATTCCTACTAGTTGGTCCATCGACCAATGAGCGGAATACCTTAAAAGCAAATGAGAAATATTATGTCATTATAAAAGAGGTATCCCGTCTCCTTCCAGCGAATCGTTTTTCTCCTAGGTTTCATGACGGAGGAAATCCAGGGAACAAATGAGTAAGTGAATGTATATGCGGAGTTATGGGCCCCACCGTTATATGGATATAGTGTGTGTGTTAGAGAAATAATTGCACCTGGATGACCAAAAGCATAATAGGAGAATTATTTTTATTGTTAGCGCTGGATCACTAACAAAGGCTTTCTATAGTGGGCTAATCTATCAATACCTCGAAGCATCTTAGTAGAAGGTGTTTTGTGGATTTGCTCTGGTCTTGTTACCTATAGGACATCAAATACTCATCTGCAGGTACTTTACATTCTTTGATAGCTAGAATTCTTTGAATATAGGATACAAAGCATTGTTGTGCTTATACGTGTTGGTTGGCCCATCCATTTAACACTTTATTTATTATTGTCAAAAAATGGAAAGGATAATCTAAAGCTATAGTAAAACCTCAAAGTTGTCATGGAGATCTCGCCTTGCACATTACTCAGTGAATATACGTTTTATGTAGATTTGCTTTACTGCCCAAGAAGCTCATAAGTAATTCTGTCATAGAGCTAAATTAGATCTGAGGTGCATCAACTCCATATCAATTTTGATACGGGTAGTTTATCAATGTGGTAAAATAATTGGTCACGAAAAGAAGAGGGACAAATCTATAAGTAATGGAATTTTTCTAAGTATAACATGCAGGATGTCACACATTTACTTTTAATTTGCGCACTCTTGGATGTATCGAGGAAACACTTGCTAAATCTGATGTTTGTAAAGCATAATGTATGTACAATGGCCGATGCTATCAAATTTCTGCAGTTACCTTGTTCAATTAACGTGGGCAATCATCTTTTTAAATACATTACTTATTTTTTTTGTGCTCTGTTGGATAATTCTGGGTTGCCGGGAGGCATTAAACAAATAAATACATACTTAAAAACCACTCTGATTATTGATTGGTACCAATCTTTTCTTTGTGTTGCAGGAAGCTGTGACCATGGAGGTATTTCTAACATCAGCAAACCTTATGTAATTCAACTGAACTGGAGAGGTTTTTCCTACAGATTCGGTGGGTGGGGTAAGGTGTACTCTTTACAGGATCTCCAGGAGGAGCTCTACTGGACGGCCCGCCTCAATCCAGACGGAAGATACCTAGAATATTACCGAATCTTCACCTCCCACGATGATCTGCTGCTGTCCAAAAATTATAAGGAGTACAGACTGGAGTACGGACAAGGCAGTGGAAGTGCAGTGTATGAGGACTACCTGTACTACAATTGTCACGCATCACCTGACGTGCAAAGTTGACGTCACCACCAACAAACTGGTTTTAAGGAAAAACCTTCCAGGCGCTGTGTTTAACAACCGCTTCTCCTATGCTGGAGTCGCATGGCAAGACATAGATTTCGCAGTTGATGAGAGTGGCTTGTGGGTCATTTACTCAACAGAAGCGAGCACAGGGAACATTGTGATCAGCAAGCTGAATGAAACTACACTGACTCCGGAAAAGACCTGGCAAACTAGGCAGTACAAGCCCTCAGTCACCAACGCGTTCATCGCCTGTGGAGTCCTCTATGCTGTCCGTCCTATCAACACAAGAAAGGAAGAACTGTTTTACTCCTTTGACACAAAAACAGAGAAAGAGGGGACACCTAGCATCATGATTGATAAAACCTTAGAAACAATGCAGAGCATCAACTACAGCCCCTCGGACCATAAACTCTATGTCTACAGTGATGGATATCACGTCACATATGATACAGCTTTTCTGCCTGCTTTGAGTTAACTTTTACATAGATTTAAACATCATAAGTTGCATAATACTCTTGTAATTGTGGGTAGTTTTTAATATTCATGTAAGTGTTGAATAGAAATTGATGAGCAGCACTGCGTAAGTCCACAGATGTTTTTTTTTTTAAATAGAATTGATACTAAAATGCATACATGAAGAGGAACTTGTCATCTGATGTGAACAACCAACAGACTGTATACTCTTTTGCTTAGTGATGCATCTACTCTTAGATACAGAAGGACATAAATCCTACCATTGAAAAAGGGCAAGTATTAAATGTTCTCTTCATGTTTGGTGACACCTACCTTACAATGCCTCCAGGATTCATCCTTGATCCCATTCATATTGCTGTTATTTCCCAAAGAATGTCCCCCACATCCTGAGTACTATTTCTCAACACTCTACTGCACACACAATATTCTATTCTTTCCGTTTACATTATCATTCCAAAGCCATGAATTCAGGTTTTCCTGATTGCTTTTTACAACTTAGGAGGCATCAACACAAAAATCTTCAACACCTCAGTGAAAGGTTTCAGCAAATCAACCAAACTATTGACACCCGCTTATGATAAGCAGACGTAGATGACACTCCATCCTGTCTAGGTGTGATCTTTGCACCTTCTGGTATGGATCACTCCCAATGTGGGCCACTGAAGTGAAACGCTAAGGTGGCTGCTACATTCAGGAAAGTTCTTCTTGCGCCTATTGTATATCGGAATATCCAGTTTTAAATAGAAATATTGTAGCAAAAATATCGACAAAAATATTGATGAGGTAAATATGCAAAGGTAAGTGTAGACCAAATTCTTAACTCCACAGCTGTGTACCTTGAAGGTATGTACATTGTCAGAGTACATGCATGTGGAGATAAGTATAGTAAACCTATCCACTGCTATATAGGCATACCCGCTGATATGTTGGTCGTCAATATTTTTGCTATGATAGTTTGGTGGCACAATATTTTAACTTCATAATGGAAGTTGCTCCCTTTTCTTTCTTAAGCACTTCTAAATATGAGGGGAGAATCATTCATTTGACCCGTATTTTCTAGTTGCCACGTCAACCGAGAGCTCAAGCGGCTGTTATGTTGCTAAAATAATCTTACTCATAGCTTTCTGTATTTTCATACTGATAGATATTTTCTTAGACAGGCCTTGGAAATGAGGCATCATAGTTTTGCATTGCTTAATGTTATGCAGTGATGACTAACGCTCACAACTGATATTAAAAATATATTACTGAAGTGGTTTTGTCGAGCTCATTATTTTGGTAAAAGATGTGAGACTCAGGCCTTTGAAGTTCAAACAGCAGGTTTCACCACTGGATCGACGGAACCCGCAGTTATGGGGTTTCTTTGTGGCTCAGCAGTTCTGATCAAATTGTTGAGCAATTGTGTTTCTGCACATTCTATCTACTGCTACAGTCGCATGAATGAAGCAACCCTGTGCCATTTTCAAAACATGTAAGCCCTCTTTTCTGATTGATCATTTCTGTAACTAATTTCTCTCCACTAACATAAGACCTTTTGAATGTGCTCCCATTATTCTTGAATCCTACCCACGATGAATGTCTTTTTTGCAGTTTTATACAACAAAAACTTGGTCCAAAGGCATCCGAGCACTTTACATGAGCGCAAATTACAATATACAAGGTCAGATTTGTTTTTATGGCACGGGGAGAGTAAGTGATTTGCTCAAAATAACAGAAGGTTGTGCCCAACTAGGGACTCGAACCTCGTTCCCCAGTTCCAAAGTGAGCAGCTCAGGCTGTTAGGCCACATCCCCTCTCGTCTTACCGCATCTCATCTTACCTGGTAGGATACAATCGCATCAAAGGGCATATCATTTTCAGTATGCACATTTGCCATTAAAAGTGAGGCAGAAAAATGGGATGATGAAAGCTAGTTGATACAAAAATAAGGCAATCACTTTTATTCTGTGCATAAAGTTGCCATTCCTTTGGTCAAAAAACATCACAAGCACAAAAAATACTAAGGACATAAATTAGTTAAACACATTTTGCCACATCATAATATCCCTTGTTAACGCATTAAATCTCATATGACCTCAATACTGTATTGGACTCTAATATTTATTCATAATTGGCCACAAATGCAAAATTGGCTTTGCCGGAAAAGCAAGGCACCTTGTTTCTGAGCTCTCGTCACTAATCCTGCCAGTTGGTCACATCAACCCCAACATCATCTGGGCGAAGACCTTTCACTCAGTGGAACCACAAGAAGTTTCGAATGAGGTTTTCAGTGATCTTGTCTCTACTCACAAATCCAGACCTGGCCTTGGATGTTAAACCACGGAGATCATCAGGGATCCCACTGCTTCTTTCTAGTCTCCTTTGCAATCTCTAATGCAGGAACTCCTAGGGGAGGTTGTTTCTGAGCACAATACAGAAGCAACGCCTGAAGAAAGTTAGCAATGGAAATGCACAATTCGAGCTTAAACACTGGTAATACCAGTGGGTTAAGTCTGTTCCATCACTTTATGTTTGCTACAGTACTACAAACACAGACTGACCACACGGAAATCAGTGTTGGCCAATAGTAGAAAGGACAATCCAGACCAAATTGCAAACATGTTTTGCCCTTGTTGGGCCTCAAAAGTGTAGTGCAAATTTAATCAATATAGCACGGTAAGATAAGGACTCACCTCTGAGCATATACACACCACGTTGAATGGGTCATTTCGATAGCACAAGATGATGAGTCGTAATGCTTGAATCAGCCTGAACCTCCGGTAATTGCTCTGGATCTATTCCATTCCATCGTTTTCAGTGCAAGTGCCACTACAGGCAGAGCCAAATCACATTTAAATCACCCTTGTAAGGAAAGGCCAATCTGAACTTCTAGGACATGTCCCCCCTGGAGGAGAAACACTGCAGCCTATACATGCTTCAGTCCGGTTGGAGAGAAAGGACTGTCACCCCAACAACATTCCTTGACCCTTACATCTTGAAATCACATTTCCTTTCTCCAATCCAATACTGCATTTTAACCGTCACCACACAAGGCTGCTCTGCTACAGGTCTAGATTAATAATTTGCTGATATATGAATGTGAATGAATGTTTAGACTAGTAGTGCGCGACAACTGTTCCAAAACGCTTCCCTTAAAATACTACGGGCCACCGGGTATCTTCGGAACCTAGGCTCACATATATAAAATCATTAGTTCCCTTGTGAGAAATTTATAAGCCTAAACTTCTAGGGTAAACAAACAAGCTGTATTACTCGTCTGTTTTGTCCATCATCACTAGTATATTTAATTCATCATCAAAGTTTGTGTTCAAATAATATTAATGAAGTGCATACTGTCCATTGCGGAACCCCTTGTTTTAGCTATTGGCTGCTTGATCAAAAAAACAACATATTGACAGAGGGCCTCTAAAATGGAACTACAGTCAGAGGTTATTGGCCTGTCTGGTGAATTTTTAAATTGGTGAGTATTTTGGGCAATGTACAGAAGACTGGAATTCTTGGATGGTGTTTCTTTAGAAAAGCATGTTAATTTTTCCTCAAAAACCCATGTCTAGACCTCGTTTTGTGAGTTCTTTAATCAATGTTTCAATTTCTTTTGTGGATTGTATCAAATCTTGCTGTAGCAATCCTATCGGACAATTGAGTATGAATTTCCTCTTAATAGTCGGAAGTATTCTGAATGACTATACCCACACTCTTATCCACTGGCTTAATGAAAAAAATGTCAGTTCCTCTTAAGGGTTTGGACAGCCTTACTACAATCTGGAGATTGTTGTAATGTATGTACTTTCACTGTTTACTTACTTGGGATACCATGCGCAAAAACAATTCCTCAAGGCATTTAGAAAGAGGAAATAACAAGGAGGGAAAAAATGGTTTCCTTCTCGTTACACCATCCTCGGGGAGGTGTAGCAACTTCACGAAATCCTAGGTTTACAAACCTTTGTAAATCTGGGATTGCCTGAAATCCATGGGTGGATGCACGGGAACGTCCATGCTCCACCCATGTTATGCATCCCAGAATTAAATGTAGTCCATTTCAGCGAAATCGGCTGCATTGCGTTACATTTCTTTGCAAAGCCATGCAAGGTGGCACAAAACGCACCTTGCCTGACTTTGTAAATGTTTATTTGCATTTGCACAAAAGTGGTGCAACCACGATGCAAAATGTTAGGAAATCTGGCTCTATCTCTTTGCTTGTTATTCCACAAACACAACATAATGGTAGAGAGGCACCCTTTTACCCCTTCTTGGAAACTTCAGTCTGAAGCAGAGCTTCACTCGTGCTATCAAATCCTCCGGCGGATCTCCTGCTCCTCCTTCATCCTCTGGGACCACCTGAGCTCTAAAATGTTGACTCTGACTCCATTTTCCAGCAGTTCCACGCATCAGTGTGTCTATCTCACTCCTTTGCCTCTCCGACACTCAATCTTTTTTAGGTCTCGCGCCTAGCGTGCAGCGCGCATGCGTTGCTCGTTTTGCAAGAGGCATGGTGTATATACTATAGCGGGTAAACTTCGCATAAGCTCCGCCCACTCTCCGCCCATTTTTTTGTTTGGCTTATAGCCTAAATGCTGCCTCCTCATTGGATCTGTCTTGTTAGTCCCTCCTCCCGACGGCCATGGCGTAATTTGTACGCTTCCGAGGCTATTGGCCCCTTTACTGAAAAGTATTTTTTCCCCTGTGTGTCCCCCACCGCCCCTTCACACAGTCCGTGACTTTTCGCCAACACCTCACCCCCCCACTCCCGTTCGTGCCTTTTTAACAGCCCCACTCCCATTTTCAATGCAATACGTCTCGCGTAAATGCGAGTCGTATTGCATTGCAAATGCTTGTTTAAAATAGTGCTCAATAACATGCGCGCGCTGCCTTAGATTCTGCGCATGTGCCAAAAGTCGGCGCGCTCGTGGATTCGCTGGCTCACCCGGAAGCTTCGCATCAGGCAGCTTTCTCATTGCTGTCCGACCTGCCCCCGGGCTAAACATTCAGCATTATCAACACGGGCGCCATATTTTAGCAGGCGCCCCTGTCTCGTGTGCGCACCGCTCTGCAGTAGTACCACCTCCGCACTCTGCATTGCCAATGCTTGTTTTTGCTTGTTTTGTCTAGCGCGATGTTTGCTATGCTGTCCTCCAGGTCAGGAATGCGCTCAATCGCAGTGCGCATGAAAGTGAAAGCTACAGCGCAGTGCTCCGGAAGCAGCCAACGATTTCAATAGTGGTGCAGTGTTGCGGGGAAAGCAAGCTCGTTGACCCAAAGAGTGACATCACCCCGTTACTGTTTTTTAATCCTCATGCACTTTTAAAATGAGAAAGGACAAGATCTGCTAATGCCGAAGAGTGAAATATAGTTCTGGAGGTAAAGGAATAACTAGAAGTTCTGGAGGTTACGCTGGTGTTGCCGGGACGGAGACCGAGTGCACGTAGGTGTGAGCGAGAGACATGGTGCGTGCAGCACAGGTGTGTCGTGACTGCCACGGGGCGGAAGATAACAGGGGCACCACGCGAGGCTGCTGGTAGGAGGGACGCAGCCAGAGGGTGCGGGCCATTCAGAAGATGTTCGTGCCAGCCACGGATGGGTTTGTGCCAGTCTGAGAGAGTGTGCCAGGCGATGTTTCTAAGTCATGGGTAGGTGTCAAAGGCGTGTGCCACTCGAGTGCATTGTGTTATTCAGAGGGCATCTGCCAGTCGCAAGATGCGTGTGCCTTTCTCAAGTGGGTGTAAAGTCAGTAAATGTGCCAGTCAAGAGATGCTTCTGGCAGTTAAGAGTGGTGCAGAGGGCTTGTGCCAGTCAAGAGATGCTTCTGGCAGTTAAGAGTGGTGCAGAGGGACACTGGCATTGTATCATTCGGGTGACGTGTGCCAGTTATACCAACAACAGGGCAGAATCCAGTCAAAGCGGGTCCGTCCATCACAGGGTGTTTGAGGGTCAAAGGTTGCATGCAGGTCAGTGGGTGAGCGGAATTCGAGTAGGCTGCTGTGTTAACGTGTATGTTTCTCAAAGGGTGTACACGTGAGAAGCTGTTACTCGAAAGGAGTAAGTTTGTATTAGAATGTGTACGCAGGGGAGTCAGTTAAATGTTGTGTTAGTATCGCTAAAATGGCGCTTGTGTGTGCTCGCGTGGGTGCCATTCTGGCGGTGTTTGCATAAATCACTGGCCGTGCATGATACATGTTATGCAATCCAGTCAGCAGGTGCGTGTATGTTATTTCATTTACAATATATGCAGCTGCCTAGTTACCACGATATCCTTAACGAAACATACAAATTAAAGTTCCCAAACAGTTTTTTGCTTGAGAATATGTATATTTCCCACAGAAATATTTGTTTGCTTGGGTATAGAGAACTATTTAGTGATGAAGCAGTGTGTTTATGAATGCATACGTCCTCTTTGTGTCTGTCTCCACAGTGCAGCACGTGCATAGTTCCAGATGATTGCCGGATGTCAGTCTAGCTGTGTGTCTGCTTCCGAGTGGAAGTCTCTAGGAAATGTTGGTGTTTGAGTAAACTGTCGCAGTCTCTCGGATGCAGCCATTGGTGGTTGAGCGTATGTCTATAATATTGGGGTTGTCTGCCTGTCCATCGCAGACACTACTGAGGAGTTACTGAAGCCTGTTTATGCCTCCTAGACGGACTGTATGTTTGTTTGCCTCTGATGACCCCTCAGAAACGTTTATTAGATGCGGTGATTGCATGTGCGCATGATTGGAAGGTTGTGCACTCCTCTGTTAGGATCTAACATGTATGTTTTTATAGCTAGTGTGCCTCGCTGTAGTGTCTGAACTCGGCAGTGTTGCGGGAAGCGGGGTTAGAGGCTACTGCCATAGGACGTCTGCTTGCCCTCACAGCTCCATAGATACAATCAGCTGCTAGAGAGAGCACGAGAGTCATGCACATGCCCTACTGACCCCATAGTCCCATGGGTCAGATTTAATTTGCATCCCTTTCAAACTCTCCTTTCAGAGCCAGAGCCCGTGCTAGTCCAGGATGCACGGTACCATAGCTTGATAAAACCCCCAATTTTTAGAGTACTTTAACTAGGCATATTCCCGCGCTTTCGCGCGTAAAACCCTGTCAGAGTTCCGAATTTGGTAGTAGCAAAGTCGAGAGTTCCAGTCTTGGAGCACAAACGTGACTTTATTAAAGCTCAAAACACAGCACTGTCCAACCCGGAGAGATTCGCAGGCCTCTGAGCTGCGATCCCGCGCCACACTGCACATATAGAGACCAGCACCTAGGAGAGGCCCAGCCACCACTAGAGTGTCAGAGTCTGACATCACCTAACAATGAAAAACAAGGCGCTATAAAAGCTCTAGGCACCTGACATTGCTGAGGTTTAAGGGTTTGCGCACCATTTATTTTATTTTAGTCTGCACGTTTTTAAAGTGAGATCATTAATATATGTTTCACATTGTATTCTCAAAAGTAATCATATTAAGTTGTTTAAAACCACTTTTCTTTATTGAATTAAGCCTCAGGGAACGCTTTGGATTCAGGGCGCAAATCCCTCTTGTAACACTGCATAACTGCTTCTCCTTACACATTGCAGGTTGTAATATTCGTAAGTCTGACAGCCCCTTCTAGCACCAACCCTCTGTGGAGCTCATCCAAACATGCTGAGGTGTAACCATGGTACAATAGCTACCAAACTCGGGCATCATATGTCTTTTTGTTGCTAACCTGTGTAAGTCCACCTATTCTCACACAAATAGGATTGTTGCCATGCTGACCGCTAATAGCTTTTAGATTAAGACATTTTTTAAAACATAACTTAAACACATTGGCAGTGCCAATAGCTCTGGCTAAACACTTACAAGGTCCCAAAGGCGAGACCGATTGCATTGCAAATGCTTGTTTCTGTTTTGGCATCCATAGATTTCTCCAGTAGGTGCACCCTGTTTTCTAATTCAGTCACTGTCCCTTGCAAAGCATCCATTTAAACCACTCTGGGTTTCATGCACACCAATGATTTGTGAAGTTTTAATTTTTGTTTTATTCTTAGAAGATGCAAAGACAGTGAAAGTGAGGAAGGATTTTTTTAATGTTGGTTTTTGGTCAGTCAATATCTTTTATTGTATAATTTTCCTAACTTTACAATATAACTTGAATCAACAAAAAAACAATGTCATCTCATTTAAACATAGAACACATTTATAATTACACTACAATACGTAAAGGTGTGTAGGGCTCAAAACAACATTTATTTATAAACATTAGAAAACAGGAAAAATAAGATTAATGCTATCATGAAACTGCAAGTGGTGCAGAATGCTGCTGCTCGTATTTTCCACAATATTCCAAAACATCACTCTGCCCGCCATAGTCTCATCTCTTCACTGGTTTCCAGCAGAGGAACGGATTAAGTTTAAAGCACTCTGTATTGCTCATCAGGCCTTTTTGAACACAGGGCCTCTGATTACTCGCACCCTGATCCCCCCTTATGTTCCTGGGTGAGCTCTTCGTTCTGCTGGTGCCTTTCTTGCTAAATGCCTCGCCATCAGAAGGTCTAGATGGAGAGTGTAGCGGTCTAGTCTCCCACCGCTCACCAGCCCTAGGCCCAACCCGGAACCTACACCATACAATGTATCACCTTCTGGCCAGGCGTGGCCAGAAGGCTTAAATAAACGGGCCGGGGTCGCTCCGGACTTCCGGCCCAGCTGAGTGCCCATAAAGCATGTTGTCCGCGTGTGTTATTCATAGTCAAAACCAGGGCCCTTAGCATACACAAGAAGGGCCACGTTATACTGGCGACGAGGGTGGGTCTGCTGCCTGCAGCCGCCACGCTCCCGCACCTGCCTGCCAGCCAGCCGGAGCAACAGAGGAGCCCAGCAGCGAGACGCGCGCGTCGACGCCCACTTGCCTGGTCGAGCGCCCGGCAGACTCCGCTCTGGGACGGCGAACCAGCGACGTCACAGGCCGGTGACGCCAGGTACAGCGCCCGCTCTGCCGCCCCGCTGCCTGTGTCCATTGCTGCGACGCGCGTGTGCTCCCGGTGAGGCCTCCGGTCGAGCCCGCGCTGCCGGCGGTGAGGCGCGCATGCGCAGACAGCATCTCGCGCCAGACGGCTCCCTGTGGTGCAGTACCTCTCCCAGCCACTGGGGACCACGAGGGGTGAAAGGATCCTGCTCCCAGTGTAAGGCAGCACAAGGAGAACGGGACCACAGCGGTGCAGTACCTCTCCCAGCCACCAGGGACCACAAAGGGGAAGGAAGACAGCTCACAGCGTCAGGCAGTAAAAAGGAGAACGAGACCACAGCCACCTGTGCCTCCTGGCACATCTACCTGCCCTGACACCCAGCGCGCTGAGGGGCTACAGTAAGACACGGCCAGCAAGTCTAGCACTACCCCGGAGCAGATACCTTCAGCGCAGCAGCGCCAGCCACACACACGCGACCAGGGTGTCACCGGATTTCGCCCCGCCATGTCTGACCCAGCCACAGCAGCAGCCCAGCAGCCTGCACCCCTGGCCGCGTCTCCGGCACACCTACACTCCCAGGTCAACGTGCTTCCCCCGTTCAGCGAACTCATCGATCCTGCCACTGCGTCACCGAGGTGGAACGTGTGGATTGGCCGCCTAAACAACTACTTCATCGCCACAAGGGAAACGGACGGCGCGGTGAAGAGGTCGTTGCTACTACACTTCGCGGGGGACGAAATATACAAGCTGTTCGCGCACTTGCCCAACACGGGTGCACCCACAGACTACGAGTCGGCGGTTAGGGCGTTGAATGCCCACTTCGACCCTCAACTTAACCCCGACTACGAACGCTTCAAATTGCGACAGGCCCGTCAGAGGGAAGGGGAATCCATGGACGCTTTCCACGCACGCCTCCGGGAGCTCGCCAGCACGTGCACGGAGGATGACCAGACCAAGGAAGTGAGGGCACAAGTCACCCAAGGGTGCCGTAACAAGACCTTGCGGACCCTCATCCTCCGACAACCACGGATCACCTTAGAGGACATCCTCATCCTGGCACGATCCCATGACCTGTCGGAAGCCAGAGCCACAGTCATGGAAGCCGCGCTCACCCACCCAGCCGAAAAGCAGTGTCGGTCAAGACAGAGCGAGTCGACGTGGCCCGCAAGCCGGCGCGCGGGAGTCGAGGACGTTGGCCCAACAGAAGCTCGCGCCGACCACAGTGTGGGTATTGTGGCAAGGAGGAACACCCCCCGGAGGAATGCCCAGCTAAAGGCAAGACATGCTCCAAGTGTGGCGTTGCCAATCACTTCTCGAGCGTATGCTGCGGCGGAGGACGACACAAGGGACCTCCCGGGCGAAGACCACCCGCCAGAGCGGTGAGACAGCTCGCGCTAGATGAAGCCGAAGCGTCAAGACTGCAGAAAACACCAACACAACGGAGGCAGTACCTTGAAGATTCATCCACAGACGAAGAGGGAGAATGTTATCTAATATCATTCGCAAGTGACCTCAAGCGGAGGAGGCGTCCGCAGCCAACATGCGCCATCGAGATTGCCGGATCCCCCGGCACGGCGCTCATTGACACCGGGGCATCGGTGAACGTCATGGGGTGTCAACAATACAAGCGGTTAAGCCCAAGGCCAGTGCTCACGCCATCCAGAGTGAGGATCCTCACGTATGGGAGCCAGAAGCCACTCCCCTTAAAAGGGAAAATGACCGTCCAAGTGAAGACAGAGGGCCACGAGGTCACGACCACATTCCATGTCGTCGACAGGGAAGCGGACATCCTAGTAGGAAGTCACACCGTGGAAGACTTGGGCCTGGTAACATTTGCAAACGCCGTACGAACATTACAAACGGAAGACGTTCTAGAGCTATTCCCACAGCTGTTCAAAGGATTGGGGAACATGAAGCGGCCACCAGTAAAGCTGCACATAGACTCGTCAGTAAGACCCGTTGCCTTGAGGCACAGGCGCATTCCGTTTCACCTACGCCCACTAGTGGAGCAAGAGCTACAAAAGCTTGAACAACAAGGGGTGATAGAAAAAGTAACCGGACCGACCCCATGGGTATCGCCGATGGTCATAGCAGAGAAACCAAAGCAGCCAGGGCAAATCAGGCTCTGCATAGACATGCGAATGCCCAACCAAGCTATACGAAGAGAAAGGCACCTGACACCAACGGTCGACGACATCCTGGCCGACCTCAATGGGTCCCGGTGGTTCTCCAAGTTAGACCTCAACGCGGGGTACCACCAGTTGAGGCTAGCAGAAGAAAGCAGATACATCACCACCTTCTCGACACATCTGGGACTCAGACGATATAAAAGGCTGAACTTTGGGATATCGTCGGCCGCAGAGATATTCCAGAATGCGGTAAAGGAAGTCCTGTCCGGTTTACAAGGGGTGCTTAACGTCAGCGATGACATCCTAATACACTCAGCAACGCTCGAAGACCATCACCGCCAACTACGAGCCACCCTCCAGCGCCTCGCGGACCATGGGGTGACTCTCCACAAGGAGAAATGCCAATTCTACAAGCGATCCATCGAATTCTTCGGATACGTCTTTAGCAAGGAGGGAGTGCAAGTAGACCCTCGGAAGTCTCAAGCCATCCAGCTCGCTCCTGCACCAATGACGGCGTCGGAAGTCCGAAGTTTTTTGGGCATGGCAACGTACTGTGGGCGGTTTATACCCAACCTGGCCACTATCGCAGAGCCTCTACGGAACCTGACGAAGAAAGACACTGGATGGAAGTGGGGCCGGGATGAAGAAGAGGCATTCCGGAAGGTGAAGTCGACACTACTGGAGAATACAACCATGGCCTACTTCGACACGTCGCGACCGACAGAGCTGATAGTAGATGCCAGCCCCGTGGGGCTAGGAGCCGTGTTGACGCAGGAAACAGAACCAGGGACGTGGGTCCCGCTGGCCTTCGCGAGCAAGGCGCTGACCGCAACGGAGTCCCGATACTCGCAAATTGAACGAGAAGCGCTGGCTATCAAATGGGCATGCAACCACTTCCACCTATACCTCAGCGGACACCCGTTCCGCGTAGTAACTGACCATCAACCGCTACTTCCGCTGTTCAAGGGCACCGCTCCTCACCCGCCGCCCAGAATCGAGAGATGGGCGATCCAGCTCCAGCATTATCAACTAGACCTGGTGTATCGGCCAGGCGCGAAAAACCCGGCAGACTTCCTGTTGCGCCATCCAGCCAGCCCCCCAGAAGAGGACTTAAGCCAAGAAGGACAAACCGAAGAGTTTGTCGACATGGTGACCCAATGGGCATGCCCGAAGGCCCTCACCCTAGAAGAAGTCAAAGGCCACACACGCGCCGACATGGTCCTCAAGAAAGTGCTGGGTGCCTTGCAGAAAGGAACATGGGAAAGGTTTCTCCACGACATCAACGGGTGGAACGAAGCAGACCGGGCCCGCCTAGGGAAATTCTGGAGAGTCCGTGAAGAGCTCAGTGCTGCAGCGAGTGGTGTCGTGCTGAGAGGGTCACGCATTGTCATCCCCCTGAGCCTCCAGGATCGAGCAACAGCTCTGGCACACGAGGGACACCAGGGCATAGGAAGAATGAAGTCCAGGATGAGGGAAAAGGTGTGGTTCCCTGGGATGGAAGAAGCGGTGGACGCCATGGTGCGCGACTGCCGAGCTTGCCAGCTCACTGGAAACCCAGAGACTCCGGCCCCGGTAATAACAGAAGATCCAGCCCCATCACCCTGGTCATGGGTGAGTCTCGACTTCGGGAGTTTCCCGGACGGGAGGGTTACGGCCGTTATGATCGACAGCTACACCAAATATCCCCTAGTGGAAGTCCTACCATCCACCGCATTTAACAACCTCCTGCCAATGATGGAGAAGACGTTCGCTCTATTCGGCCTGCCGCACGTCGTCAAGACGGACAACGGGCCCCCGTTCCAGGGGAATAAATTAAAGGACTTCCTCTACAGACTAGGAGTAAGACACCACCGCATCACGCCGCAGTGGCCCCAGGCCAACGGCGAAGCAGAACGTTTTATGCGGACACTAAACAAGGTACTACGCATAGCGGTTGCCGAACAATCCGATCCGGAGGAGGCCCTCCAGACGTTTCTGAGGGAATACAGGAGCACCCCCCACTGCACAACCCAGAGGTCTCCATGGTCATTAATGTTAGCCGGCCACCGACGCGATACCATCCCGGTAGCAGAAAACTGGGCGCCGGAGCCGTATGATCCAGCAGACACCCAGGCCCGGAGGTCGGCAACCAATGATAAGGCCAGTCGGCGGCGAAGAGCACGGCCCGAACAGTAGCGCCGGGGTGCACAGTCCTGGTGAGGAACCGTCGCAGCGGAGGGAAGTTCCGCACGCCTTATAAACCAGGGCTCTGGACCGTCCGGACAGTCAAGGGAACGGCCATCACCGCAGTGAAGGACAGAGAAGTCATCACCAGAAATGTCTCGTGGTTCAAGAGGGTCCCAGCGCCAGAAAGCGGTGAGGTGTCCGGCAACAGAGAAACGGAGTGGGACGACGTTGGCCCAGGGCCTGCTGGAGACACAACTCCAAGTCAAACAGGATCAGTTCCATCCGGGGGTACGTTGGCAGAAGACCAGCCCCGTGAACAGGAGGCGGTCAGCCCGAGGGAAAACCGAACCGCCGCCAACGGCAATTCGACTTGAGGCCCAATCCGAGGCCAAACCACTGACTTGCAGACTTTGTGTGTTAAGCTTTTTGTGTTCCTTTGTTTAGTTTATTTTGAACTGATTTGGGATGGGATGTAGCGGTCTAGTCTCCCACCGCTCACCAGCCCTAGGCCCGACCCGGAACCTACACCATACAATGTATCACCTTCTGGCCAGGCGTGGCCAGAAGGCTTAAATAAACGGGCCGGGGTCGCTCGGGACTTCCGGCCCAGCTGAGTGCCCATGAAGCATGCTGTCTGCGTGTGTTATTCATAGTCAACACCAGGGCCCTTAGCATACACAAGAAGGGCCACGTTACAGGGAGGACAGTGCTTCCAGTATAATATTGCTACACTGTGGAACTCCCTCCCCCTGAGATCAACCTTGCAGGAACTTCTGTTCCATACACAACTGATCGCTGCCTTGCCTTACTCTACATCAAGGAGGCATTCTATAGAACGTTGCGGTGGGTGTTCCAACGCAGCACCCATTGATTTTGACACTGCCCAGTTTAACAGAATCCCGTAAACCTGGGCAGTGACAAAACCATACGCCTCCCCAGAGCAGGCGTAACGAGGAGAAAACATTTAATTTCTCCTCGTTTTTTCCTCTTTCCATGTGTGCTGCATTATGCAGCACACATAGAACAAGGAAAATGCCTCTCAGGATTGTTTTTGTTTAGGAAGGTGCACCTTCCTGCACAAAAACAACTCTGCCAACAACGCAGACACCCTTGCAACATAGTGCAAGGGTGCCAGCGATGGCGCCAGGCACCAAATTGTGCGTGGGCTGCTAGGGCAGGAATGAACCATATTTCGTAAATATGGAGCATTCCTGCCCTTTCAAATTGGCGTAGGGCAGCCTCAGTGACCCCCCTCTCCAATGGGATGTGGGTAAGGAGTCCAAAAACCACCACGAAATGGAGCATGAGCAATTCAAGAGATCGACTTGAAACATTTGGGCATTTTACTTGCAACGCTTAGCAATACATGGCTCATTAGCATGGATCATTTACTGCTAATAGGTCAAGGATGATTTTGCACAGGAGTAATGATTATAATAGGAAGTTGTTAGAAAGGCTGACACTTTGTCCTGTGTAGTGAGCCAGATTGTAGGAGGATCAGAAGTGAGATAAAGGGTAAAATTGTTGTTGAGCAGCTGCTCAGGCTACTTGGAAAAAAGGAAGAATTGGTAGGTGGGGTGGCAGTCGAATGAGGGTCTGCCAATAGTTTTTAAAGTAGTGGTATGATCATCCCGACTTTAGAGCAACAAGAACAGATGTTAGAAATTATTTGAAGTGTTTCGAAAGGCAACAAAGAGTACTGGAAAAGATTACGAGACACTGCATGCAAACCCTACTCTAAGTGTACCCAGAGTGTGTGTAGGTGTAGAGACAAGAACCTCCCCTAGGGACAATCCAACCCCATTAACTGGCGGGAGAGAATGAAGGACCCCGTCTTGGTCATGAACTGGACACCCCTCATGAGATGTCGGACCGCTGCGTGGTGAAGTCTCAGCATGCATGGACCCTCGGTGTCGGCTGTAGTGCTTCCTCTGCTAATCTATCGGGATGCTCATTATTTATAATAGAAAGTAGCTTTGTGCTGTACGTTGTAGATTAGCGATGTTATGGATATGTAGATAGCTCTGTCGCCCGTGGATGAAGATAGAACGACATTTGTACATAGTGAGTAAAGAGGCCTTGTACATGATGTTCAAGGTATCGTGATAATGTTGTGCGAAGCTAGATGTGTAAACAAAGTAGTCTCATAGAACCTAATCCAACAATGTGCATACAATATGTGCAAAAGTTCATGGCCGAAATGTTAATGTGAAAAAGAGGACAATGTAAGAAATGAGCAGCTTCGCTACATGGACCTAACCCGGGAACATAACACCCACTCCTCATACTAAGGTTCGATATATAAGAGCTATCTAAAAGCAAGCTGGCCACAATGAAATTGAGCTAAAAGTACAAAAATCCCTTTTAAAACAATCTAAAAGCAAGCTTCCCTTTAAAATATTCATAAAAAGCCTTAAAAAGTCAGGATACTATTTGAAATCCCAAGCACTCAGAAAGGCATGGTGCCTAGAAAAATAAAGCAAAATCTGTTGATCCATTTTCGTTTTGTTTTTCAAAACAGGCCAAATGGTTCCCACACGGAAAAAGACAATAGTTCATCTGTTCCGAGTGGTAGACGCAACATTGCTGTTGCCCACCAATAGGCGTAGATGGTGCCCAGCTTGTCATCGACTGCAAAATACAGATGAGATTTGTCTGGGGATGGGAGCAAAGGAGGTTAGATGGGTGGAGGGAAAAGAAGGAGGAGGGCAGAGCAGACGTTTAGGGTGTTTGGGAGTTGTTGAGAGTACTAAAGGTGATTTTGAAGGACAGCAGAGGCAAGCCTGAGAAATGGTGGTGTAAGTAATAGAGAAGGAGGTTTAGTGTACTGGAGAGCAACTGGGGGAGGGAGAGAAGTGAGGAGAAAAGGCCATGATTGTCAGCCAGGTAAATTACTCAAAGTCGGATGTAAGAGCATTGAGAGCCTTGAGGCAATAAGGGGCATGGGACTCACTACTTATTGAAGAGGGGTGTGCTTCTTTGTGTTGAGCGGACAGATACCCTTTTCATTTGCCATATGGTAGAGCAGTAAATAATATTACTGTTGATATAATAATAAAGTGATTCATCCTTGTTATTTCTGTTTTTATTATATCTGTTACCATTTTTACTGTGTGAGTTGTCACAAAATGCCAAAAAATACCTACCGACAGCCAAATTATGCATTCTACGTTCCACATACTAATTTTGTTTGCACTGCCAATTAAGTCTAACATTTCAAAATGGCAGGAGAGTATAAATGCTGGGTCTGTTGGCTTAGTGGACTAATGCATCCATTGTAGCGTAATGGTCTGTGTTTGACCTCCTGGTCACAGGTTCAAATCCTGTTGATCCACTCAGCTTTTCGTGCTTTTGAGGTTCTGTAAGAATAAACATCTGTTATTCAGTGCCAAGATACCCTTTGTGGTAAACATGCGCTTTACATGTTATGTTATGTTAATGCAGCTGTATGAAAGAGCTGCGTCTCACCTAGCACAATTCTATATTTTGTTAAAGTCCATCAGTCGACTTTACATTCCCTTCTCATTCTTCGCAGCCAGTCTACAGTTCCAGGATATACTCTGATCTTTTTATTGTTCCAGGAGTAGTCAGTATGTTGTGCTTTTTCTCGTTTGTGTACTACTGCAACAAAGTTCAACAGACAGGCTTCAAGGTGGGCGCTCCTCCGGAGAGCATCTCTCAGCTCTAGTTAATTCTTATCAGTGCTCTAATACTTCAGGCAGCTTACCATCCCTCCCCACTAGTTTCATCCTGACTTCTCCAGCTACACTACATTCACCTAGAATGTGTAAGCAGCCTGTCACCTCTGGTGCACTAGGCTCTGCCAGTGTATTGCCAATCTACTTCTGGCTAACACAAATGTGAGGTCTACAAACTTTTTCTTTATTATGTGTTCCTTGTGATAAGGCTCTGTGACTAGTAGAAATGTCTGTGGGAGCAGTTACAGTTCAATTTGTAACTTGTCAGCATAGAGATTCGCCACTCGTTCCCAGTATCGTTGATCTTTGGGCTTGTCCATGTGAAGTGGGAGCATGTTGCCTTGTCCTGCTCAGTTCTAAGGCATTTCAGGCTTTTGGCATTATCTAAGTTATGCAGCATGGTGGGTGTAATATATGTCCTGTTTGCAAAATTGAATTGCATTAGTCGAAATCAGCAGTTGCTCGTGGCTTTACTTATAAACATGAGGGCTTCCTGTCATTGTTTGTCTTCAAAGGGCTCCTCACAGTCTGTATCCCATTTCTGCCTTGTAGCTAATGGAGGGGTTGTTCATGTCTGCTTGCACTGCCTGATATATGATTGTGATGACCCCTGTGCCCCAGTCTATTTGTAGTCTTAGTGCCAGCATATTGGGGTTCCAGGTTCATCTTCCATCATTCCTATACTTTCTGTGCAATTCTACGAATGGCCCAGTAGTGCAGGAATTGGTCCCTGACCAAGAGGAAGAGTTCTGCTGCCTGCTCCTAGATAATGCTCTTGCTGTTCTCATATAGGTCACCTGCCTCCCGGCATCCTCCTTGCCTTACATTTTGGGATTTCCCATAATGGCTGCACTTAGGTGTAAGGTAGCCCTCGCCACTATCTAGCTCATTAGTGGGCCTAGGTTTCTGTTGCCAATGGTGGTGTCTGTCTGCCACCATCGTGTGTTTTTTCCTTTCATGTATTTTTCCCATCAACTTGTGTTGTGTCATCACTCCCTTCAACAGGTATCTATCTATACCCCCTTCTTTGCAATACCACCTAGCCATAAGTTGTATTCAGCATGTCTGACCTCCAGGTCTGGGACTCGTAAACCGCCCTGTGCATATGGGCATTGCAATGTGTCCATCTTAACTCTGCTTCTTTATTTGCCTCATACCTGTCTAACCTTTTCCATTGTCAGCTTCTTAAGTGGATCTCATGGAATATGGTACATACATTAGAAGAAATAAAGGTATCTGGGCAGTATCAGAATGTTTTTCAATGGCTGTTCTACCAGCAACCGACAGAGGCAGTGATGACCAGTGGTCTATTTCTACTTGTATCAGTCAATAATCTGCTGGGTTTTAAGTCAATCCATATGTCCTTAGTATTTTCCAGCTGAATTCCAAGGTAACATAAAAAATTCATTTTCCACTGAATTTCTGCGGGGCATAAGACGGTCTATGGGAGTACAACTTAGTGCTTCGATTGGGAAAAGTCCTGATTTATTTTTATTGACCCTCAGTCCAGACTTCTTCCCAAATGCATCTAATTCATTCAGCAGTACTTCCAGGGATTCTTCTGGGGTTGTCAAGTATACCAGTAGGTCATCTGCATATAGCAATACTACATGTTTGCACTCCCACATTTGGATTGCTCAACTGTCTAGCAACTCATATAGTCTATATGCCAGGGGTTTGATTGTCAGTGCAAACAATAGAGTCAACAAAGGACAGCCCTATTTTATAGTACTCCATAATTTTCATTCTGCTGATACCATGTAATTAGTGCGTACTGTGGTGAGTTATTTAGTGTATATTGGGGACACGGTGCTAAGCATGGATAGCTGTCTGTAGGCTCTCTAGTCATGTGGATCTTTCACTGGTTTCAAAGTACCACTATTATGGCCTCCCTCATTGATTTATGCAGTTCTCCCCTTTCTAGAGCATCCTAGTATACTGTCAGCAGCACTTCCGCCAGTGTCTTAGCTGTGCTTAAGTCTTTTGAGGCAGTTTTTTTCCCCTATAGTATTATAGGTTTGTCCAGTTGGTTATCTGCCCTTGAGTCAATCTTGGCAGTGGTGGTGTGTGCAATATTGGGTATGTTATGTCTGTGTCTACATGAGGGGGTTTATGTATAATTGCATATATAATGCAAGAAAGACTTTGGGCCTCATCTACAGGAAAATGACGCGGCGCTACAAGCCATTTAGCTGTGCCATGCTGCGCCATTTTCAAAGCACAGTCATGTGTCGTATTAACAACAATACGATGCATCCCTGTTCTTTCCCCTGCGCTGGTGCACAATTGTCTGCCATGCGCCAGTGCAGGCACCCTTGCATCATTTTGCAAGGGTGCCTGCGCTGCGGGGACGATTGTTTTTGTGCAGGAAGAGACACCTTCCTGAACAAAAAGCAATAATTAACAGCAGAATGCAGCACACATAGAAAGAGGAGAAATAAAAGTATTTCTCCTCGTTGCACCATTTCTACGCATTCCCAGTTTTACAAAAGGTTGTAAATCTGCTAATTCGTCAAGTTCCAGGTATGTTGCATGGGAACATCCACAGCAACAGCCATGGAACGCCCCTTTCACGCAGAGTAATGCGTGAAAGGGGCACATATTTACAAGGCCTTGAAAAGTCATGCAGGGTGACTTTACGTGGCCTTGCAAATATGGGCAAGCCCATTGCGCTGCCCGTGTGTCAAAAAAAGGGATGCACCGGCAGCGCAATGGGCTTGTAACTAAGCCTCTTTGCTTATACTGGCCTGTGTGTTCACTATTGTGCCTTGCTTATTTCTTATCGTCACAATTGTTGTGGTCGCCATTCACGTCTCAACAGCCAAGCTAAGAGTTTGCCCACTCTGTCTTCTTCTCTGTGTAGTACTTGTCGAAAAAGTATGCCTTGCAGGAGTTCCCTCTGTGTAATCTTTTCCAGTACGCGGTTTTTTAGGTCATGTACTGGCCTCTGCCCTTTGTTTCTCTACATTCCTGGGCTGGTGTTTCAGTTTCATATCCAATTCTTTTTTTTTTGCTGCGGACCTGACCGTATTTGTGTCTTGTTCAAAAGAATCTTATTTTTTCTCTTTCATTTCCTGTCTATATATTACATCCAGTGTGATCAAGCAAGGCTTGGGTCCATAACTCCCCAGACTGGACCACCTCAATATTGAAATAAGCAAACAGGATGTCTGGGGGGGTTATTTTGATTAGAGTTGTGATAAACCTTAGTCTTCCTATGAGTTACATGCAGAAGCACTCGTCAACAAACTCTTGGAAAGGGGATATCCCAAGAAACTGTTAAAACATTCTCTCAAAAGGGCATAGTTCACCCCCAGGGAACATTTGTTAACTAAGAAAAGCAGACCACCGACTGACCGCATTGTTTGTGTTTCCACGTTTGGGCCCTACACACAACCTGTGAAGAAAATTATACGTAACAACTGGCATTTGATTGAAGGAACCATTCCCAACATCGGGCCACCACTCTTTGCTCTTAAAAAAAACAGGAGTATCGGTCAACAAGTTGCGAACACAGCAGGCCAACAAAGAAAACCAGCGACGCTTTGCACTATGTTAAATCTTCCACCTGTGCAAGGGCATCATAAATGTGGAACATGTTCAGTTTGTAATTCCACCACAGAAGGATGCACCTTCACTGACGGCCAAAGACACTGGCGGCACAATGAATTTACAAATTGCAAATCCAAAAATGTGGTCTACGCTGTGACATGTCCGTGTAAAAAGATATATATTGGAAAAACATCCCAAGAAGTGCGAAATCGTATTGTGCAACATCGTTCCCGATTGAAAAATAAGATCCTCACTGCCCCAATGGTTGAACATTTTACAACTCTAAACCACAGATTTGATGATTTTACATGGACTGTATTATCATTGATAATTAAGAACAACCAAAGAGGCGGCGATCCGGAAGTATTACTGGCACAGAGGGAGGCATTCTTAATTATGAAATTCAACACGGCACTGCACGGCCTCAACGAGTTGTCTGAAGTCACAAAACTCTAAAAGGCAACAGTCTGAACACACATGGGCTTCATGTCCCACAATGCCCGGAGGCGCCTGACCTCTCAGTTCCCCTTCCAGGTTGTATTAAAGGAACCAGTGTTGCAATGGCCTCATTGCTGCCGGTTTGGAAGCAGAGTGGCATGTTGGATTGATATTTCCCGCAGTATAGAGACAGAATTACAGGCAAGTGACATGCTGCCACTGGGGGAGCAATAATTGCACACATTCATTCAGAATCTTACCGAAATTATGTTTCCCTTTTATAGGAAACAGATACGATTTGGGAGCAGCTGATGTTTAAAAGCGTCTGCATCAATTATGGCTTATTTCGATTTTAAGGTAACAGTGCAGCTGAGTTAGTTTTGCATTGTCACGCAGCACCATGCGCGCACTGAATTCTTTTCTCATAGAGCGCTCACAGTCATTCCATTCATTGTTTGCAGGTAATGGACTGACACCACTGAGTTGTCACACACGTCACATACATTTGAAGTTAGGATCTCTTCCCTTTGGTCCTCTGTTACACGAAGAGCTGTCCCATTCAGTACATTTAATTGCTAATGCCCTAATGTTTAACCCTCTGTAGCTTCGATCACAATATAAGATTTGAAGCAACGTTTCTGGACATCAGTTCCTGTGGAACAACTCCACACCACAATTAAGGTACCTAAAATATTCCCTGTCCGCAAAGTAATGATGGTACACGGGGGTGTCAGAATGAAAACCAACAATATTTCTTTTAATTTTGCAGAGCCAAAATACCAAGTCCAAGTCCTGAAGAGAATCCCGGATTTGTTAGGGATTCGAAACGCGTTGGCTTTGAGTATGGGGGACTGTTAATGGGGTGTGTCATGAGGAATGTTAGATAATATTTCCCTCAGCAGCTTCTGACAACACCCACCAGTAGGTTAGGTATCCCCATCCTCTCACAGGCAGGACAGGAAACGTGTTGTGAAAATGAGTAACTGTAGGGGACGCCCGGTTGTACTTTGTTGTTGTGCCAGCTGCCTGCCACCCACGCCACTTTGCCTGCTTGTCCCGCTGTAGCACTCGCGGGGTCCAGGACTGCACTACAAGCCCCAGGGGGCTCTGCGACATCGCGGCAGGAACCGCGCACCGCATCTGCGCCTCCCGGCGCATAAATCGGCGTCAGGGCTCCCGCAGCGCGGGACGCCCGGTTGTACTTTGTTGTTGTGCCAGCTGCCTGCCACCCACGCCACTTTGCCTGCTTGTCCCGCTGTAGCGCTCGCGGGGTCCAGGACTGCACTAAAAGCCCCAGGGGGCTCTGCGACATCGCGGCAGGAGCCACGCACCGCATCTGCGCATCTGCGCCTCCCGGCGCATAAATCGGCGTCAGGGCTCCAGCGGCGCGGGACGCGCGGTGGCCGCGCCCGGGCGAAGCCCGGGCCAAGGGTGTGCCCGTCACAGCCCGGAAGAGGCTGGGCTGGGCCACCCCTCCAACATTTTGCCTCTTGGAAAATAATGGTTGGTCGCTGCTGTTGCTGGAAGGTACTGTGAACTGTGTACTGTGAAACTCCTTGATACTGCCATCTTGCTCTCTGGTTGATTGAGCTGCATAGACAAACAATTGAATAGTCTAAAGAGATGGAGAAGCGTAAGGGTGCAGCAGGGACACTGGATGCCTTCTTGGTCAGGGCTGAGTCATTATTGATTCATGAAATTGAATTAACAGAGCGTCGATTATCTATGGACACCTTAATTCAAAGAGAAACTCATGTAGCGGGTACGGGTTTGTGTGTAAATGATGGTTTACTTATTAATTCCCCCAATATTCCACCATTCTCGTTATGCTCCCCTTCTATTGCTTGTACCCGGAAATTGACGCCGGAAGCGGCGGTGGGTAGAGTTACTAGACCTAAGGTACAAAAAAATGTGGTTGCTAAGGAAAAAGCTGTAGTTCCTGCAAAAAGGAAGCGGGGGGCTCCTGTAATAAAATCTAAACCTGGGATGGTTTCAGAGGTAATGGATAATCCTGATATGGAACATGTTTTAAATAGTTGCCAAATCCTTACCACTTCCATTGGCACACAGACAGATCCTGTGATCTTTGACTTAGGCATAAGTAATGCTAAGGAAGCTGCGACAGGTATTGATGTCATCAGCCACGCTAGAATGATAGAAGAAATGGCTAATGAGATGCAGGGTTCTCTTAATAAAGGCTTAAAACAGTTATGGGATAAACTGAATAGCTTAGAAATAGTAATAAAAAACCTAGGGAACAACAGAGAGGTCTGATTGGCTGAAGATCATACTGGGGGAAATATTGAAAGGGTCGGAAGGGTGGATAGAATTACACAAAGAACTACACATCAGTCGATGGAAGGAAATGGAGGTAATACCACCCAGATCATGCAGACTAGCACATGTGATAGGACTCAGGTGCCAATAACTAGCCCAGGACCATCAGAGACACTGAGGAACTCTACAGCACTCCCTAAAGTGGACAGGACACATGATGCACGGAGTTTAGTGAGGGCCCACATTTCAAATAGAATTGCCAATACGGACATTCTAAACTTGCCCCCTGCTTCTTGCCCGTACACGTTAATACTAGCTGGTGTTCCTGCCCTTAGAACAACTGAGAGAGAAAGCTGGGAAGACCTCCGGAATAAAACCACAGATTGGCTAGTTAAACACAAGGATTTTCAACTAAGCGATGCAAAGGATATAATAATGGTCCGTAGGGTAGGCTGGCTTGGTCACTCTATCAAAAATATAGAAGGGGATTGTATAGTGGTGAACTTTCGTCGGCCACAGTTGGTACGCCAGATTCTGAACAGAAATGAGGAATCACGTTTGACCAATACTAACATTTGTGCAATTCCACTGGGGTTCTTCTACAGACCACCTTCATGGAATCTAACATCTAGACAGTATGCAGTGCCACTAACAAACAGATACCAGGTTTTGTCAGACTTGGATGCCCAAGATTGACAATTATCAGTGCCATGTGTAGAATCTTCTGCAGTAACTCGGCAACTTCAGGAGGAAGGGTCTGCCATGGTTATTACTACCACTCCAAATATGGTTCCTGTAGACGAAGTCAACTGTCGCACAAGGTATACTAGACCTGATTGCATACTAAGCACAGCAATTGGGTGCATGGAAGAAAGTGAGGTAGGAAGTCGAAGGGAGATAGTATTGATCTCCTGGAATGTTGCAGGTCTTAGAAGGAATTTGGAAGATGCTACATGGCAAGAATACATTGACCAGAAAGATATAATTATGCTGCAAGAAACTTGGGCCATAGAACCTCTACATAAAGTAGGCTACAAAACCTTTAGTAAATGTGCTATCCCCTCTGTTAGAGGGAGGCCTTCAGGAGGCCTCTGTATTTGGGTAAAGGTTACTCTTGGTCTAGATGTCATACCAGTTGACATATGCTCAGAGGACATCCTTGGAGTAAAATTTTATACACCCGATAAAAAGGAAGTCTATATAATAAATATATACTCTAGACCATATTCAACAAGCAAACAATCGACGGTAATCGAGCAGTTAGATTATTTTTTAAGCCCAACTGAGGTAAGGGCATTGAAAATAGTGGGAGGCGATTTCAATCGCAAATATGAACCTGTGGTGGGGCTAGAAAATATCTTTCAGGAAGAAGATTTGGCCAATAACATTCCACTCCTGGACAGCCAGTTAGTAGTGCCTTGTACAATAGCGGTTGCTCAGTTACTAAGACTAGTTTCGGGACATTGCTTGAGAGCTTGCAACGGCCGTCTACCATCCGATAGTCCAGCAGCCCACACATTCATTAGGAAGAATATAAAAAGCCATTTAGATTACGTAATGATCTCAGCGGAGCTTTGGCCAATGGCCATTGACTTAAAAGTCGAAACTAGAGTAGAGAGTGACCATTATCCATTATGTTTGACACTGTCAGCTGACCTTTCCCATTTTGCCACCTTGAGAACAGGGGAACTTGACAGTGGAACCATAGATCCACTTGTAAGTAACAACAGGAGAGCTTTAAAATGGTCTTCGATAGGGAATAACCCAGTGGCTATCAAGCAGATCTATGATACTTTCGTAGACAGGGCCTCCCCGTATGTAGATTTCCCTGTATCTGACATTCCAATAATGGACATCCACTGTAATTTAGTAAAGGATCTGGTACCTATACTAAGTAAAATCCCGAAGAAAGCTAACAATGCGATTACGGTGGCGGCTGAGTTGAAAAACCCATGGTATAATAAAGTATGTCGTACCGTAAAAAATTAGCTCATTGCGGCTTCGAAAGCTAAAAATATAGTGGCTTTAAGGGAAAAAAGGGCAGAGTATAAGCAACTGTTAACCTCAGCAAAGAAAGAATGGGAGGCGAATATTTGGGATGAACTATTAGTAGCAGCGAAAGCAAAAGACCAAGTTGGCTTTTGGCGCCTAATCTCAAAGGGCAACAAAAATGGTAGATGTAGTAGGGACCTTTTTTTAGATGCCAAAACTTGGACAACACATTTTTCTAGTCTCTACTCTTCTTCCCCAACTGATATTGATTTTTGCCCAATGAGCTACGAAATTACATTAAATACTGCACCTTTATCCTTTAGTTTAAAGGAAACCCTAATAGCCATAGATGCACTTAAGCCAGGGAAGGCTGATAAAATGCCTGGAGACCTTTGGAAGCACGATAAGGGTGTGTGGGATCCCTATATTAATTTGTTGTGTAATTCTCTTGCTTCAGGCGCTCCACTACCTGAAACTTGGAAAGGGGCAGAGATTACGACTATTTTTAAGAAGGGCGACCGGCATATCCCACCACATTACCGACCAATTAGTCTTATCGATGTTTTGCAGAAGGTATATGCCAGGCAAATTTTAAACAGACTGATTGAATGGATTGAGGAACACAACATTTTATCACAGTATCAGGCAGGTTTTAGAGTGAAGACTGGCACGATTGACCAGGTTTTTAGATTTCTTTGTATAGCCTGGAAATACATCATATTTAGGAAGGGACATCTGTATATCGCCTTTGTGGACCTAAAAGCAGCGTTCGATCTTGGCCCTAGAAATCTCCTGTGGAAGTCCTTAAAGGATCAAGGGGTCCCGGGGGAAATTCTTTTACAAATAATAAGACTACACGAAGATAATTGGGCAAAGGTCAGATGGGGTCCACGAGGCGAACTAACTGACCCGATTAGGGTTAATAGGGGCGTAAGACAGGGGTGCGTTTTAGCTCCGATCTTATTTTCTTTATATGTTAACAATATCCCTGATCATCTCTTGGGATGTGATCATGATTCCCCCAGGCTAGGAGGGCCGCCTGTACCGGCACTCCTCTTCGCTGATGATACGATTTTAATTTCCCAAACACCAAAAGGTCTACAAAATTTAATAAACTCATTTGGGGAATACTGTAAAGCCAAGGGGTTAGAAATAAACCCCAGTAAAACAAAATATATGTCAATTAACCCACATAAAACTTTTAAGAAAAATTTAATTGCGGATAACCAGATAATCGAGTTGGTGCAAGATTTTAACTATTTGGGTATTACCTTGGATTCAAAACTGACCTGGAGGCCCCAGCTAGAAAAAAGTAGAACTATACTTCTCCAGAACACATTCCCATTAATAAGGAAAATAGAAGGCAGTATATCCAAAGCAATTTCACCCGCTCTTGAAGTGTACAAATATAAAGCACAATCGGCTTCATTGTACGGGGCAGAGCTGTGGGGTCCCGTGGTCAATGGAACACTCAAGGTGGGTGAAAACAAGTTTCTTAGAAAAATATTAAGTTTGCCCACACGAACACCACTGACTCCTGTATTAATGGATTTAAATTTTAATTGTGTAGATGACCAGGCTAACCTTAGACCAATGTTGTTTTGGGTTCGCTTATGGAGTACAGATGAGCTTATCCATTACAGGGAGGGTCTTGAAGAAATTATTGGATTAAATGAAGGTGTGGGGTTGCTTTGGTTAAAGCACATCCATGATTGATTTCTTAAATTGGGATTAAAGCACTACTGGGAAGAGCCGTCCAACTTGACATTTGCCTCAAAAAAGCTCTTAAAGGAAACCTACTGGTCCTTTATACATGACTCTATGTCCCATTCTTCTAGGGTTGGGTCATTAACCACACGGTTCCTTGAAATGAAAATGGTCTGGAACTTTGAACCTCTACTGGATGAAATACAGCCACAATTAGCCAAGTCCTTATACCTCAAATATTGTTATGGTATTCTACAAATAAAGTGAAATACAGTAAAATGGGCGCTGGGCAAGGTCGAAGAGGACAGATGTGGTTTATGTAACTTAGGTGTAATGGAGAATGAGACACACCTGCTGTTCTTCTGTCCGGCCTACGCACGTTGTAGGAATAAATGGATAAAACCTATTTGCCGTTTGCTTGGTACTAGATCCTGCCTTGAAGCAGAAAGATTATTACGTTCTGATACCAGACAGACTGTGGTTTTTAGTGTTAGTCGATATTTGTTTGGTGTAAGCTTGATAAGGAAAAGGGAAGGTTTGAAACTCTAGGCTGAGAAAATGAATGGGAAATTATTATGACCTTGGCACGTGCACTTTACTAGAACTAAATGAAATATATATTTATTTATATATTCATACAAAGTCTGTTTTATGAGAATATCTCATTTTAATTTTTTTATTTTATCGGCATTTATTTGTTCATATAGGTATTTTTTTTTAGATTGTCCTGGAAGAATTGTTCCTCAAATCCGTTTTTTATTTTTTTTTATTTTTAACTATTTAATATTTATCTAATTCGCAATACCACTAGAACATCGTTAAATTGGTTGGTTAAATCCAGGTTGACTTCACAACGAATTATTAGTACTGCATTGCACTTTATTTTTTATAAGATGTATTGTGGAAATAATTGTATTGTTTTGTGAAATCTTTTATGGCTATTTTGAACCGAAATAAAGAATAAATGAAATGAAAAGAGTAACTGTCCGTCTGGTGTTAATATGAATATAGGAATGGTTTAATTTCAGGCTGGCACACATGAGCTATTGATGTTTTTCTTGTGATTATTGATTTGTTGTTATTATTTGTTTGTAAAAAAGTTCCATATATTATTATTTTTTCTCACAAAATTTGTTTTTTTTGCACTATGAAAATGTTGTATATAGTTCTATTTCAAACGTTTTTGAATTGTGCGATTTACTAATGTGGTGTTTCTTTGAAAAGACATGCTCTATTGATTTATGAAGGTCTTTGTTGAAATATCAAAAATAAGCGAAATAAAGCTTGAAAACTTTGGAATTAATGGTCTAAGGTTTATCACAACTCTAATCAAAATAACCCCCCCAGACATCCTGTTTGCTTATTTTAATATTGAGGTGGTCCAGTCATCCTATATATTACATCCAGCGGGACTGCTGCTGGATCTCCATAGTGGTATCGCTGACTTGTGTATTTGACATCAGCATTTAAAATTAAGTGTGGAAAGATCTGATAAGATTCTACCTGCATATGTCATGTTGGACATCTGCTGTGTGTGCTGGTGGTCTACCAGCAAATAATCAATTCTGGTGTATGTACCTGTCGCGTGTGCGTAATGTGAGAATTCCTGTGTATGCAGAAGCTGATCTCTCCATATGTTTAACATGTCCAGGTCTACCATGGTCCATTCTAGCGATTTTCTCGTTCCTTGCTCATATACAAAAGCAGGGGTCCCTCAAGGCTCGATCATCTCACCCATGCTTTTCAACATCTACATGAAGTCATTACCGGCACTGATCAATCAATTTCACCTCACATGCTATAACTATGCACCACTCACCACTGCTTGGGTACTTCAAGCGCTTCTCCCTGTTCCATCGCGGGTTGTCCCGTTTGTGTGGAGGGAGTCCGCGCTGAAGGAAGTAACCCGGGGGCACTTCCGGTAGTCACCGGAATTGAGGTTAGCGGTCTAGTGGCCCACCACACTACTTAATTGGATGCTTGGCTCAACACGCCGCGGACGCGCTAGAGACAGACTAGCACTCACTCGTCAGTACACTCGGTACTGCAGCCTCTGAAGTGCCCTCGCTAAAGGGCCCAACGCTTAGCTTTAATATTTGCGCCTACTGCTTTGTTCTAACAATTTTAAAAGCTCACCACTCACTGCTTTAGTTTTAACTATTTTAAAAAGCTCACCACTCATCGCTGCTTGGGTACTTCAAGCGCTTCTCCCTGTTCTGTTGTATTCCGCTTTAGGGGTCCGTATATAGGTTTTCCTGAATCATGTCCTTATATAGGCACAATTTGCCTTGCCCTTATATAGGCATAGAATCCCAGTCCTTATTTAGGCATTAGCCGTGCACTCCAAATACAGGCATGGTCACCGACATCCGTCTACCCTAACGTCACAACGAGTTCTTAGAAACCAGACCCTCAAGCTTCGGGAGTTTCCCTAGCACAGGACTATTGATTTCTCCAAGAACTCATCTATTATGTATGAACTGTTATACATTAAGGGTTCATTCCTGACGTCTTCCTCTGTCCGACTTCACGTCAATGCTAACAATTCAAGACACCTACCAGGTATAAATATACCTTCCTTGCCCAAGCAAGTTAGAGGAGACCTCGACTTCAGAGGAGCCCGTATCCCGGCCTGACGCACTGAGAAGACGCTGTCATTCCTGCACGCAGACGAATCCAGCTTCCAGTGTTCTGATTCCCTTTGCGGGGTGTTAGAGTTCCAGATCCGGCAGGAGATTCCCACCTCTCTCATTCTCAAGGTATGGAGCTGACTAGATCCTAGAGGGACTCTTGGCATACTATACTTAACATACTCTTAGTATACCAGACTAGAGAATATTCCACCTACTTCTACCTTTCCCTACACCTAGACTAGGTTAGGTACATTGGGGTAGAACTAGCTTAGAGACGCATCATATGAGTACTCGCATTCTTAGCTCATGTTATTTATGTACTTGAATATATGCTAAAAGATAATGCTAGCGCAGTATTATTTATTTCTACTGCTTACGCTGTACATTATTTATCTTGCATACTGTCTTGTGATCATAACAGCACATATCTCTTACGCGAGAAACAAGACTGTTCAATAAAACCCTTTTTATTGAAACGCCCGTCTTTCCTTTCTGTGTAACTCTGTAGAAACTAAGCATGCACGATTGACTGAGTGAAACTGTTATCTATTGTTTCCACGATTCTGAGACGTGTTCCGCTTCTAAAGGGAAACAAAGTTGTCATGTTTTTCGGTTGCCAGAAACTACTCCCTTCTTGTTCTCAAGTAGTTTCTAGTGGCCTCTGAGCTAGCTGGCACAAGTAATTAAGTTTAATATACTCGATAGGGACATACCGACCTTAGTCCTATGTCAAACCTATAGGTTATATTATTCCAATGTGCAGAGCCTATTAGGGAAATAGGAACTACACTACATGGCGCCCAACGTTTGGTAAGGCAGTAATTTAACGCTACATACTGAGTAACTCATTCGTGCTTTTCTCAGAGACCCCTACTCACATACTCCATAAGACGTCTGGAGTGGGTAGGGTTAAATATCCGCCATAACTAAAAAGGGAAGCACCCTATATATTAGTTGTTTGGTTTGTTCAACGTTGAAGGATACAGTGTTCCAAAATATTGTGCACCTTATCTTTTTGTCTCCTTGAAACTTGTTCTAAATTTTCAAAAAACAAAATGTCCACCAACGGGGACAATAACACCGGGAATGGTGGAGCTGCGACTGACCCAGTCGTACCAGCTTTTAACATTACAGGTTTAAATGAAACCGAGGAGGGTGTTATAGATATTCATCCAAACTTAAGAAGAGCCATCACTCTAAAACTTATAAAACACGGCCTACCACCAAGAGGAGGTAGAGCAGTTTTCGTGATAGAGGCACACAAATCCTTTCAGACAGAGGTATTCTATTCATGGGTAATATTTCCTGAATCAAATTCAGTAACAAGACTGTTTCACTTCTACAAAGAAGATGATCCACCAGAGGAATATATTCCTTTCGAGGATATTGAAATTCCACTAACATACCAGGAGCATCAGCTCTGGTTTAAAGGTGCCCTAAAACATCTCAAAAACATTACCAGGCTCGGTTCACTAGGTAGACCAGGAGCAACATGGCCGATTCTAGCCGTCTACACACCTCATCCTGACATCGAAATAATGTCAGACGAGGAATTACTTACTCAACTTACAGAGTTAATAAAAATCTACAGACAACTAGCCAAATATGTCATGCGGACTTTCACAGTCCAACCACTATTAACCATTCCAAATCAAACTCCTCAACAGGGGAATACACTAAAAATACACCACAGACTCTATACGCAGGCATGGGAAAAATGCCCACAAAATGTGAGCAAATTCCATTCTGGATAGCTCAAAAAATTACTCAAATAGAAGCAGTATTTCCAAATACTAGCCCATATGAGAAACACAGAATACTAACAATCTGTTTACCAATGGGGATCACACCACAACTGGAAGACTGCACCACTTGGGGCTCAGTCTTTGCTGCCATCTATACTAAAACACATGGTATTCCGTCAATTGCAGTAATACCTGATGTCCTGAAACAAATTCAAAATGAATACGGGACAGAGCCTGCTCTAAATTTAGGTATGAAATTACAGAAAAATTTCGACCAGGTCTCAACAATAATATTATCTAATATTAAAGGGGAGGCAGCAGCCGTGGCGATCCGCCAACGATTAAGGGAATTCGATGTTACAGAACATCAAACAGAACTACCCAGAATAATAGAACAATCTTATGCAGAATTAGGCAGAGATAGTTTGGGTGGAAGACCAGTGAAGCCGAAACTATCTGAAAGTCCTGAGAAGGACTTTATTAAACAAACTCCTACATCTTCTGAAAAGAAGTGGGAAACTAACAAACAAAATTCAAACGAGAAACGTTCTCAATCCCAAGGTAGGTCTCCTCAAAAGGAGCCCTCTGAAAGGAGGTATAACCTCAGGAATAGGGATAATTTGAAAAAGCCTGACAGGTATCAACATACTGATACACGTTCCTCTCGTACCTTTCAGATCTCGTCACAGACATCGGAAAGAAGAGGACGGTCAGAACATAGAGAAGAACGCGTGAAATCGAAAGACGACAAACACGCTCCGAAAAGTAAATCCAAACCTCAATTCTCAAAGAAGAAGGTAGCAGGTCTGAAGGTCAGACATGCCGAGGATACTGAGAACACAACTCAAGAACGGAGAATGGGCTCAGACAATGCTGGACAGTGCAGCAGAAGTCACAATAGCTCACCAGAACCTGAAGGAACTTCTGGAGTTAGTGGACTTGAATGAGTACATTACAGTTGAGACTGTAGACACCAGGGTTAGTACTCCACAAAAGTTATATGAAATAACACTCCAGATGGAGGGAGACATACCTAGACAGGTGAAAGCACTCTTTTGGGAAAAACGTTCGAGGGGCTATGACATACTTCTAACAGAAAAAGACTGGCCACCACAATTTGTCAGGGAGTGCCCACATGGCGAGGACATTATTATGCCTGCCTTCTCTAACCATATTCCAATTCACCTAAAATATACTTATGCCAGGAAATGGGCAGTTGCCCAGGCCCCAGCATTATACAAAAATCATGTAGGATGGGATGAGGACTCGCCTCACCATAAAATACATCTAAAAAATGAACCTACTGCACAGAGGCAGTATCCAATAAAGCAAGAAGCTAAAAAACAGGTCAGGAGATCTTAGATCAACTTGAATACCAAGGGGTGATTGAAACATGCACCTCTTCAATGGACAATCCTTTGTTTCCTGTCTCCAAACCAGACAATACATATCGGCTAGTTTTGGATTACAGACACTTAAACACTTGTTCTAAAACTTTTGCAGTGCAAAATGCACACAGTACAGCATTAATGAATAACATTGTGCGTAAAAAATATAAAACCACATTGGACATCTCAAATGGTTTCTTTTGTCAAGACATAGCACCTGGAAGCAGGTACTTAACAGCTTTCTCAATAATGGGGACCCAGCGTCAATTTTGTTGACTCCCACAAGGGTTCAAGAACAGCCCGGGGTTATTCTCAGCGAGGGTAACGGAGTTACTACAAATTTATGACAATGAGGCATTGTCATATGTCGATGACATCTATCTGACAGACGATGACCTGGACAAACACTTGAACAGGGTGAGCACCATTATACTGGACTTCGCCTCTGAGGGCTACAAATTCAACTTCAAAAAGTCCAGAATTGCCCATCTCAATGTCCTCTTTCTAGGATATGAGCTTTCAAGTGAAGGCAAGAGCCTGGCAGCTAACTTTTTAGAAAGGTGTGCGCTGCTCCAACCTCCAAAGACGCTGAAAAATTTACAATCCATCCTGGGTTTCCTAAATTTTGGAAGAACTTACATTCTAAATTACGCAGAAAGGGTTAAACCTCTCTACGCGTTAATCAAACCTGATTTTTCAATCAAAAATTGGACACAGGAACACACAGAAATCTTACGTTCACTCCAAGCTAACATGTTAGCAACAAATCACTTACAAACACGCGTAAGTCAACGCAACTTAGTGATCCGAATAATTTCGGGTCAATGCGGATTCACCTACTTAACATTTAATGAGGGTGAAAAAGTACCAATTGCATACAAATCACATTTGTATACACAAGCAGAAATGCGCTTCACTTCAACAGAAAAATTCTGACAGCAGTTCAAACAGCTGTAGCAAAAGAAAGAGCTCTAGCCCAAGGGAAACGCATTATTGTCGTAACCCCAGTTGCGGCCTTAGAGGCGGTAACAAAAGCGAGCATTCCAAATGCTAAAGCATTACATCCTAGATGGATACAATGGGTTAATTCTCTTGCTGCAACAGATGTTGAATATGTTTTTGATCCTGATTTAAAAACACAAGCGTACCTGCAATATGAACATGAATGTCCTCTGCCCACTGAGATTCTGCCTCTCGATCAGTATGAATTCATAATTTACACTGACGGATCCGCACAACCCGCAACAGGGAGTAAGCAAGCTTGCAGTGCAGCGTACGCAATCGTTAAAGGTCGCATGCGCGATGGCAACTTCAGACCTATGGTCACAAAAACCCAGTCTCTAGGAGATTGCAGAGCTCAGCGAGCTGAACTACAAGCATTCAAACTGGCACTTGAAAGTACAGATCGAGAATTCCCCACACTAATAGTGTGCAATTCTTTCTACTGTGTGCAGTCGTATAATGAATATATACAAACTTGGCTTGAAAACGGGTTCAAAGATGCAAAAGGTGGCACAATTAAGCATAAAACGCTTTGGGAACAAGTAGTTCAGGTAAAAAGCGAACTACCAAAGGCTCACGTGATACACACACTGAGTCATCAACGTGATGGCGTTCACGTTGCAGGGAATTCATTGGCTGACGAAGCCGCAAAGGGGGCTGTTCAGACGGCTTCCATAGCTGCAATCACTCGTTCAAAAACGAGAATAGACAGTGAGATAATGTTGGCTGTCAATGCTACGAGCAAAGGCAGTTGTGCAGCGTTATCAAAAGTTTCCACTCAAGTACTCTTATGTAATTAATGCGAACAACGTTCCTTTTGCTCGAATCCCTGGAGTGGGGGATAGGGTAATTCCAAACATGGAACGTAGAGCAGCTTTGATTTATGAAGCACATCTGGGGGAGGGTCTGTCACATCAAGGGATGTCTAAAAAAATATTGACATTAAAAGAGATGTACTGGTGGCCTGGAATGAATACACATATTCACATCTTCATCAATGACTGCATAGACTGTAAGGTACAGCGAGATGCAGAACGCCACCAGACACCATGCTTCGAAGTAGCCTGCCAGGGACAGACACCATTGTTAGACAGCATTAGACTATCTATGCACAGGCGTCCTTGTGGTCTACTGCAATCCCACAAATACTAAATCAAAGTTCCTATGGATATGGCCTCAGCGCTCGGCTGACGCTCGAACTGTTATAAAAGATTTGCGAGTCTTTATCGGCACATACGCAATAGGCACGCTACATTCTGACCAGGGCCCTGCGTTTAGCTCTCGAGCTTACAAAGAAGCCATGGCCAATCTAGGCATTGCATTGCGGTACTCCGCTCCGTTTCATCCTGAGGGAAATTCTGTTGTGGAAAGGAAAAACCGGGACATAAAGCAGTCTATAACAGCTAGGGTATTAGGTTCGGGTGATGGGTGGGTCAAACATCTTTATGGGGTCCAACGCTCATTTAACAATTTGCTCTCTAGGGGGGGTCACTCCATATGAGGTCCTATTTGGGACAAGAATGTGGGTGCCAGATCTAGAAAGTAGTGGCACAGTGGTGGAAAATAAACCCTTTGATATCAAAGATCGTTTGGCTGTTTTACAGGATCTAAATGAACTAAGATCGAAACAAAGCAACGTATTCCTGCAGCCAACCACCACTGGGGAAAAACCGGCGGTCCCAGCAAGGCCTGTCTGGATTCCAAAAGTTGGGGATCTAGTCAGAGAGAAAATTGCGGACAAGAAGGAATTTGGACCTTCTTACAGACAACCAGTACCTGTCCTAGCCGTACACGGAACAAGAACAGTACTTCTGCCGCCCCTTGCTGGAAGAAAGGAGAAAAGATTTGTGTCCATCGACCTCATCAAACCACAGTATGTGGCCAATACTAAATAGTAGGCCTCGTGAACTCCGACCTAGTAGCAGACACACTCCTCTCGCTACTATCCAAGAGGTTCAGACTGAAAGACTGATAACCATCGAGAATTCAGCAGTAACAGATGAAGGACTGAGCAACAATGCAATGGATCTCATCCCTCTTGAAACACAAGTAACAGTTCGTCCAAATACACCTGTCTACACCAATGTAACAAGTGATCAACTGGTTCCAGCGATTTCTACAAATCCTGATGCAATTCCAACAATTGACAGAACTGCTACTGGCTATTTCATTAACTTTGATACGTTTTCTGAGGAGCTGAGTGAGCCTGAGACGTCGCCAGCATCAAAAACTTTTAAACAGCAAGTACAAGACTTTTTACATTTTTTGAGAAAGACTTATCTGGTTTCACCATGGATTGAACTATGGATTATTTCTGGAATGTTTTTCTTTCTGCTGTGGCTAGCTTTGGTTATGACTATGAGCGTGCTTATAAATGGCAGATATATCCATGTGAACACTGAAAGAAAAGAAGTGAACTTACTTTTGAAACCTCACAAATCTTCCCATCGTGAAACAAGAGACTTGTCTGCAGTGAACATCACAGCCGTTCCTATACAGGATGGTAAAGTGTGGGACAAAACAGATTTCGATATTTTCGGCCCTACGGAACATTTGAACATTCCACATTTATTTAAGATTTCACTAAGTGATTTTGTTTCATCCAGTACCTACTCTGATGATTTGGACTTTGAAACTGTAAACAACATGATGTTTGACCTAGACAAATCTGCTGCATTTTCTAATAATGAATATTTAGAGGGTTCATCAGACTATGAACAGCTGTATTGCTATAACCACTATGGTCATCATTTTTTGCATAAATCTAGAAATGTGTTTATGTTTAACCAATGGGAACATTGTCCTACACCACCGAAAGGTAGTTCAAAAACATTTGCTAAAAAGTTTCCATATTTTTCAGGATACAATACATCTGATCCAGAAACATTTTACTATAAAAATGTAAACAAAACAGGACTGAAAATTATGTTAACTAATACAAAACAGATTTACTCTGCAGCATTTATTGCCCAACTGTCTATACATGTTTTCGACTTATGGAAAGACACAATAGACACAAAATCTGTCTGGGATACTAAAGATTGGCAAGTGCAGGGGATAGAAGCTTTGTTTAGAGCCTGTATCGTCCCTCAGCAAATAATGTTTTTGAATGACAATGTGCAACAAACGTCTTGCCTTGGGTTAGCCAAGATCAAAGACATGAAAACACCTTCTGTACCAACACCTGCAAGTGATAACAATACACAGGCAGCGGTTACAGTTGACACCATACTACAACTCAACAGAACAAATCCTGATTGGAGAAAATGGTTGATCTGGCCCACAGACACAAACAACTGTCAAGAGAGATTCCTGAATAAAACACAGGGGTTTATTATTCACAGGCCAGACCCACGATATGTCCAAAGACAGCATCCGGGGGTAGTAACAACATACAGTGTAGGAAAATTATGCCTTGATTGGCTGCAAAAATCTACACTTAAGGATGTGAAACAACACTTATCTTTACTTAAAGAGGACGCAGACCTTAGGGAATTCTTGCTTGGACCAAGAAAACCGCGTCAAAAACATTTCATATATGCCGGCATCTATGCTGCTTCTAATGAAGCATGGAAGGTGTCACAGATGGAGGCCGCAGAACGAATACGTGAACTTGTTCGTATTAATTTAGAGAAAACTCTCTCTGTGGTCGACAATGGGTTAACAACTTTGTCCTCCAGAATTTATTCATTGGACAGTATTGTATCCTCTGCTATCGACATACTGGAACAAGATTTAGCCATGTTACAGCAAGGCCAATCTCAGTTGCGTTCTATTATGTTATTAAGCTGGACGCTGCAATCTTTGCGTGCGGGCTATGTGCCTTGGCGTTTTATCAACACGACGGCTCTGTTTGCAGAATACAATCTAACTGATAAACAGATCGAACTGTTACAAAGGGGAGCAAAGTATACAGTGCTGAGCATTGAAAAACTTGAAAAATTACCATTCACAGTGGCAGAAAAATCAGCTACAGAATGGCTTATTCATGGCAAAATTAGTCTACCTGTGACTACTTTCCAGTTTCAGTATTGCCTTAAACAGATGCAAGCAGGCAAATATGAAAGGTTGGGTAAAGAATACATTAGGACATCCTGGAATTTACCTTACATCTATAAATGTTGGAGTGGGGATCGTGAAGTGTTTCTAAGCTGTACACACTGTGAAAGTGCACTAAGCGGTTCACTGATTTGTCAGGATATATCTTTACAAGGGGCTTGCAATGGTTCTGCGGCAAACTTGTCCTGCCACCAGCAGGGGAAACCAGCTGCTGTGATTAATCCAACGTTTGGACAACTTTCTAATGTGAGTTACCTCATGTTGAATGATCAGAGTTGCTGTGGCATGTTGCCAGGCATCCCATATCTAGTAACGGTCAACTCCAGGGTCACTTGCTGTATGCAAGTATTGTTTGCCCCAATAGACACAGTCAGGGAGTCGCCTTTGTGGCCTTCGTTGAATGTCTCTTTTATACGATTTGATACTTTAAGCAGAATGAAAGCCATGCTTATACAACAATCAGTGCCTTTGACCTCGGCCAAAGAAACCTATGATCTACAAGTTGCAAGGACTTCGGCTGAGATACAAGCTTTAATTCGTACAAACTGCCCTATACATTTCGTAGAAATGATAGGACGTATCTTTAACATGTCTGATACAAGCGGAATTGTACATGTATTTAAGACCATCTGTTCCGGACTATTAGCACCTTTCCAGGCTGTCCTCGGAATCATCCCAAACTTCGCACATTCGGTGTTTGGTGGTGTGCCGTTAATTCTAGCACTTGTTGCAGGAATTCTGTTTCTATTCCTCCTACTACGCTATGGCAAGCCTCTTCGCCAACATCACTCCGAGAGATGTGGAGAGAGCCCTATTTGAACGGAAATGCCGTGAGTGAATAGTACAGCTTTTGGACATGCCTCGTCTAAGGGAACTTAATACAATGTGGTTTCTGTCATTCAGACCGATCTGGCAAGATTGCATCTTACCTGTTCTACGCTGCCTGTTTTGCGGTGAAGAATGCATGCTAGACACCTGTCTAACACTCCCATCAGTAATGCCAACGGATATCGATACTCTGCTGGACCCGATAACGGCCCATGCTGTGTGTTGTCCCCAGAGGCTACTAATCCTGATGACGGCATTCATTGAGATCTCACAGACGCTTCCGGCTGCTGCTGAGGTACGAGATGGATCAACAGGCACACAGGTAACAACGGACGCGAACATTGCTTCTTCTGCTGAAAGCGATGTTTCTCATCTCTGTGCAATCAACCTTCTGAACGAGGTGTTCCAAATGTCACCAACTTCGGTGGACGATATTTTGGCTACGGAAATAGATGATCTAATGTTTACGCCAGACCCATACACTGACTTTGATTCGGCTCACAGTGTACCAGGGCAACAATGAAATTTGGCCTTCATATTTTTCAAACTTTGAACTTTTTCCCAGAATTGAACTTTTTTCTTTTTAAATTTTTGAAATGACATGGCAAATGAACAATCTGCTTACAGTAGAACTAGTCTTATAAAACGGACTTCTTTGCATACTTCCAGGGACACAATGTCGCCTTACTTTTCTAACATTTCATTTAATTCTATGATATGCAATGGTTTTGATTTTGAGAACTTATCGACCATTTCGTCATATGTATATATTTCTGTTTCATTCAAGTTGCATTTTACTTCCGTTATATGCTTAGAATGAAAACAATGCTTTATATGTACAGTACTTATTGCATTTCAACAGTTTTGAGCTTCTTTTAAAATGCTTTAAAAAATGTTTTAAGCAATATGTGGTACTCAATTTTATGTTTAACATTTAAGATGTTTAGCATTTAGTATTATCGTTCAATCGAAGATGGAGTGGGTGTTGTATTCCGCTTTAGGGGTCCGTATATAGGTTTTCCTGAATCATGTCCTTATATAGGCACAATTCGCCTTGCCCTTATATAGGCATAGAATCCCAGTCCTTATTTAGGCATTAGCCGTGCACTCCAAATACAGGCATGGTCACCGACATCCATCCACCCTAACGTCACAACGAGTTCTTAGAAACCAGACCCTCAAGCTTCGGGAGTTTCCCTAGCACAGGACTATAGATTTCTCCAAGAACTCATCTATTATGTATGAACCGTTATACCTTAAGGGTTCATTCCTGACGTCTTCCTCTGTCCGACTTCACGTCAATGCTAACAATCCAAGACACCTACCTGGTATAAATATACCTTCCCTTGCCCAAGGATTTCAGAGGAGCCCGTATCCCGGCCTGACGCACTGAGAAGACGCTGTCATTCCTGCACGCAGACGAATCCAGCTTCCAGTGTTCTGACTCCCTTCGCGGGGTGTTAGAGTTCCAGATCCGGCAGGAGATTCCCACCTCTCTCATTCTCAAGGTATGGAGCTGAGTAGATCCTAGAGGGACTCTTGGCATACTATACTTAACATACTCTTGGTATACCAGACTAGAGAATATTCCACCTACTTCTACCTTTCCCTACACCTAGACTAGGTTAGGTACATTGGGGTAGAACTAGCTTAGAGACGCATCATATGAGTACTTGCATTCTTAGCTCATGTTATTTATGTACTTGAATATATGCTAAAAGATAATGCTAGCGCAGTATTATTTATTTCTACTGCTTACACTGTACATTATTTATCTTGCATACTGTCTTGTGATCATAACAGCACATATCTCTTACACGAAAAACAAGACTGTTCAATAAAACCCTTTTATTGAAACACCCGTCTTTCCTTTCTGTGTAACTCTGTAGAAACTAAGAATGCACGATTGACTGAGTGAAACTGTTATTTATTGTTTCCACGATTCTGAGACGTGTTCCGCTTCTAAAGGGAAACAAAGTTGTCATGTTTTTCGGTTGCCAGAAACTACTCCCTTCTTCTTCTCAAGGAGTTTCTAGTGGCCTCTGAGCTAGCTGGCACAAGTAATTAAGTTTAATATACTCGATAGGGACATACCGACCTTAGTCCTATGTCAAACCTATAGGTTATATTATTCCAATGCGCAGAGCCTATTAGGGAAATAGGAACTACACTACAGTTCCATCGCGGGTTGTCCCGTTTGTGTGGAGGGAGTCCGTGCTGAAGGAAGTAACCCGGGGGCACTTCCGGTAGTCACCGGAATTGAGGTTAGCGGTCTAGTGGCCCACCTCACTACTTAATTGGATGCCTGGCTCGACGCGCAGCAGACGTGCTAGAGACAGACCAGCTCTCACTCATCAGTACACTCGGTACTGCAGCCTCTGAAGTGCCCTCGCTAAAGGGCCCAACACTTAGCTTTAATATTTGCGTCTACTGTTTTGTTCTAACAATTTTAAAAGCTCACCACTCACTGCTTTGGTTTGAACTATTTTAAAAAGCTCACCACTCATCGCTGCTTGGGTACTTCAGGCACTTCTCCCTGTTCCATCGCAGGTTGTCCCGTTTGTGTGGAGGGAGTCCGCGCTGAAGGAAGTAACACGGGGGCACTTCCGGTAGTCACCGGAATTGAGGTTAGCGGTCTAGTGGCCCACCTCACTACTTAATTGGATGCCTGGCTCGACGCGCAGCGGACGCGCTAGAGACAGACCAGCACTCACTCATCAGTACACTCGGTACTGCAGCCTCTGAAGTGGCCTCGCTAAAGGGCCCAACGCTTAGCTTTAATTTAATATTTGCGCCTACTGCTTTGTTCTAACAATTTTAAAAGCTCACCACTCACTGCTTTGATTTGAACTATTTTAAAAAGCTCACCACTCATTGCTGCTTGGGTACTTCAAGCGCTTCTCCATGTTCCATATCGGGTTGTCCCGTTTGTGTGGAGGGAGTCCGCGCTGAAGGAAGTAACCCGGGGGCACTTCCGGTAGTCACCTGAATTGAGGTTAGCGGTCTAGTGGCCCACCTCACTACTTAAATGGATGCCTGGCTCGCCGCGCAGCGGACGCGCGCAGCGGGCACACCGCTGGCGCGCCGAAGGCGCGCCTAAGGCAAGCCCGTCCGCGTCTGGATGTCGCCAGGAGCCAGAACCCCTGCCATTTTGCCCCTATACCCCAGTAGTACACCTGGTAATCTTTGTTCATACACATGCTGGGAACTACTAAAGATTAAGGATAATCTTATTAATCCCTGCAGGCATTCAGTCCCCCCCGCCCTTTTCATACCTACAGCTCCAGAAGGGCCTTTTACATACAGATACTGCCGATTCCAGAGTATAGATCCTGAATACTCCGCAACCCCTAATACGCCTCCCGGCCAGAGAAATAGTCCTTGCCCCGTACTAACATCACAAATGGCCTGTCTCAGAGCCCCTATGTAAACATAGGCTGGAACTGCCTTCTGGCTAATATTAGATCCCTGCCTAAACATGCAGTCAATATCTGGGATCTACTCTCTTCTAAACATCCCCATCTAGGGTTTCTGACCGAAACATGGACTAAACCCACCTCCAACCCCGCAATTGCGGTGGCACTCCCGGAAGGCTATCGCATTAAAAAACTCAATAGAATGGGAAGGGCGGGGGGAGGTTTAGCCATCATCCACATGGATTCTATTAAAATCACTATTTTAGACCAACTGTGTAAAGACTCACTAGAATGTTTAGTCTTCAGAATAGACCTACACCCACAACATAGCTGGAAAGGAGCTCTTGTGTATAGACCCCCAGGACCATTGACAGATTTCACTAACCAATTGATGGAATTTATCTCCCCACACGTCATTTCGACAAAGAAATTCTTACTTTTAGTTGATTTTAACATCCATAGTAAAATACTTCCAATTAAGATGCCTCAGCATGCCTGGCAGACCTCGCTACACTCAACCTTATTAAGATTAACAACGCTCCTACTCATTCGGCAGGGCATACGTTGGACCTAATTCTCACTAACTCCCCAAATGTCCTCTGCGGAGATACATGCCCTCTGACATGGTCAGACCACTCTTTGATTGAATTTCAAATTAGTAGCCCCAGAGACCATTCTGCCCCTAAGCCCCATTCTATGCGGTGGTATAGACAATGGAAGAAACTCACGCCTGATCAGTTCCAGAATTTAACTCCTTTCTGGAACTCTGATTTTGATAATGTGGAAGAACACCTGACCTACTTCAACACTATCATACAATCCACTGTTGATCATCTAGCTCCTCTAAAACAGTGTTCTCACCCCCCAAACGCTCCCAAACTACTTGGTATTCTCCCCTCCTTCGGACTGAAAAGAGTCACTGCAAAAAACTAGAACGAAAATGGCGCCTCCTACATAACCCACAGGACAAGGAGAGTTTTAAAGAAGCATTGGCTTTATATCATAAAATCTTAAAGTCTGCACGCAAATTGTATATTGCGAGGCAACTAGAGCAGGCAGGTAACAACCCGAGGACCCTGTACCAGATCTTAAAGACTTTTACAAACCCAAAGGCATGTGACAATGAAGAGGCCCCCTCACAATCTCTATGCGACAATATAGCTAACCACTTCGTCCAGAAAATCGACTCAATTTATAACAAAATCACCGTGGCCAATGGTACCCAGAGAGGTCCCTCGACAGAATTCTCGCCGACTACTCCACATGCTTTGCCACTGAAAAACTTCCAGTCACTTACACCCGAAGAGGGAGAATCTCTATTAATGAAAGTTAAATCGGGATCTCCATTAGATGTCATCCCTGCAAAAAGTACCTCTCTGCTCGCCAAGCAACTCGCTGATCCTATCTGCACCATTCTCAACAGCTCTTTAAAGGATGGTAGACTCCCTCTTGAATGGAAAGCAGCGCAAGTTGTTCCAATCCGGAAAAACCTTAAAGCCCCCGTGGACGAAGTATCCAACTACCGCCCCATTTCTCTGCTCCCCCTCCAGAGCAAGCTTCTGGAGAAACACATAAACAAATACTTATCTGAATTTGTGGAAGCCTCAAATTGCCTGGATGTCTCGCAGTCAGGTTTCCGGGCCAGACACTGCACCGAGTCCGCCCTGATAGCAGTAACCGAGAACATCAGAATGACGCTGGACAATGATCAGGTAAAAAGCAACAGGAGTATGACCCATAGACCAGGTTGAGATCTGGGTAACTAAGCGTAATTTACAACAATGTCTCAACCGGATTCAATGAGGAAGGCAAATGCATATGTATGTACACAACATTACAAGGCAGACGCAAAAAAGGGAGACTCCCGGTCTTCTTTCAAAAGTGCTCATGGCATCATATATTTAAAATATCAGTTTATACAAGACAGTTATAACAGCAATGTAAGCATAAATTGTGAAGGCAACTCAAGAGGACTTTGTGCACGTTGTGCTCGTGATGCAATGAGTGGCGGCGCAAGTGACAAGTGAAAAACACAGCGGAAGACGCAAGGTGACAAAGTGATGAAAAAATATATGTACAAGAATCAATGGTTCAGTAGATTTTGGTCATCTTAGTAATTTAAACAAGATAGCAATGCAGCTGGAGGAAGTAAGTAGCAGGGTCGGGTGCCCGATCCACTGCGCTGGGCCCGGAGAAGCTACCTTGAGGGAAAAGGATATGGCTCGCAGGGTCGGGAGCCCGAAACACTAAACTGGTCCCGGAGAGGGTACCTGGAAAGAGGAGGAATCAGATCCGTGAATCAATCACGATGCCGCAGAGACGCTGTAATTAGGTCCTGGCCGCCACGCTCTTGTGCGGTCTCGGCCGATCGGCATTGCCGAGGATACCATGCAAAACGATTCAACTCAGTAGATGCGCCTTGATTCCACACCGGACCTGTGATTTCCTCTCTCTCACACCGGTTGATCCCACACTCAACGATTGTACTCAGCCTCAACTGACCCCGGACACACCATATACACGGGACCACCTTCCACACGGGTCTATCATTCAACCTGTGGACATACCAGTTAGCCTTTCCTTGTCATCGTACAGCACCCAAAATTTTGGCAACCGGGTCCTCAAGATGATCCTGACTAAATAGGATCGAAACGCCGTCGATCGATCTTACAGCGCAACTTACGGCGCACATTCAGCTTTGGTTCATAAAATTATATATCTTGTTTAAATTACTAAGATGACCAAAATCTACTGAACCATTGATTCTTGTACATATATTTTTTCATCACTTTGTCACCTTGCGTCTTCCGCTGTGTTTTTCACTTGTCACTTGCGCCGCCACTCATTGCATCACGAGCACAACGTGCACAAAGTCCTCTTGGGTTGCCTTCGCAATTTATTCTTACAGTGCTGTTATAACTGTCTTGTATAAACTGATATCTTAAATATATGATGCCATGAGCACTTTTGAAAGAAGACCGGGAGTCTCCCTTTTTTGCGTCTGCCTTGTAATGTTGTGTACATACATATGCTTTTGCCTTCCTCATTGAATCCGGTTGAGACATTGTTGTAAATTACGGACAATGATCAGGCAGCACTTTTAGTGCTGCTTGACCTATCGGCGGCGTTTGACACCATTTCTCACCGGATCCTGCTTGGGAGACTTCAAGACATCGGAATTCAAGGGGTTGCACTGAAGTGGTTGGCAAACTTTTTGACTGATAGAACTGGGTCCGTTTCGATCTAAGACCACGAGAGTAACCAAGGGAGTTCCGCAGGGCTCCTGATTGAGCCCTACTCTAATTAACATTTATGTCACTCCCTTAGCGAGATTGGTGAGGACATTAGGATTCAGTCCCATCTCCTATGCTGACGACACTCAGCTTCTACTCTCATTTGATAAATCTAATCCCAACACCCAAGTCATCTTCTCGGAGGGCCTGAAGACCATTGCTGATTGGATGAGGGATAACTTCCTTCAACTTATGCAGAGAAATCGGAAATCATGCTGTTTGGAGGTGCAGCGGTGAGCTGGACTCCTAGTTGGTGGCCAGAGGAATTGGGCACCGCCCCTACTCCAAAAACAGTGGTCAAAAACTTGGGAGTCTGCATAGATCAGAAACTCACGCTAGAAGAGCATGCCACCACTACTGCACAGACTGATTTGCATATGGCTGGGTCCAAACCCAAACTGGGGTGGTGTGGTGAGCAAAAGAATGATGGTTTTAACTCAGATCCTTGTGACTGGGGGTGAATGTTCGCATTGTCCAGCATTCCGTCCATCAATTGTTTCTTTTGCATATGTCGCCCTAAGTGGGAAGTGTATGCCCAGACATGGGTCCCGTGCACACTACACCACTGGATTCAAGCTAGCCTGGCTGATGAAGGGTGATGCCCTGAAACCGGTGCCAGGATGCTTGTTTCCGGTCAAGGAAGGACCTGGCTTGGCAGTTCGGACTGGACTGTTCCCACAAGGAACAGGGTCAAGACTGATTTGCATATGGCTGGGTCCAAACTGGGGTGGTGTGGTGAGCAAAAGAATGATGGATTTAACTCAGATCCTTGTGACTGGGGGTGAATGTTTGCATTGTCCAGCATTCCGTCCATCAATTGTTTCTTTTTCATATGTCGCCCTAAGTGGGAAGGGTATGCCCAGACGTGGGTCCCGTGCTCACTACACCACTGGATTCAAGCTAGCCTGGCTGATGAAGGGTGATGCCCTGAAACCGGTCCCAGGATGCTTGTTTCCGGTCCAGGGAGGAACTGGCTTGGCAGTTCGGGCTGGACTGTTCCCACAAAGAACAGGGTCAAGACTGATTTGCATATGGCTGGGTCCAAACTGGGGTGGTGTGGTGAGCAAAAGAATGATGGATTTAACTCAGATCCTTGTGACTGGGGGCGAATGTTTGCATTGTCCAGCATTCCGTCCATCAATTGTTTCTTTTGCATATGTCGCCCTAAGTGGGAAGGGTGTGCCCAGACGTGGGTCCCGTGCTCACTACACCACTGGATTCAAGCTAGCCTGGCTGATGAAGGGTGATGCCCTGAAACCGGTCCCAGAATGCTTGTTTCCGGTCCAGGGAGGACCTGGCTTGGCAGTTCGGGCTGGACTTTTCCCACAAGGAACAGGGTCAAGACTGATTTGCATAGGGCTGGGTCCAAACTGGGGTGGTGTGGTGAGCAAAAGAATGATGGATTTAACTCAGATCCTTGTGACTGGGGGTGAATGTTTGCATTGTCCAGCATTCCGTCCATCAATTGTTTCTTTTGCATATGTCGCCCTAAGTGGGAAGGGTGTGCCCAGACGTGGGTCCCGTGCTCACTACACCACTGGATTCAAGCTAGCCTGGCTGATGAAGGGTGATGCCCTGAAACCGGTCCCAGAATACTTGTTTCCGGTCCAGGGAGGACCTGGCTTGGCAGTTCGGGCTGGACTTTTCCCACAAGGAACAGGGTCAAGACTGATTTGCATAGGGCTGGGTCCAAACTGGGGTGGTGTGGTGAGCAAAAGAATGATGGATTTAACTCAGATCCTTGTGACTGGGGGTGAATGTTTGCATTGTCCAGCATTCCGTCCATCAATTGTTTCTTTTGCATATGTCGCCCTAAGTGGGAAGGGTATGCCCAGACGTGGGTCCCGTGCTCACTACACCACTGGATTCAAGCTAGCCTGGCTGATGAAGGGTGATGCCCTGAAACCGGTCCCAGGATGCTTGTTTCCGGTCCAGGAAGGACCTGGCTTGGCAGTTCGGGCTGACTGTTCCCACAAGGAACAGGGTCAAGAATGATTTGCATATGGCTGGGTCCAAACTGGGGTGGTGTGGTGAGCAAAAGAATGATGGATTTAACTCAGACCCTTGTGACTGGGGATGAATGTTTGCATTGTCGAGCATTCCGTCCATCAATTGTTTCTTTTGCACCACTACTGCGGGGGCATGTTTACACACACTTAGCCTACTAAGGAGAGTGTTCCCTTTTCTACCCTCCTCCACACGAAAAATGTTGATTCAGGCACTTGTGTTAAGCTGCCTGGACTACTGCAATGCCTTGCTGGTTTAAGCCAACAAAGCTTCTCTAAACAAATTGCAGGTGGTCCAGAATACTGCGGCACGCCTTGTAGCAAATGCCCCTCCCAGAACAGCATCCGTTCCCCTTCTGCAACAACTACATTGGCTCCCAGTGCGGAAGCAGATCAAATTCAAAATTTGCTGTACTGTCTTTAAAGCTCTCTATGACCTAGGCCCTAACTACCTATCTGACAAACTTGTAAGGTACTTACCTTCTAGGTCCCTACGGTCAGGTTCTAAATCACTTCTCTGCATCCCACGGTTTAAAAGATTTCGCATGGGTGGTAAAGCCTTTTCCTACCTTGCTCCTCTCTTTTGGAATCAACTTCCCATGTCCTTACGTCAATGTTCAGAATACTTACAATTCAGGAAGCTGCTAAAGACCTATCTGTTCTGAGATGCACTTGCCTGGCTGTTGCTCGCAATCCCAGCGCGGAGATACCCCTGACGGGGTGATTCGGGCGCTATATAAATTTTAAAATATCAAATATCAAATACTCCTTCAACTGGAATGCCCCAAAGAAATTAGAAACTCACAGATTTGTAGTTGTCTCAGAGCCTTGGATCAATGGATGATATGGAGCCATCTCAAACTGAATGCTTCCAAAATGGAAATACTCACATGTGGCGATTGGAAAAATTGACCCACCCGCCGCATGGCCTAATGATATGGGAACACCGCCTAAAGTATCAAAGGAAGTAATAAACCTCGGAATGACCATGGACTCCAAGCTACCAATGAATGCCCAAGTGGAAAAACTAGCAAGATCAAGCTTTGCTACTATAAAAACTCTGCGAAGCATCTTCCCCCATCTGGGATTTCCACAAAAGATCTGGCTACCATCTCTCTTTTTCTGTCCAAACTTGGTTATGCCAATAGCCTCTACCACGGATCACCTTTAACAACTATGAAAATACTACAATGGATTCAGAACTCTGATGCCAGACTACACTTACATATAAAGCTGCAATGCTCACAGCTCCCTTGCCTTTAAAGCCCTACATTGGTTACTGGTTGGCAGAAGATCCACATTCAAGCTGCTTGGTATCACCCACAAAGCGATACATGGAACAGGACCGCTTTTCATCAGGAATAAAATCACAAAATGCATTCAACAAAGGAACCTCTGCTCTAGAGTGGCACCTCGTCTCAAAAACCCACTGTGCAAGGAAAAAAAACATGGGTGGCACATCCTTCTCTGTTCAAACAGCCAAACTATAGAACTCTTTACCCTCAAACATAAGATCCACGGATAACCACCTTATCTTCAGAAGATTACTAAAGAGTTGGCTCTTCCCAAACATAACCACCATACTCAAACATAAATATACAGCATATCCCTCTGTATATAAGCATGTATTTGGACTATAGATTTGCGCCTACATATGTGTATTGCTTTGTATAAACGTGTATGATAATTTGTTTTTCTTTAAATATAGATATTCGTTTGTTCTGCTTAAAAATATACATATTACTTATAGTTACATTATTCTATGTTGTAACATGTATAAAAGTTAATTTTTTATCATAACTATTTCTCTACAGTTGCTTCACTATTCAATTACAAAAAATAAAAACAAATACATTAATTTAAAGTACAACAACACTTGAAAGATGGAGTTTTATTAAATGCAACTTTACGTATATTTCCTTCCTTACTTGCATATATCTCTCAAGCAAAGTTCAGCCTCTCTTCCGATCTCGTCCACCAGTTGGGGTTGGTGCTGACAGGCGGGTGCTGGACCCGCTGTAATATTGCAATCGCCTCGCGCTACTCGAGCACAAGAAAAAGTCGCACTCAGGATTTACGATTCGTGAAAAATTTTATTTATTGACTTTGACGCGTTTCGACAACACAGTCTTTGTCAAAAAGTCATAGGGGCCGATTCCGATTCGGGCCGGAAAAAGCACCGACCGACTCGGATCCGGTAAAAATACCGACCGACACGTACCAGTGGCGCCCGACACGCCAAGTACGATGCAAGCCGCGATAAATCCGACCGACACGTCAGGAAACCAAGCCGACCGACCGAGCCGCGCGGAAAATAGCAATCCGGCCGGAAAAACACGCGAATCCAACCGACCGACACGCACCCGGAACAAATCCGACCGAATCGTACCCGCCAACTCCAACCCGCAAAGTACGATGCAAGGCGCGAAAAACACGACCGAGTCGGACGGAGGACAAGCCGTACGACCGACACGCATACAAAACCGAGCCGAAGCAACACAATACACCGCGACCGACGCGTACGCAGCATACAAAACTGCACAAACACAGCGTGAACGAAACGGAAAACACCGTACGAGACCAATGCAGGGTCCGACTCGGTCACAAGAACGTTTCCAACATACACAAACAGCACAAAGGAAAAATCACCCAAAAAAAGGCCAAACAAGCAATTAGCAAGCCAATAACTACTGGGGGGGGGGTGGGGACAGAGAACAAAGACACACCCACAACTCCACCTATATAAAGGACACAAATCACTACCATGAGCCTTTGCAAATGCCATTCCACTGCCAGCACCCAAGAGAAAGCAACCACACACCCACAGCTCACCCCTCACACAAGCCACACACCATCAGCACACCAACAAATACCTACCTCACATACACCCAGCAAAACACACACTCACACACCCTCACCTGCACACCAACACACACATCACTCACCATCACCACCCATCACCATGCCCCCCAAGAAGAATCCCAAGTTCCTAGATTGTGAATTGGAAGTCCTGGTAGACGAGATCCTCAGGGTGGAGCCACAGCTGTTTGGCACTCTGGTCCAACAGACCCCCATGTCGCAGAAAACCAAGATGTGGGAGAGGATCATCAACAGGGTGAACGCCCAATCACCATGTCGGCGCACAAAGACGGACATCCAGAACAGGTGGTATGACGTGCGCAGGAGGGTACGGGACCTGCTGAAGATAGACTACATCAACAGCCAACATACCGGCAGTGGCCCTCCTGCCAAGCCAATATACCTCAGGCCCTGGGAGGAGAAGGTGCGGGCCATCCTTCCGCCAGTGAGCGTATATGGACTAGAGAACATCCCAGAGCCTGGTGAGTACACAACAAATGTACACAATAAACTGCCACAAAACACACACATCACTGTCAAGGGGAGAGTCAAACCATGCACACATAGCAATTACACAGCAACTAGAACAGAATCATCCCAAAATGTGTATGTCAGTCAGATAAACACAACACATGCCATCAAAAAAGTCACATCCAACTGTGCCAACACATGTACAAACACAACCACAACTACAGCTAGGCAGTGGCACAAATAGAACTAACACACACATCCACACATGTAGCCACCACAACAACACCAACACACAGTGAAGACCACTCAAAGGAAGGAATTCTGTGTATGCTGGCCAAGTCAGTGTAGCCAATAGCATCATGGGAGTCGCAGTCACACATATTGCCCCCCCACAACTGTCCCATCAACACCACCCTGAACCATGCTCACATCACAGGGAGTGGAGAAGGACTCACAAGATGGCTGACACTGGCTACTGCTGTGGGGAGCACAAGGCCCTGCTGGCAACTGTGCACCAACAAACAGCAGGACACCACTGACTGACATCCTGAGAGACAACTTACACTCCCTGCAATGCAAGCACGTTCCATGGTGGGATATCTGGCTGGCTGGGTGGGAAGGGGGACTTGCAGCACTGACTATAGTCACCAGCACCTCCCCTCACACCCCCCCAACACAAACTCCACAGTACCCACCTGGTAGAATGCAATGCCCTCCATCCTAACACAAGATCCCACAAAGCACCACCACCCTGGGTCATGTTGTGTGAAGCACAGGGACACTCTTGGGACTCTTAGCCAAACAACTGCCAGGACAACACTCCCAGCCATCCTGTCAGCACAGCCAGCCCACCCCACAGGGAAGCAGAGTCAAAAGGAAGGAAGCATGGGCATGCTGGGAAGGGGGTGGAGGCAATAGCATGATGGGAGTCGTAGTCACAGACATTGCTCAGCCTCACAACTGTCCCATCAACACCACCCTGAACCATGCTCACATCACAGGGAGTGGAGAAGGACTCACAAGATGGCTGACACTGGCTACTGCTGTGGGGAGCACAAGGCCCTGCTGGCAACTGTGCACCAACAAACAGCAGGACACCACTGACTGACATCCTGAGAGACAACTTACACTCCCTGCAATGCAAGCACGTTCCATGGTGGGATATCTGGCTGGCTGGGTGGGAAGGGGGACTTGCAGCACTGACTATAGTCACCAGCACCTCCCCTCACACCCCCCCAACACAAACTCCACAGTACCCACCTGGTAGAATGCAATGCCCTCCATCCTAACACAAGATCCCACAAAGCACCACCACCCTGGGTCATGTTGTGTGAAGCACAGGGACACTCTTGGGACTCTTAGCCAAACAACTGCCAGGACAACACTCCCAGCCATCCTGTCAGCACAGCCAGCCCACCCCACAGGGAAGCAGAGTCAAAAGGAAGGAAGCATGGGCATGCTGGGAAGGGGGTGGAGGCAATAGCATGATGGGAGTCGTAGTCACAGACATTGCTCAGCCTCACAACTGTCCCATCAACACCACCCTGAACCATGCTCACATCACAGGGAGTGGAGAAGGACTCACAAGATGGCTGACACTGGCTACTGCTGTGGGGAGCACAAGGCCCTGCTGGCAACTGTGCACCAACAAACAGCAGGACACCACTGACTGACATCCTGAGAGACAACTTACACTCCCTGCAATGCAAGCACGTTCCATGGTGGGATATCTGGCTGGCTGGGTGGGAAGGGGGACTTGCAGCACTGACTATAGTCACCAGCACCTCCCCTCACACACCCCCCCAACACAAACTCCACAGTACCCACCTGGTAGAATGCAATGCCCTCCATCCTAACACAAGATCCCACAAAGCACCACCACCCTGGGTCATGTTGTGTGAAGCACAGGGACACTCTTGGGACTCTTAGCCAAACAACTGCCAGGACAACACTCCCAGCCATCCTGTCAGCACAGCCAGCCCACCCCACAGGGAAGCAGAGTCAAAGGAAGGAAGCATGGGCATGCTGGGAAGGGGGGTGGAGGCAATAGCATGATGGGAGTCGTAGTCACAGACATTGCTCAGCCTCACAACTGGCCCATCAACACCACCCTGAACCATGCTCACATCACAGGGAGTGGAGAAGGACTCACAAGATGGCTGACACTGGCTACTGCTGTGGGGAGCACAAGGCCCTGCTGGCAACTGTGCACCAACAAACAGCAGGACACCACTGACTGACATCCTGAGAGACAACTTACACTCCCTGCAATGCAAGCACGTTCCATGGTGGGATATCTGGCTGGCTGGGTGGGAAGGGGGACTTGCAGCACTGACTATAGTCACCAGCACCTCCCCTCACACCCCCCCACACAAACTCCACAGTACCCACCTGGTAGAATGCAATGCCCTCCATCCTAACACAAGATCCCACAAAGCACCACCACCCTGGGTCATGTTGTGTGAAGCACAGGGACACTCTTGGGACTCTTAGCCAAACAACTGCCAGGACAACACTCCCAGCCATCCTGTCAGCACAGCCAGCCCACCCCACAGGGAAGCAGAGTCAAAAGGAAGGAAGCATGGGCATGCTGGGAAGGGGGTGGAGGCAATAGCATGATGGGAGTCGTAGTCACAGACATTGCTCAGCCTCACAACTGTCCCATCAACACCACCCTGAACCATGCTCACATCACAGGGAGTGGAGAAGGACTCACAAGATGGCTGACACTGGCTACTGCTGTGGGGAGCACAAGGGCATGCTGGGAACTGCACACCAACCAACAGCAGGACACCACTGTCAGCCATCTTGCCATTGCCCTCACACCCACACACACTGAACTCCCCACAAAAGCAAGTAAGTATGGGAATGCTGGGAAGTGGGGTGGAGGCAATAGCATGATGGGAGTCACAGTCACAGACATAGCTCACCCCCACAACTGTCCCATCAACACCACCCTGAACCATGCTCACATCACAGGGAGTGGAGAAGGACTCACAAGATGGCTGACACTGGCTACTGCTGTGGGGAGCACAAGGCCCTGCTGGCAACTGTGCACCAACAAACAGCAGGACACCACTGACTGACATCCTGAGAGACAACTTACACTCCCTGCAATGCAAGCAGGTTCCATGGTGGGATATCTGGCTGGCTGGGTGGGAAGGGGGACTTGCAGCACTGACCATAGTCACCAGCACCTCCCCTCACACCCCCCCAACACAAACTCCACAGTACCCACCTGGTAGAATGCAATGCCCTCCATCCTAACACAAGATCCCACAAAGCACCACCACCCTGGGTTATGTTGTGTGAAGCACAGGGACACTCTTGGGACTCTTAGCCAAACAACTGCCAGGACAACACTCCCAGCCATCCTGTCAGCACAGCCAGCCCACCCCACAGGGAAGCAGAGTCAAAAGGAAGGAAGCATGGGCATGCTGTGAAGGGGGTGGAGGCAATAGCATGATGGGAGTCGTAGTCACAGACATTGCTCAGCCTCACAACTGGCCCATCAACACCACCCTGAACCATGCTCACATCACAGGGAGTGGAGAAGGACTCACAAGATGGCTGACACTGGCTACTGCTGTGGGGAGCACAAGGCCCTGCTGCCAACTGTGCACCAACAAACAGCAGGACACCACTGACTGACATCCTGAGAGACAACTTACACTCCCTGCAATGCAAGCACGTTCCATGGTGGGATAACTGACTGGGTGGGTGGGTGGGTGGGAAGGAGGTCTGGCTGTCAACCAAACACAATCAATGCAGACCATGTTCACACCCCAGAGAATACATAGAAATGCCCAAATAATGCAGGACAATGTGCCACACCAATATCAACCCCTGACTGTGACGACTTAGGACAATACAATGTACAGGCCCGCACCCCGAGGCACAGTCACAACTGTCAGGTGTGTCAACCACTGATGCCTGCAGAAACATGACATACATTGTTTGTGTCTCCCAAAAACAGGTGATGATAGGGACACAGCAGCAGACGCTGAGGAGTCCCAGTCCCAGGCTCAAGAGGATGCCGAGCTCACTGGCGTCGTACAGCCTCTGTCCTCCTCGGACGATGAAGAACAACCTGGCACATCCGGTGCAAGTCAACATGCTGCACCAGCAGGACCACCAGCTGCAGCACCAGCAGGTCCACCAGCTGCACCCCCTGCACCCACCCCTCCAACGACTGTCACCACGAATACCATCCCTGCCGACATGGACAGAATAAGGAACAACACCAGCGCAGTGACCCTGGACCAACCTGGGGCCATGGACACCACCACCACCAACCCCCAAGGTGGACCAGGGTTATCTGTGCGTGCAACTGCACACACTGCACATGTCAGCAGGGGTGGTGGGAGGGGTGGGAGACAGAGGTCGCTGCTAGCAGACGTTGCTGGTGTGCATGAAGACCCACAACTGGTACGCATAGCTGATGCGTACCAGTCCAGCACCGGAGAGCTCAGCCAGGTAGTGGGGCTCCTCAGAGACATCAAACAGCAGCAGGCTGCCCATCATGCCCGCTTGGACTCCCACATGTCCCACGTGGAGTCACACATGTCACGTGTGGACTCCCACATGTCACGTGTGGACTCCCACATGACCCGCGTGGAGTCCAAGTGGGATGTACTACATGAGATGACGGCGGTGCACAGGGACATTTTACAATGCCTCCGCCAGATGAACAGCAACCAGTCCACACCTCCCTGTGTGCCAACAACATCTGGTACCGAACAAACTGCAACTGCCACAGGGAGGGAGGAGGACTCTGGCGGAGAGTCCCCTGCACCGCAGCAGCCTGCACTAGAGGGCCCCCCCCAAGAAGAGGGGTCGTCCGAGGAGGGGAAAGTGAGAGGCTGATGGCCAAGCGCAACTCCCAGGAAGCCTGAACCTGTTCTGGATTTTCGCCTTTGTGCACAGACTGTTCACCCTGTTGATGGCAACACTACTCCCACACATTGCATGGGGAGTACAAGTTGGAACAATGTGTCAGACAACTGTGGCCCCGATACTGGGGATCCTGTCTACCTGGACTTTCTATTCATCTAGGAACTTGGGATTGCAAGATTCATGTACAGCACAATCCATCCTATGCACTATTATCACAATAAACACACTAATACACCATACTTGCCTCTGTCGTGATTCCAACGTGGGTGCTGTTATGGGGATGATGAACTGCAAAATTACACAGTGTATGCGAACTGCAACAGCAAGGACAACACAGGCATGTGAGTACAGGCAACGTGACACATATGAGGGAGACACACCACCAGGGCTACACAACACATACACACCTAGGCCATCTGACTCATTGCCTACACTGATGTTGCCAGGGAAGACGGTGCAATGCACAGACACCACACCCATTCCCAGTTGTAGTCAAGTAGCCCACAGGTGCAGTAAGCAAATGGCAGTCAAATGTGTGACCACAGACAACGCACATCACTAAGTGAAGCACAGGTTTATTACACAGTAGCAACATGCCGTAACCACTACAGATGCAAGGTAACCCCACCTGGTAGCGGGCACACAGTCAACAACTGTAGACAGAAGGAAGTCCATGGGTGTGGCGCACATCACCTGTAGGGACACAACAGCTACCAGCCTGGATGTGCAATCACGTCGTCGGTGGACACAGTTGACCAAACGAATCTGAAAGTACCCTGTGAAGGACAGAAATGACACACAGTCAAAAGCAATGCAGTACAGGACAGAACAGCAAAACTCATGCACAATACATGTTACAAGATACCCACCCAGAACCAAGTTAGCATGTCAACACTGTTGGGGAGTACAGCCCACCTGTCACCACACATCGCAACACACATCCTGTCAAGTAGCCCATGGACACACTCCAACAGCACCAGAGCACCACCCACACATCATGCCAACTCACATCATTCACATGACACCTCAGGATACTCACATTCAGCTAAAGAAGTTGGTGATGAGCTGTGTGCGGACATCACCATCACCATCATCATCATCATCGTCACTGGCATCGTGGTCCAGGCCAGGATCCTCCACAGGTGGCGGATGTTGGTCATCGTCATCCTGGATGAGAGGCAACTCCTTCCGCACTGCCAGGTTGTGGAGCATGCAGCAGACGATGATAATCTTGCACACTTTCGCAGGGGCATATGGGAGGGACCCTCCGGTCTTGTCCAGGCAGCGGAAGCGGCTCTTCAGGAGACCAAAGGTCCGCTCAATCACTCTCCTGGTCCGACCATGTGCCTCATTGTAGCGCATCTGGGCAGGTGTCACAGGGTTCCTGAGGGGTGTCAGCAACCACGGCATGTTGGGGTATCCCGAGTCACCTACGGACAGACAAGTGCACATCAGCTGACTTGGAAAAGTGGGCGGAATACTACAGATCAGATCACACACAATGGCACAAAGTCAGTACACACCGACAAGCCAGGCACGCTGGTTCTGCATCTGTGCCATCAACCTGGGGATGCGACTACTCCTCATCACAAAGGCATCGTGTGCTGAACCAGGGAAACGGGCACACACGTGTGTGATGGTCATGTCTGCAAGACACACCACCAGTGCATTGACCGAGTGGTAGTGCTTGCGGTTCCTGTAGGCCTGCTCCTGGGCCTGTGGTGGTACCAAAGCCACATGTGTCCCATCAATGGAGCCAAGGACATGCGGCATCCTCCCCAGGGCATAAAAGTCACTCTTCACGTCAGTGAGTCGTCGCAGTCTAGGGAAATAGATGTACCGGTTCAGGAAGAGCAACATTGCCGCCAAAACATCGCGGAGCACACGGCTGAACATGGTCTGTGACATCCCACCAGCAGACGCCACAGTATGTTGGAAGGTACCGGTGGCAAAGAAGTGTAGGGCTGCCATCACCTTCACCTTGGGGGTCAGCGCTGTAGGATACGGCCGGCCAGGCTGCAAATGTGGGGACAACTGCACTGCCAAATCCTCAATCAGCTGCCTGGTGAAGCGGTACCGTCGGATGCTGTCCCGTTCCACCATCGTTGCCAGGTCTGGGAATGGCCGATGGACAGCAGGAGCCCTGCAGTGCAGAGGAGAAGTAAGCAAGATCGTCAGTCACCCCACATATGCGGCATTGAACACACTCAAGATCCCAACATACATCATCATGAGGCACAACTACATGAAGTGTGCAGTACCGGAACGACATGTATGGTACATACATGGCCAACATCTGTCAACACGGTCCTACAGGTGGCATCAATTTGGCCCAGGTTGGCCCATTGGATATCATGATGCTGTGTCACAGTCACCCCCCAGTGACATGTGAGGACAGATGTGCCCCAGGCACCACAGCTCAACGACAGGCACATTCCCAGGGACCCTGTAATGCCACATGGACACTGGCATCACCTGGAGTATCATGTGTACACCACAACAAAACAAACATGACCCCCACAGGTAGTGGCCACACTTGCCATGGCAGGAGAGCCATGGACGTCTGTGACACACACGCACAACATCAGAGTCCATGCACACACAACGTGGATGTGGAGACTGTCTCCCATTGTGCACATGAAATCAGAGACATTGTAAACACTACATGCACAAAGACTGTGGAGGGCCATCACTATTGTGCCACTGGGACACCCTGGCTCAAACATACCGTCCCACATGGGACTCACGGGGTATGTGACATGACATACACAAACACCACTGTGAAATGTGACCATGGCACATGCACAGATATGAACAGTTGCACATCACAGTGGTCACGTACACGTAACACCCAGGATCCTGTCCCCATGAACACGTGCACAGCCTGGGGGTGGCTGCCCACAGGTGACACCCACAGGACAACATGTACACCAACATACACACAATAGGAAATGCAGCCTTACATGCCTTCATGATAAGGTGTGGACAGGCTGTCGTGATGTAGGTGTGCCCCTCACTCCCTGGGAGCTATCTGTGGCTGGCATATGTCCATCTGAGACAGGCATGCTGACATATGCCAGTCACATGTACAGTGATGCGTTGAACAGCAATGGACCGATCGGTGCCTCCGGCCGGCCCATTGCTTTCAATGTGTGCGGGTACGCGTTGTACCCCTGTGCGCGTTGTACTGCAATGGACCGATCGGTGCCTCCGGCCGGCCCATTGCATTCAATGTGTGCGGGTACGCGTTGTACCCCTGTGCGCGTTGTACTGCAATGGACCGATCGGTGCCTCCGGCCGGCCCATTGCTTTCAATGTGTGCGGGTACGCGTGGTACCCCTGTGCGCGTTGTACTGCAATGGACCGATCGGTGCCTCCGGCCGGCCCATTGCATTCAATGTGTGCGGGTACGCGTGGTACCCCTGTGCGCGTTGTACTGCAATGGACCGATCGGTGCCTCCGGCCGGCCCATTGCTTTCAATGTGTGCGGGTACGCGTGGTACCCCTGTGCGCGTTGTACTGCAATGGACCGATCGGTGCCTCCGGCCGGCCCATTGCATTCAATGTGTGCGGGTACGCGTTGTACCCCTGTGCGCGTTGTACTGCAATGGACCGATCGGTGCCTCCGGCCGGCCCATTGCTTTCAATGTGTGCGGGTACGCGTTGTACCCCTGTGCGCGTTGTACTGCAATGGACCGATCGGTGCCTCCGGCCGGCCCATTGCTTTCAATGTGTGCGGGTACGCGTGGTACCCCTGTGCGCGTTGTACTGCAATGGACCGATCGGTGCCTCCGGCCGGCCCATTGCTTTCAATGTGTGCGGGTACGCGTGGTACCCCTGTGCGCGTTGTACTGCAATGGACCGATCGGTGCCTCCGGCCGGCCCATTGCTTTCAATGTGTGCGGGTACGCGTGGTACCCCTGTGCGCGTTGTACTGCAATGGACCGATCGGTGCCTCCGGCCGGCCCATTGCATTCAATGTGTGCGGGTACGCGTTGTACCCCTGTGCGCGTTGTACCTCAATGGACCGATCGGTGCGCACCCATTGACAATGGGCTTGCCTGGCAACGGACGCGTTTTCGAATATTCGAACGAGTCGGTTGCTGGAAAATCAGTTGGTCACCCACAACAATGTTGCAAAATCATGTATGTCATGAAGTTGAAATTTTGAAGGATGCTGTGGGCGTGTTTTGGTGCTGCTATTCCATGGATTGGCCAGATTCAGAAGATGCAAACGACTTGGACCTATCACTTTGGACACAAGGGACAGTATCTGCCTCTCCAGCACATATATATTGCTGCATGTTCCCCTGAGAGCCCACTTGCCTGCACTACATGCTCCAGGACGACATCTGCCACTGCACTGCTGCTGTCTCTGCCCCTCTGGACCCTGCAATGGCACGTACTGTGGAGAGAGCCCCAGCCTTCAGCCTTGAAGAGAACCAGGCCCTGCTGGACAGCCTACTTCCACAGTACAGCAAGCTGTATGGGACACCAGGGGAGCAGGTGAGTGTTCTGTGCACTGCCTTTCTGAATGTGCATTTTGTCTGACTAGCAAGGCTGAGAGTCAGCACACCACTGGCTAGCAGGCTCACTGAGTAGTTGTCACCCCCCATAGTGTGTAGTGACTTGCACTGGACAGGTATGGTGCAGTGACAGTGCTTCTGAACAGGGTTTTACTCCCCATGCTATGATACCATGTAGTGACTTCTGGAAAACTGTCCATGGGCAGCCGTGCACTGCCTGGGTACACCATGTGCCCCTGTGATTGCGACATGTATATGCAACTGTGTCATGCACGGATATGTTGCATGTGTAGTAATGTCCTTATCACTTTGTCATCCTGACAGGCTTCTGCCCATCGGAAGCATGAGATCTGGAAGGACATCGTCCGGGCTGTCCGGTCCGTGGGGGTCTACAAGCGCCGGATCCGCAACTGCCAAAAGAGGTGGCAGGACCTTCGGGGCTGGACCCGGAGGATTGCACGGGTCCAGCTGAAGCTGTCGCCTCCTTGCAGGAGGGGCGGAACACGGACCCTGACCCCCCACATGCTCAGGATCCTGGCGGTGGTCTTTCCAGACCTGGATGGGCAGCTGAAGGCCAGAGAGCAGCAAGGAGGGGGTGAGTCAAAGACTGCACTGTGTACTCTGTCTAACATGTTATGTGCCCTCCTCGGGCCAGGTTGAACTGCCACAGTACAGCAGTCATGTTGTCCAGGAGCCATGTCCCTCTATTGTGCACTGCCCACTCCTCATCTGATACCCAGGTGTGGCCCTTACATGCAGGGAATCCTGTCACTTAGGACTGTGTCCTTGCAGTTTGCTTGACTCAAGGTGGGAGACAGCATCTGTTTCCCTGACTCTGTGGTGGGCATCATGGGTGGGTCCATTGCTTACACAATGCCTGTATTCTGACATGTATTCAGCGTGTTACTTTGATCTGTGGTCCAATTGCTGAGCTGATCCACCACATGTGGCTGGGGTACCTGGCACACACCCATGCTGCGGGTGGGAACAATGTTTGGGCCCCAGGAGTATGTATATGACGTGTGTCACACATACTTAGCCAGCTGCCTACAGTCCAGGGCTCATCCCTCATTAATGTGGGGCTGGACAGTCATGCCTACTCCAGGCCATACAATACACTCTGTACTCCCACTCCCGTGTATCAGTGGACACATTGTGCACAGTGATTTGCCCCTCAGGTGTCTGCCTCTGTGTCAGTGTGCTGTGGATTAGTCGCCAGGACTGCTGTGGAGTTTCTTGGTAGGGGCTCAGCATGCCACTGGAGATGTGACCATAGGAGACGATACTTGTGTGACACATAGGTGTCTGATCAGCTGCCCATGCAGACTGGGGCATGTAAATGTGAAGTTCAGGTAGCTGTTCCCCATGCACAGCAGAGTGTGAGGGGCTCAGGTTCAGAGGGTAGTGTCACAGGTCTCCCATATGTCCAATAGGTATGACCTGGACAGATGAGGGTTAAGAGGATGTGTTGTGGGGGGATGTACATGTGCACTTGTGCAGCTCCAGGACTTGCATTCCCCATGACCTACTATTGTGACACAGTGCAGAGTGTTGTTGTCTGGCTGCAAAGTCATACATCACTGAGACAGTGATGTATGACTTTGCAGTCATGCCTCCGCCATGGCATGTGTCTACTGATTGGTGATCCTGCAGGGGAGTGACATGTGCTACATGCACACCATAGTGGCGCTGGCTATCAGGACATGGGTGCATCATGGTGTCTGTCGCTGGTATGCATCACATGCATTTCCTATTTGACTCTGGGCATCCCTTACATCCGTAAACCTGTACTGACTCAGTGGCAAGAGCTGTGATGTGTCCACACCGTGTCCTCTGCACTGTCCAACTACTGTGTACTTGGTGCATGTGTCAACACTGGGGTGTTGCAATCCAACAGACACCAGACAGATGGGTGCAAGGCCATGTGGGATGTGAGTGCCATGCTTGGCATCAGACTGACAATTGACTTCTCCTGTTCAATTAGTGCACTTTTAGCAATGTACAACTAATGATGCCAGGGCTTGCTCTGTGATGTGCTGTGCTCACAGTGGTGTGTGCGTTATGTGCAGGTGACTGATGTCTGTCTGTTTCCCCATTGTTTGCAGATACATCCACGGCCACGGAAGGGGACAGCTCCACGGACCAGGAGGAGCCGGAGAGCCAGACTGGGTCAGCAGCCGAGGAGTGGTCGGAGGGACCCAGTGGCACGGAGGGCGAGGGGAGCCACACCGAGGAGTCCTCAGCAGCATCCACCTCAGCTGAGGACCAGAGCAACTCGGAGGATGACTCCCTTGTGGAGGCGGGTGTCAGCAGCCACCACACCCCAGCTAGTGTTGCTGTCCCCGCCACCACCAGCACCACCACCGCCCTCCCATCGGCTCCCATTCCCCAGGTCCGTGGAGGCTCCCATGTCCGGGAGCGTGTCTCCTTTGGGCCAGGCACCGCACCCCTGCCCCTGTGTCCCCTGCTGCCCTGAGTGAGGAGTCTGTGTACCTCCTTCGCCAGCTCCATGTAGGGCAGACAGCCATGCTGAGTGTCCTCCATGCGCACACCGCGCTGTTGACTCAGCTGGTGTCGTTCATGGAGGGCATCTCATCGGGCATGTCTGACCTACAGAGGGGCAATAGGTCCATGGACTCCTCCCTGACGGCAGCAGTGTCCCTCCTCAAACGGTCCCTCACCCCTCCTGCCTCTGCTCCATCCACACTCCCCAGCACCTTACCCATCCCAGGCACACACACACTGGCACAGGCACACACCAGCACACACACATCCAGCACACTGACACACACGCCAATGACAAAACGCACACGCACGCACATTCAGGGGACTGAAGCCAGACTCACAGGGGATGGGGCCCTGGAACACACACACGCATCCACATGCACTGCGCAGTCCTCAGTTCCCTCTCCCTCCAAAGCACCCTCCCTTGCCTCACCTGCAACCCCAAAGTCACAGCAGCTCTTCCTCTGTGACCTCGGCCTCTTCCCCACCGATGAAGCTGCTCCAGCATCCCGGGGGAAGAGGAAGCCCACCCACACGGAGCAGAGTGCCCCTCGCCCCCGGACACCCTCCCCCAGGCGCAGACGGACTGAGGCCCCCACCCGCAAGTCCCCCGGAGTGCTAAGAGCAAGACCCCGCCACCGCCCTGCAGCTCAGGCACAAGGTCTCCGTCCTCCATCCCTCAGGCCCCCACTGCACAGGTGCCCCCACCACACCCTGCCCCAGGTTCCCCCACCCACAGATATACCATCCCCAAGATGCTCCGGCCTTCTCCCCCTGCCACTTGCTCTCCCAGCACCACACCCCCCGCTGCGCTTGTCTGTGCCACTGATGTGGTGAGGGTGTCCCCCCTCTGTCCAACCCACCTTGCCTGTTCCCCATTCTCCTCCCCTGGAGGTAGGCACTGCAGTGGAGTCCACTACCGCCCTGTCTGACTTGGGCACTGCAGTGGCGGACCTGTCCACCCCATCTGCAGGGTCCACTGCAGTTGTGCCGGCACCCACGACATCTGTGTCATGCCCCCCAGTTGTGCCGGCACACACCATGTCAGACACCTCCACTGCAGTTGTCAGTGGCTCTCCAGCACCCACCACCCCTTCCCTGACTCCCCCTGGTGAGCCCTGATCCTGTCCCTGCGGTGCCTGGCCTGCCCCCGGTTGCCCCTCCTAGTGGATTGTCCCTGGTATTGTGCAGGCATGCGTAGGGTGACATCTGCCAGTGTCACCCTGTTTGAACTTTGACAATGGACTGGCCATTGGCCTTTGCTCTTTTTTCAGGACTTCGTTTGGCCTCAACACATATGCTGAATAAAGCAACTTTCTTTTCTCTAGTGCTCATGCTTCAGATGTACATGTTGTTGGTGCAGCTAACCATGCCCTTGCTGCAGTGATGGTGATATCTGGTCTCATGATTATGAAGTGTTACTGTGCAGGAACCCATGTGGTCCAGGGGGAATGTGTCCTATCATGTGGTGTATCCATGTCATCAATAGCAGCATCTGAGGGTGTCATGTGTTCAGTATTTGGCAATGGGTTTCCTACTTACATTGGCAATTTCATATCTGTGGCTTCCACCCCTGCACATCTGTTGTGCCTGCCATCGTTGCATTTGTCTACTTCCCTGACCGTGTTGCCATCTCCAGTGGACATGCAGGTTTGGGCATCAATGGGGAGGGACTCATCCGTGTAGTCAGTGCAACATTGCTATACAAGTGTGTTGGATCTGTGCTGATGATTCCGTTGGCACATCCATGACCAGGCTGATGTGATGGGAGCCCTCATTTGGTGCTAATTGTTGATTGTGTGACCAAGTGCTCAGCTGACATGATGGGGCCCTACTGAGGCAACATATGGCACAGCTTTCCTCACACAGGAGTGGAGTCCCCTCATGGCAGTGTGTACACGTGTGACATTGCCTGCGCCCAAGGTGTGTGTTGTATGTGCATGTCTGTGTGTTCACTTCCATTCATCTGCGCATGCTGTGATCCCTAGTGTTGTACCTGTTTGTGATGCTTGCTGACTTGAGCTATGTTCCCCCAAAGTCTTCTCCCTGTGTTCTCTGTGATGTGGGTGCATGGCACATTACTGGTCATCAGGGTGTCACCCATAGGTGTGTTTGCTGTCAGGGCAGAGTTTGTGTGCTGACGCAGATGGGTCACAGTCAGGTTTCCCTTTGGCACTTGTTGTTTGCCCCTGTCATGTGATTTCCAGTTTGTGTTATCTTTCAGTGATTGTGACACGTTGTGTGTGTGACTGCTGGCACTCCTTAGGGTCCGGGCTGCAATGTTGGTTGTTGTCTATGTGTGTTCTTTGTGGGTGACCTTGGCTTCTTCATTGGTGTGTGACTGTGGCTGGGATCCCATTGGTCGGTGTGGTATTGCCGTCATGTCCATGTACAGCGTAGTGTGCAGTGTGTCAGACATTCAGGAGTCTTGTTGAGTGTCCATGTGTGATGTGTTTCTACACCTTGGTTCCCACCCACCACCCTGGAATAGTAATGGGTGCATGTGCAATGTCACCAGTGCATGTGTACTTCACTGCTGCACATTGTTGGAGGTCGAGGGGTGTGGTCTTGAGTGTGTGCAGATGAGAGTTGTTGCCCGGCTAGTCCCCTGCCTCCATGTTGGCCTTGGCTTACTGGCCATGCTGATTGATTTGTGCTTGTGTAGGTGTGATGGTAGTTAGTTGCTCAGGACACCTGACTGTGGTTCACAGTGTGAACGACATTTAGCTTTGTCATCACAGTGGTATTTTTCTTCAGCCCAGGGTCACCACATTGTGGGGGCCCTGGGGGTGGTGCTGTGGTGTGTCTGTGACTTGCTGTGTCAGTTGTTGTTCCTACGTGCCTGTGTGACATGTGTGTTTTGTGCTCCCTCTCACCTGTCAATGCCTGCTTGCCCACATAGGGGATTTGGATCCATGAGTTACCTTAGTGTGGCAGTGTATGCACATCTGTATGATTGGTATTCAGCTCTCCTCATGTGTTGTGTTGTTGCCTGGGGACACTGGCACCCCCACCCCTCACCTGCTGTGTATGATGACAGTGTTGGTCTGCCTGTTTGTGTTTGTGCATCTGCACCACTGCATTGGCATATCTTGGGTGTGCCATTGGCTGTATGTTGTTTGGTGTGTTTCCCCTGCTGTCCCTGGGACTCCTAGGTCATCGGTCAGCACAGTGATCATGGTTTGTGTGTCCCATTGCTGCCATGGTATGGTATCTGTTCACCTCACATCTGCTGTCTCCACAGGGTATCTGCATTTGTGTGCCCATTGGTGCAAATATGTGGGTCTGCATTCTGATGGTCACTTCTGTCATTGTGTCATTGATGACTGTTGACGGTCTCAGCCCCCATGGGTGTTGTTTGTCTGCACATGGCCAAGGGAATGTTTCATTTGCACTGCAGTATTTGGCTCCCCCAATTTATGTTGCAATGGGACACATACACTACTTTGCCACAGATGAGTTTTTGGTTCTGTGACCAGGAATGATCCATGCAGTTTGGCAGTTGCAGCTCTTTCTTTGTCAACAATTACCTTTTGGTCACTGTGATGATGAGGGTGTAGACCCCATTGCCACAATGGTCAAAATGTGCTTCAGCTATGGACCCCACACTTACCTTTTGGTCACTGTGATGATGGGGGTTTAGACCCCATTGCCACAATGGTCAAAATGTGCTTCAGCTATGGACCCCACACTTGCCTTTTGGTCACTGTGATGATGGGGGTTTAGACCCCATTGCCACAATGGTCAAAATGTGCTTCAGCTATGGACCCCACACTTGCCTTTTGGTCACTGTGATGATGGGGGTTTAGACCCCATTGCCACAATGGTCAAAATGTGCTTCAGCTATGGACCCCACACTTGCCTTTTGGTCACTGTGATGATGGGGGTTTAGGCCCCATTGCCACAATGGTCATGGGCTGCTTGCATTGTGGGTGCCACACACATATATGTGTGGCACATGTGCTAGGGGGTCACATTGTATGTTCAATGTCATGTTCGGTGTTGTAGGCATTTGACACAGCCTGCTCACACGCTTGTCATGGTGGTGGGGGGATGTCTTAATCTTGCATTCCCTAGGTTGTGGTGTGCTTGTTGTGTCATGCATTGTCCATCCTATGAGTGGGGGTGGTAGTAGTGGTAGGCATCCAGCCCCCGTGGGTGAGGGTGGTAGTAGTGGTAGGCATCCTGCCCCCTGGCTAAGGGTGGTAGTAGTGGTGGGCATCCTGCCCCCCTGGGTGAGGGTGGTAGTAGTGGTAGGCATCCAGCCCCCTGGCTAAGGGTGGTGGTAGGCATCCAGCCCGCCCTGGGTGAGGGTGGTAGTAGTGGTAGGCATCCAGCCCCCCTGGCTAAGGGTGGTAGTAGTGGTGGGCATCCTGCCCCCTGGGTGAGGGTGGTAGTAGTGGTGGGCATCCTGCCCCCCTGGGTGAGGGTGGTAGTAGTGGTAGGCATCCTGCCCCCGTGGGTGAGGGTGGTAGTAGTGGTGGGCATCCTGCCCCCCTGGGTGAGGGTGGTAGTAGTGGTGGGCATCCTACCCCCCTGGGTGAGGGTGGTAGTAGTGGTAGGCATCCTGCCCCCCGTGGGTGAGGGTGGTAGTAGTGGTAGGCATCCTGCCCCCTGGCTAAGGGTGGTAGTAGTGGTGGGCATCCTGCCCCCCTGGGTGAGGGTGGTAGTAGTGGTAGGCATCCTGCCCCCTGGCTAAGGGTGGTAGTAGTGGTGGGCATCCTGCCCCCTGGGTGAGGGTGGTAGTAGTGGTAGGCATCCAGCCCCCCTGGCTAAGGGTGGTGGTAGGCATCCAGCCCGCCCTGGGTGAGGGTGGTAGTAGTGGTAGGCATCCAGCCCCCTAGCTAAGGGTGGTAGTAGTGGTGGGCATCCTGCCCCCCTGGGTGAGGGTGGTAGTAGTGGTGGGCATCCTGCCCCCCTGGGTGAGGGTGGTAGTAGTGGTAGGCATCCTGCCCCCCGTGGGTGAGGGTGGTAGTAGTGGTGGGCATCCTGCCCCCCTGGGTGAGGGTGGTAGTAGTGGTGGGCATCCTACCCCCCTGGGTGAGGGTGGTAGTAGTGGTAGGCATCCTGCCCCCCGTGGGTGAGGGTGGTAGTAGTGGTAGGCATCCTGCCCCCTGGCTAAGGGTGGTAGTAGTGGTGGGCATCCTGCCCCCCTGGGTGAGGGTGGTAGTAGTGGTAGGCATCCTGCCCCCTGGCTAAGGGTGGTAGTAGTGGTGGGCATCCTGCCCCCCTGGGTGAGGGTGGTAGTAGTGGTAGGCATCCAGCCCCCCTGGCTAAGGGTGGTGGTAGGCATCCAGCCCGCCCTGGGTGAGGGTGGTAGTAGTGGTAGGCATCCAGCCCCCTGGCTAAGGGTGGTAGTAGTGGTGGGCATCCTGCCCCCCTGGGTGAGGGTGGTAGTAGTGGTGGGCATCCTGCCCCCCTGGGTGAGGGTGGTAGTAGTGGTGGGCATCCTGCCCCCCTGGGTGACGGTGGTAGTAGTGGTAGGCATCCTGCCCCCTGGCTAAGGGTGGTAGTAGTGGTGGGCATCCTGCCCCCCTGGGTGAGGGTGGTAGTAGTGGTGGGCATCCTGCCCCCTGGGTGAGGGTGGTAGTAGTGGTAGGCATCCTGCCCCCTGGCTAAGGGTGGTAGTAGTGGTGGGCATCCTGCCCCCCTGGGTGAGGGTGGTAGTAGTGGTGGGCATCCTGCCCCCCTGGGTGAGGGTGGTAGTAGTGGTAGGCATCCTGCCCCCTGGCTAAGGGTGGTAGTAGTGGTGGGCATCCTGCCCCCTGGCTAAGGGTGGTAGTGGTGGTGGGCATCCAGCCCCCTGGGTTGGGGTGGTGGCGCGCATTCAGGCCCCTGTGTGCATATGTGGCATTGGTGATGGGCATCCCGCCCCTATGGTGCTGCTGTTGCTGGTGTAAGTATATTCAGATTCCCAGTGTATGTGTGTGATGTGTCGTGTACGTGTTGTATGTGTTTTGTGGTTGGTGTCTGACTTACCTTCTGCGCCGTACGCGTCCGTGCCTGTTCCGGTAGTAGATGTAGAATATTGGTATGATCGGGACGAAGGGATTCATGGTTGGTTCGTGTCGTTCGTCCTTCTCGTTGCTTCGCGTCGTCCTCGTCGCTTGGCTTCGTCCTCGTCGCTTCGCTTCGTCCTCGTCGCTTCGCGTCGTCCTCGTCTGTGCTGTGTTCGTCTCGTAGCCGTGGATCGTGTTGTGGCGCGATTCGGAGCTTATGTGCGCCTCTCCCGGATGCTTTGACGTGCCGTGCGTAGCGACGGGTTCGGCGCGTACGGAAAGCGCATCGTACTTGTCCGGCCGGACGGGGCTGCATTTTCCCTTCCGTGCGACTCGATTCGGCGTTTCCGGATTCGCCTCGGTCGGAGAACAGGACCTGGTTTGGGTGAGTACGGCTCGGCCGGAATTTTTGCTGTTGTGCGCATCGTACTTGCTCGTTCGGTGTGCTGTACGGATCGGTCGGGAAACTGGCTTTCGCATGGCTTTTTTCCCGACCGAATGGTATTGGGTGCGCCTCCGACCGAGATCGGAATCGACCCCATAGTATGACTTTTTGACAAAGACTGTGTTACTGAGACTCACAAGATTGGTATCAGAACAATTGGCCTTTTAGTTTTGGTGTAAGTCTGGTATTGTCATGTCTGACTTTCTAAGCAAGCTGCTAGAGTAAAGTGAGGTTTAAAACATGTTAGCAGAAGTATTAACCTGCATTGTAGTCGATATAATTCTTTGAAAAGGAACATTCCGAGTAGGCCATAGGTAGTGAGGTGTGTGCTTTAAAATGAAAACATACCCTGACAAGTTTGAATGTCTGACTGCTAGCATGTTTCAGGTGTGTGCACTTCTACATGTATTCCGACATGTGTGGTGCTGCTGAAGACCGTAACTTAAAAACTGTGTAGCTTATTATGCACTGCATACATCTTATCAGAGCTACTACAGCAATCAGTCGCAGAAGTCTGGATCCTTTACCGAGGTAGGTGTCACAGAGGCACTTGAATACAGAGTTCAATATCTACCTGCGCTGTATAATAAGGAGAAAGTAACGCAACATCTTCATCTACAGAAATTAAACTACAGCATTCAGTTGTAGAAGCCCAGATCTGTTCCTTAAGCAGGCTTCACAGAAGCACTCGAACACAGAGTTCAATATCTGCCTGCCTTGTGTAATAAGCAGAAAGTAATGCATACATCTTCATCTACAGACATTTAGAGAGCATGTGGTGTGAAACAGAGGTATTTTAGTACCTATAGACTTCTTTACATGTGTCATCTCACCCCAAAAGGTAGAGACACACTCATTCATATCTTGAGAAAGATGCTGAGACTGAGAACAGTGGCGTAACAGGAGTCGGACTTTAATTTTTGAAGCGTAGGCCTGAGATTGTGAGCTGTCCTTCTATAATAAAACTGCAAGAGAAAAGTAAGGTTTAACCCCTTGACCGCGATCGGAATTCCGCTCGTGTGCTGGACATTCCGATCGCGGGTGGGGTCGTGACGAGCTCAGCTCGTCATGCGCACAGCGCAACCGCGCAGCATGACGAGCTGAGCTCGTCACAAGCATCGAAGGGGTTAAAACATGGTGGTGGATGTATTACGGAAACTGTACTCTGTGAAGTTAGATTATCTGCTTGCTATCATGTCTGAGATATGTCTCTACTTCTACATGTATCTAACACGTATTGTGCAGCTGATGACCCTAACTTAAAAACTATGTAGCTTATCATACAGCTGGACCAATGTTGTCAATCCTACCATAGCATTCAGTCTCTGTAGCCTAGATCCTTTACCTAGGTAGGCATCACAGAAGCACAGGAATACAGAGTTGAAAATCTGCCTGCCCTGTATAATGAGCAAAAAGTATTGTATACATCTTCTTCTACACAAATTAAAAAAATATAAGGGTACAGTAATTTATAAAAGTTTTCTGCCAGAGTTTCAACCATTTATAGCTTTCCTAATGCGCATAGTTAGATATCCTACATATGTATTTGTAATGGAGACAGTGGCAACGTAATTGTAAGTAACTGCTTATCGATTATTATGACTATTAATATGTAATTAATTTTAAATTATTTATTGATGTAACAAACTATTGAAACTGTTCTTTTGTTTTTTAGATATTTACTTTATTTGAAAAAAACTGAAGATGGCAAGAAAACATGAAAAGAGGAGAGAACTAAGAAAACAGTACTACTTATAGAAGAGTGAAAAGAAAAAATTAGATGTTGCGCACAAGGTTATACATGAAAAAAAATCTTCTGGCAAGAGACCTAAACAGTTTCTTAAAACACTTTTACAAAGATTGAAAAATTTGGAAAATGTTAAAAAGAAAAAGAAAAGTTTAACAACAAATCGGAAACAAAACAGAATTTGTCATGCTGAAAGAACTTCAAATTATAGAAAAACAACGCATCTCAAAAGAAGGCAGAAACAGATTAAGGATATAAGAAGAAGAATGTTTAGAAGTAGAGAAATTCAAAATGTATGAAAAAATGTAAAAAAATATAAAAGATCAGCAGCTTATAAGAAAAAGCAACAGATTGATGTAGATAGAGCTTTTGAATTGAAACAAAAATTATTTATATTAATATTGAAGAGAATGAGAACATTGGATAAAACAATGGTGTTTATGAAGGAGAAAAGCAAAAGAAAAGACTTGTTAATAGAAGTAACTTTTGTAAAAATGTACTGGTGAATGGAAGCACATTTCCTGTAGTGGGCCTTTTTTAATGAAGAAAGCTATTTTCAACAGAACACATTAGTATATGCAGTTGATTTTAGTGGTCGATGTTATGAGGTGAAAGATGGCTGTCCCATTCTAAAAGAAAAAATGGTTCCTAGGAATGTAGAAGAAGTAATAGCTGAAGAAGTTCATGGGAGGTGTACACCAGCTCCTGTATATAAGTGGGATTGTAGCAGTATTTGCAGTATTTGACAGGAATCTATTGACATATTACACATTTATTTACGTGAATATGCAAATAAAAGTGTTAATTGGAAGATTAAGATAAAACAAGGACTAGATCCATGTAAAATAAGAAAATACACTAAGTTGCAGGGTCATTCTCTGGCTTGTCTTTCAAGAAAAGTGTGCAGAAGTTAGTAAGGAGACTTAACTATCAAAAGAATCCTGCATATGCATATGTTTAGGTGAAATGAACACAGCTCTTTTGCATGGTACTGTATCAGATGTACAGAAAGTTTGTGATGCTGTACAGTTGCGTTTCTTTGGTTCTGAAGAAGAGTGTAGAGAAACTGAGAGTTTGATAAGTGTAGATGTTGAAGAACAGGAGAAAGAGAATAGTATTGATGATTTTGCAGAAGAAATTGCAATGTTTAACACAGTTTCCTCTGAAAAACCAAACTATATTTGTATTTGTTATCGACATACTCACTATACAAGTCAAACTAGGAATGTTGAATTATATTTAAAAAGTGAAAAAGAAAGCAATAATAAATGGCAGCAATTTGCTCTTTCTTTCTTTGTAGAAGGACATTTTGAGTTGTCCATTGATAAAGTTATTTGTAAGTACTGTTACAACAAATTAGAAGAAAACAAAATGCCAGCTAGAGCAGTAAATAACAACTTAGAGTTGGTACCTATTCTTCAGGATCTGGCAAATTTAAATATATACGAGTCTATTCCTATTCAATCTCTACACCATTTCAGGCCATAGTTTGTATGGAGCCTAAAACAGGTAAGCTGCCACCAACAGATTTACAAAAAGGTCTCAAAGGAAGAGTTGTGTACTTACCTTTAGATTTTAAGAAAAAAATTAAAACGGTTTGTGTTGAGAGAGAAGAAAATGAGCCAGTAGTCATTCTAGTAAATGGTGTGCCAACAAAGAGTAGAAAAATCTGGCAAGAGTTTGTAGATATTACTAAACTCTGAAATGCTACATTATACCTGGTACAGAATATTATTTATTATAAGAATCTAAATGTTGATGAACAAGTAATATGCTTACAAGATGAAACACTAATCTCAACTGGCCAAATTGAAAAAGTGGACAAATCCAGGAGTGAAGAGATTTATGAACATTATACAACATCCTCTGCATTCGAAAGAAATCATAGGAAACAGTATTGAATTATTTCAAATGAAAGAAGCAAAGGGAGCTTCCATGAGTGTATGGGAAAAAAGTTTAGAAGCTCATTGTTTTCGACAGCTATTCCCCAATAGAGAAGGTGGACGATTTTATGAGCGAGCTGTACGGATTCCAGTATCAGAATACCGATCAACAAGATTGTATTGTGAAGATCCAATATTTCGGCAGTGCATTCCATATATATTTCATCTTCTGTATGAGAGTAATTTGTCTGCACTTTCATATTTAGTAAACCATATATTAAAAACAAGAGTTCATCTTCAAAATGTTTCTGTAAAAGAGTTCATGGACAAAGTTGAAGAAAGAGATGACAATTTAGAATCTCAGTTAATCAATTTGATGGCGTGCCAACATGGCACCAATGAATATTGGTATAGACGTCATGTGGAACTTAAATGCATGTTAAGAAAACTAGGTACACCTACATGGTGTCTACCACTTAGCTGCGTTGAAAAAGCGTGGGATGATTTACTTGAATTCCTTCGAGAAGCAAATTCAAATGTAAAAAACATTGAACTGAAGATAGCTGGAGAACTTTGTTGTTTGATCCTGTAAATGTCTGCAGATATTTTAGCCAGAGGTTTCAAGCTATGATGTCATTTATCTGCAATGGAAGCATTCCACCGCTTGGAGAGGTAACTGATTTCTTTTGGCGAACAGAGTACCAAGCCAGAGGTGCTCCTCATATACACATGCTATTATGGATAAAGAATGCACCAAAATGTGGAACATATAGGGGCCGATTCCGATCTCGGCCGGTAGGGCTCCGAATCGGATTCGGCTTAACCGGATCCAATTCGGAGCCCTGTTTCCCGACCGATTCGTACGCGCGTCAGGGCGAGCGAGTACGATGCAAGCACCCGCGAAATCGCCGACCGACTCGTACGCGGGTTCAACACGCTCCGACCGACTCGCACGGACACGACTCGCACTGCGCAATGGAGACGTTCCCCGGCCGGGTAAGTACGATGCGCACCGCGAGCAGTCCGACCGACTCGCGCCGTCCGGCTCGAAAGAGCAGTCGGAGCTGCACTTTGGGGGTCCGTGTCGGACCCCCCTGTACGCATAGCCGCGCGAGTCGCACACAGGGGGGACCCATGGGTCCCCCCTACCTGTGCATGTACGGCGCGACCCGCTTCGACGCGTACCCACTGTAGGGGGTGCCCTTGTTCGCCTCGCACCCATTGAGTCAATGGGAGCCCGCGTACGCGTTGTACGGCCGGCTCCCATTGACTTCAATGGGAGTCCGACCGACTCGAGTCCGAGTGCATGCGTGCGCATCGTACTCGTTCGGTCGGACTGCCAGAGTCTGATTCGGTCGGAAATCTCTCCGGGTCCGGCTCGGTCGGAGAGTTTTCCGGCCCGAATCGGAATCGGCCCCTCAGTGATGAAGCTGTTTTGTCTTTCATTGAACAGTATGTTACATGTGCCATTCCAAGAGAAGGAGGAGAAAAGACCTTGAGACAACATGTTTTACGGTTTCAAAGTCATAGATGTGGGAAATACTGCTGACGGAAATATAATTGTAAAGGAAAATGTTATACAAAATGTAGTTTTGGATTTCAACGTCCTGTAATTTCTAAAGGAAGAGTAAATAGTTTTTCTCAGCAGTAAGACATACATTAACATGAAAATCTTCCAAGAATACATTCAACTTAAGAAGAACAGAAGCTTCAAAGTACATTAATGACTTTAATCAAGTCATTTTAAAAAATTCTAGATCTAGCCTCCACACGAAATAGAGTATTGAAATCTTTACAAGAAATACAATACTTAGCACAGTATGAGCCAGAAAGTACTGATACTGTGAAAACTAATATGTTGTATACATACTATCCGAAAAGGAGTCCAAATCTTGAAAATCTATGTCTGTATGAAACACTTCGACATTATAGGTTTAAAAAGAATTTTAGAGAAAATATAAAAGAAGAAAAATATGCAGTAATTGGATGTGATGGAAGTTTAGTGAAACATGTCAAAGGGAATCTTATAAACAACAGAAAACTGAGTTGAGAAACTGCAGATAAGAGAGAATTTTTTATTTAGCACTTATGCAACTTTCCAAGCCTTGGCGTAGTGAAACAGAATTACTTGGAGATTTGGGCTGCTATGAAGATCTTTTAATGCAACTAAAGACAGTATTCAGTGTACGATTTTTCCAACTTACTTACAAATGTTAAATGATGAGATTGAACTAGAAGAACTATTGCAACTGAAATAGCTAGAGAAAGGTCACAAAGCAGTCAAGGTTCAGGTCCAATGACTGAAGATCCACTGTGACAACCAAGTATTGAAAATGAAGCATCAAAATCCATGAATGAGGTTGAAACTGCAGTGCAGCAAGCACAACAGGATATTATTCAGTTTCAAAAGTTAGAGGAACAACTGAATATTGAACAAAAATAAATATATCTACAAGTCAAACAACATGTAGAACATGGTTCCCTCCATGAAAAAAAGAATGCCAATGTTCATCATTTCAACCTATTCTATTGTACATTGGTGGTCAAGCTGGAACAAGAAAAAGTGTCTTAATTAAAGTGTTGACCAGTTATCTACACAAAACTACAGCATCACATTTATCTTCTGTCATAACAGCTCCAACTGGATTAGCAGCACACAACATTAAAGGTATTACTTTACATCGATTACTTATGCTACCAGTTGAACATGAAAATAAATTGGAATATCAGAAGCTATCTGGAGAAGCTTGTTATGAAGTGTCAAGAGTACTGAAGAAACTAAAACTTTTAATCATTGATGAGGTGAGCATGGTCTCAAACGTAATGCTTGCATTTGTACACTTGGGAATGCAACAGATTTTAAAAACAGATTACGATGTTCTGTTTGGAGGGAAACATTTAATTGTATTAGGGACCTACCGCAACTTACTTCCATTAAAGGACAACCTGTTTTTAAAACACTTCTCCCTGATGACACAAGGAAATCTTTGGGAAGTATTGGGATTGTAAATATTTGGTTAAACTTTGAATATAAAGAACTTGTTAAGAATATGCGACAAGCAGGTGATGAATATTATGGAAATATTTTTAAAGAGATAAGAATTAGATGTTGATGAAACATGGTAAACAAACTTTAGAAAGTCAGCTACTAAGGAACTTGTTTACATCTAAAAAACAGCGGCAGAAGTAATGTACGATATGATTGTAGAAAACAAATCCATACTTTACCTAATGCCTACACTGCAAGAGTGTTCTACATTTAATGAACAACTACTCAAACTGGAAAAACAACAAATTCTGGAAATTAAAGCTATTTAAAAAATCGAACACCAGGGAGTAACAATTCTTCTTACTGAGAAACTACAGGCTAAATTGGATTCTTTGGAAAAGTCTGTATCTACAACTGCAGGATTAAAAAAGAGTTTGCATGTATGTAAAAACTGTTGAGTAATTTTGTGGCGTAATTAGAATGTAGAAGATGAATTTGTAAATGGAGCAATCGGAAAAGTTGTTGATTCTGTAATTTTTCAAAATAGAGATGGAATACAATTTTTGATTATGAAATTTGACGAGATTAATGAAGTAAGACAGATTGAGCATTGTGTTGTACGCTTTTTGCTTGTAAAGGACTTGTATGTTCGAAGACAACAGTTTCCTCTGTCTATAGCATATGCAGTAACTATTCACAAATCTCAAGGTTTAAGTATAGACAGAGCTTTTGCAAATATTGGAAGTTCTGTGCTCAAAGAGGGAATGGCAAATGTTGCATTGTCTTGAGTAAGAACATTGTCCAGTTTCTATTTGATAGATTTTGATGAGAAAAAGGTTAGTGCCGATGCAAATTTTGTAAGAGAGTACAATTGTTTAAGAAGACTGTATACTCCTCATTTAGGTAAATACCCAATATATGAGAAATGTATATTGTGGCCAAAACAGAACTATATCAAACATTCAGCTGAAGTTGAAGATAAGAAAAGCATTGAAGAGAAAATTGAAGGCGTAAAGAAAAAAAAAGTGAAATGTGATAACGATATTGTAGGATACCAGTTAGAAAACAGTTCAGGTATCAACTGTTATGCTAATGTGATTCTGAATGTAATGTTTCATTTACCACGTCTTCATCATGAAATCATGGAAAACCATAAAAAATGATTCTGTTCTACCCTACAGTACTTGTTTCAACACTTGATAACTGACAGAAGTAAAATACATACTGCTTCTAGCATTCCGACATCTTTTGGATATATGTCCTGGTTCATTGACATTTACTCTCAACATACAACAAGATGCACAAGAATTTCTAATGCTCATGCTTGGAGTATTAGAAGATGAAGTAATAAACATTGATAACTTATTTGGAAAAGGTATAAATGGGACCATACGTGTGAAGATTGCTTATTTACTTCTACCACTGAAATATGTAGAGAACGATTCCTATACTTAAAAATACCAGACTGCAAATCAGGACCTTTTAACAAATTGATTAAAACAGCAAATCAGGATATGACATGTTCACATTGTAGATCAGAGACGTTGTCTACATTACATATAGAAAGATTTGGAAAATATATCATTTTAATGTTACAACGTTGTAGAGCAAATGGAAGAAAATTCGAAAAAAAAATACAAATTTTAAAGGAAGTCAAATATCTATTTCAGGAAGAACTTATACAACAGTGGCTATTATTTTTCATGATGGGTCTACTGCAACATCTAGACAATATACTGTTTATTTAAAGTGTAACAAAGGATGGACACATTGCAATGATGCCCAACTATAATTCAAAGGTAGATTGCCTTCTCAAACACCAAATTCTTATGTTATTTCTCCAGCCAAAGTTTTGAGAACATCATTCAGCCTATTGGATAAGATGTCAACAGAAAAAAGAAAGCACTGCAATCTATTAGTGTTTATAATTAGTGTTTTGAATATTATTTTGCCTAATAGATATAACATTTTGAAAAAATGTGTTTAAAAAGCAAATACTATATATATTTGTTGTCTATACTCTACCAGGTGTAAATGAAATCGTGAATCTTTTAAAAATATATCTGTGATAAATAATAGAGTTAATGTAGATGATAGAAGTGATTAACAAAATGCTGTTAGGAAAATGCATAGTTACACATAATGATAATGATGTACTATGCTAATTTGTTTTTTTGTACAATCAATTCGATTGTTTTTTCCCCGCTGTTCAGATGATGCTACATTCAAGTCACTGTATATGGTGAAGTTATGTGCAATCTGGGAACAGTAAAAATGGGACACTTTTATGTCCCTTTTATGTAAAATAATGTTCCAAAAAATGTAATATTATAATTCATTCAGTCACTTTCTATTCACCCAGTCACTACTCATGAGTGATACATTCACTCAGACACGACTCATGCACTCACCAATGACGCAGGCACTACTTATGCACCATTGCATTCATCCAGGCACTACCCATGTTCTCATCCATTCTCTCATGCACTACCATTTCACTCATCAATTCAGCCATATACTACCCATACACTCATGCATTCACTCAGGCACTACCTGTGCACTCATCCATTCACTCATGCTCTACTCATGGACTCATCCAATCATGCAGTCATACCTTCACACTCATCTATTCACTCAGACACTACTCATGAGTGATACAATCATTCAGAAACCACCCTTGCACTCATCCAATGGCCAGGCACTACCTGTGCACCCATGCAATCACCCAGGGACTACCCATATACTCATCTATTCATTCATGCACTACAAGTGCAGTTATCCATTCAGCCAGGCACTACCCATGCAGTCTTCCATTTACCCAGGCACTACCTATGCACTCATGCAATCACCCACGCACTATACATGCACCCACCCAATCAACCAGGGACTATCCATGTACTCATCCATTCACTCAGCCACTACCCATGCACTCATCCAATCACCCAGACACTTCCCTCCACTCACCCAATCAATGAGATGCTATCCATGCACTCATCCAATCACCCAGGTGCTACTCTTGCACTTATCCAGTCACTCAGGCACTATCCATGCACTCATCCAATCACCCATGTACTATCCATGCAATCACCCAATCACCCACGCACTATCCATGCACTCATGCATTCACTCATGCACTATTCATACACTCATCCATTCATTCATGCAATACCCATGCACAGATGCAATCACTCAGTCAATACCCTTGCACTCATCCATTCACCCAGCCACTGCTCATGCACACATCCAATCACCCAGTCACTACCTTTGCACTCATTCATATACTCAGGCAGTACCTAGGCACTGATTGATTGACTCAGGCACTACCCATGCACTCATGCATTCACTTACGCATTACCCATACACTCACCTAATCACCCAGGCACTATCCATGCACTTATCCATTGACTCAGGCACTACTCACTCACTCATGCATTCACTCAAACTCTAACTTTACACTCATCCATTCACTCAGCAACTACCCATGCACTCATCCATTCACTCAGCCACTACCCTTGCACTCATTCATTCACCCAGGCACTGTCTATGCACACATCCAATCACCCAGTCACTACCTTTGCACTCATCCATTGACTCAGGCAGTACCCGTGCACTCATCCATTGACTCAGGCACTACCCATGCACTCATGCATTCACCCAGGCACTACCTCTGCACTCATCCATTCACTCAGACACTAAACTTGTACTTATCTATTCGCTCATGCACTACCTATGCACTCATCTATTCACTTACGTACTGCCCATGCACTCACCCAATCACCCAGGTACTATCCATGCACTTATGTATTCAATCAGCATGACCCATGGACTCATCCAATCACCCAGACACTACCCTTGGACTCATTCATTGGATGAGGTGCAACCCATACTCTCATACATTTACTCAGCCACTACCTATGTACTCCTCCATTCATGTAGACACTACCCATGCACTCATGCAATCACCCAGGTACTATCCATGCAGTCACCAATTCACCCAGGCACTATCCATGCACTCCTGCATTCATTTACACACTATTCAAGCACTCATCTATTCACTCAGGCAATACCCATGCACTCATCCATTGACTCAGGCACTACCCATGCACTCATGCATTCACCCAGGCACTACCGCTGCACTCATCTATTCATTCAGACACTAATCTTGCTCTCATCTATTCACTCATGCACTACCCATGCACTCGTCCATTAACTTACATAGTACCCATGCACTCACCAAATCACCCAGGCACTATCCATGTACTCATCCAGTCACTCAGCACTACCCATGCACTCATCCAATCACTCAGGCACTACCCTTGGACTCATTCATTCAATGAGGTGCTACCCATACCCTCATCCATTCACTCAGCCGCTACGCATGTACTCCTCCATTCACGTAGACACTACCCATGCACTCATGCTATCACCCAGGTACTATCCATGGAGTCACCCAATCACCCAGACACAATCCATGCACTCATGCATTCACTCATGCACTACCCATGTACTCATCCAATCACCGAGGCACTATCCATGCACACATCCATTAACTCAGGCACTACCCATGCACTGATCCAATCACCTAAGCAGTACCCTTGCGCTCATTCTTCCAATGAGGTGCTAACCATACTCTCATCCATTCACTTAGCTGCTACCCATGTACTCATCCATTCACGTAGGCACTATCCATGTACTAATGTATTCACTCAGACACTAACCTTGTACTCATCCATTCACTCAGCCACTACCCTTGCACTTATTCATTCACTGAAGGCACTGTCCATGCACACATGCAATCACCTACTCAATACCCTTGCACTCATCCATTCACCCAGACACTGCTTATGCACACATCCAATCACCCAGTCACTGCCTTTGTACTCATCCATTCACTCAGGCAGTACCCATGCACTCATCCATTGACTCAGGCACTACCCATGCACTCATGCACTCACCAAGGCACTGCCCATGCACACATGCAATCACTCAGTCAATACCCTTGCACTCATCCATTCACCCAGCCTCTGCTCATGCACACATCCAATCACCCAGTCACTACCTTTGCACTCATCCATACACTCAGGCAGTACCCATGCACTCATCGATTGACTCAGGCACTACCCATGCACTCATGCACTCACCCAGGCACTATCCATTTACTCATCCATTCACTCAGACACTAAACTTGCACTTATCTATTTGCTCATGCACTACCTATGCACTCATCTATTCACTTACATACTACCCATACACTCACACAATCACGCAGGCACTATCCATGCACTCATCTATTCAATTAGGCACTACACATGCACTCATCCAATCATCTAGGCACTACCCCTTCACTCATGCTTTCATTGAGGCACTACACATCCACTCATGCAATCACCCAGGCACTACCCTTCCACTCATCCATTCACTGAGGCACTACCTATGCACTCATTCAATCATCCAGGCACTACCTATGCACTCATTCAATCATCCAGGTACTACCCAGGCACTCATGCAAACTTGCAGGCACTACCCATGTATCTGTGTGTTCACCCAATCACCAAGCCACTACCTGTTCACTCATTCTATCACTCAGGCATTACACTCACATAGTCATCTAATCATTGAGGCACTACACATACATTCTAACAATTAATCACACACTACTTAAACAGTCTTTCAATTCCACAGACAGTACTTATGTACTCGTACAACAGTAACGCATCCAGTCAACTAAATTTCAAACACTAAACATACGCTCATCACATATTTCACCACATGCAATTTTTCTATTTTTAACCAGAATAGGTGGTTCCGTAAGAACCTTTTTTGTATTTTCTAACTAAATTTTATTTTGGGGGGGGTTTTTGACATTTTTTAAGAAAAACGAAAGTTCAATGGTCCAAATGTAGTGTTTCAACAAAACTATGAAACACAAGGCTGCAAAGCCCAAAAAAAGATTTACATTTGTGTCCCTTAATGAGGTTGATGACAGCATCAATTCACTGTTCACCTATGGAGATAATGGTTTGCCACTTCTTAGAGTGCACTCCAGCAGCTGCCAAATCAGGGAAGATCTGAGGTTGAGGTGTGGAGAGAACAAGTGCACCAGATGTCGAAATCTGATTGAGTTCACCTTGCGCGGCTTGCTTCCTCTTCTCCCAAGCCATAAGTTCTCTCGCAAGACGAGTTGGGTGCATGGTCTCTAGCTGCTTCTTCATGGAGGATGTCCCACATGAATACTTTTTCTCCGATCCTCTGGAGAGAACTTTCTGGTATAGGAAGCAGGTGACCTTCCTGGCATTGACCTTTTTTTCACCCTCAGGGATGGTGAAAAATGCCTAAACAATGCTCTCTTTACGTTTCTTGACTGGCTCTTCAATATCCTCAACCTCCTCAAGCTCTTCTTCTTCCGGATGTGAAGATGCCATATCATGGTCAAAACACCCAAAAATATAAAGAATTGTGTAGGGACTACAAAAAAGTTATCCACAGATGCAAACACACCCAAAACAAGAAGAAAAGAACAGGTGTTGGAACCTCCTTCAAAGAGAATGAAAACCTTTTTAACCAATCAAAAGCTTTTTTCCATGTGACATGACATCGCAACGGAGTTGCGTCCCCACCGTGTATTTGTCGCGCATCCGTAAAATGTGCTAAATTTCATTTAAACGTATAAATTACAATTAGTAAATTGATTTTTAAAGTACTTTAGTGGAAAGTCTTTAAGAAAAACAGATATTTAAACTTTGCACAGTGATATTTTAAACTTTTTAAAATCACACCAGAGTTGCAACCCCTACGCTATCCCGGAAATATGTGCTGGTAGGGTGCCCAACAGTGTTGCGGTTCCATAACATACTTAGAAATTTGATTTTAAATTAACTTTAATATATCTTGAATTAAATTTCACTACTCTAGGCGTAATTCACCATAGTTTTAGTGTTTCTAAAAGTTATTTTAACTGTATTCAACACTGAAAAATGTTTGAGAAGTCGCAATCTCTACGTGACCGGTGCGCGATGGTACTGCGTACATACAAATCTGTTCTAAATCTCTTAAAAATATTTTACATCTACACTAATACTATTTATTTCTATTCAGTAATAAACCTCTTTCTCAAAAATATATATTATTTCTGTCTAAATATGTAGTTTACACTTACATTCATATAACGGATTTGCACACCGAACGCGTAGATCCGCGACCGGTAAGCTATGGCGCTGCATCCATAAAAATCTGTTCAAAAGGTTTTTTTTTAAATGTATAGCTTTTGTAATACTATTTTTTTACATTCACTAATAAACCTCTTCCTGAAAAATATATATTATTTTGGTGTAAATATGTATTTTACACTTACATTGGTATAACGGATTCGCGAACCGAGCACGTAGGTCCGCGACCGGTGCACAACGCTTTTTTTAAGACAAAAAAAATAATATATAAAGAAGATATTTATAATAATGACACAACAATACATCTTTTATACTGTTAAAAGTAATCCTATAAAAATTAACTTAGAAAAAAACAGTAAATAAAATAACCCCAAATATTAAATACAAATTTTCTAGCTCAAAGCTTAATTCTGTCATATAATAACATATGCTGTGCAAAATTATAAACAATAGAGCAATATTTAAATTTTCTAAAAATTGAAATCGTTCAAATAAATAACACTATCAATATGTAATCAGCTACGTTATATATATTTTAAATAGGTGATTAGCATTTTTTTCACTTTTTAAAAATACATAGAAAATCTTACAAAAAATTAAACAAATAATAGTTACAGAAATCTTTTAATTTATAAAACTGTTTAAAAAAACCTTAGAAATTCACTGATAAAACAAAGCTTACAGGGACGTTAGAGTTAGGAAATGGAATTTTTAAAAAACATAAAAATTCACTGAAAAAACAAAGGTTACAGGGACGTTATAATTAGGAATTAGCATTTAAAAAACCTTAGAAATTCACTGAAAAAAACACAGGTTACAGGAACGTTATAGTTAGGCTGACATTTCACTTGTAAAAAATCCATGAAATTCAGCTGAGCTAACTATAACTCACGCCCCCACTATGCACTGTTGATAATGTCACATATTACATCAGCCATGACATGGTCAGTGACATCACTGATGACATCTCAAATGACATCACTGATGACATCATCCACATAATCTCTGATATACCTACTCACACCCCAATATAACCTTTCATACACCCACTTCAAATTTCAGACTACCATTCTTGAAACCATTGACACACCAATACCAGTACATACATACCCACTCACTGATTCATAGGTCTACACACACATCCACTCACTCACCCACACAGCCACTCATACACCCAGTCACTCACCAATACAGCCACTGATATATCCACTCATACACCCATACAGACAGTCATACACCATCAGTCTCCCATAGAGCTACTCACACACCTAGTCATTCACCCAAAGAGTCAATCATACTGTCACTTGCTCACCTATGCAGTTATACAACACCACCTCGTGTATTCATACAGATACTAATACATGCTTACTCTCCTATACAGTCACTGACACAAGCACACACTCACCCATACAGCCACTCTTACAATCACTCACTCACACATAGTCACTTATGTACTCCAACACTCACATATACTGCCTTACACATATGCAGTTAGTCACCCATATACCACTGAGACATCCATTCAATCACCAACACAGCCATGCACACACTCACTCACCCATACAGCCCCTCGGAGACTAACTCATGAACCCATACACCAGGTATTCACCCACTCACACATCTATGGAGGGAGTCATATACCCTCTCACCCACCCACACAGATACTCAGGCACCCATACAGATACTCAGATAACCAACCAATAACCCATGTAGACACTCATGTACCTACTCAGCAACCCATGCAGCCACTTACACACCAACTTATAGACTGATACAGACATTCACACAGATTAATCACTCACCCATGCATTCACTGAGACAGGTATAATCACTCAATTATACAGACAGTGACACACCCACTAATCCATCCATACAGACACTCATACACCCACTCATTCTTCAATACACCTTCAATTCTTAAACTTTTTAGAAACACTAACAGTCACTGGATGATGTCATCAGTGATGTCATCACTGATGCCATTTGAGATGTCATCAGTGATGTCATCAGTGATATCACTGATCATGTGATGAGTGATGTAATATGTGATGTCATCAGAAGTGCATTGCGAGGGTGCGAGTTATAGTTAGCTCATCTATAACAGCTGAATTTCACAGGTTTTGTACAAGTAAAATGTCAGCCTAACTATAACGTTCCTGTAACCTGAGGTTTTTTCAGTGAATATATACATATATATATATTCACTGGAAAAAACCATACGTTTCAGGGACGTTATAGTTAGAAATTAGCATTTAAAAAACCATAGAAATTCACTGGAAAAAAACACAGGTTTCAGGTACGTTATAGTTAGTTGGACATTTTACTCGTACAAAACCAGAGAAATTCGGCCGGTATAGTTAGTTGAGCTAACTATAACTCGCGCCCCCACAATGCACTGCTGATGACGTCATATATTACATCATTCATGACATGGTCAGTGACATCACTGATGACATCTCAAATGACATCACTGATGACATCATCCAGTGACTGTGTGTTTCTGTAAAGTTTAAATATGTTTTATATATATAAATGCCAAGGTGTATTGAAGAATGAGTGGGTGTATGAGGGTCTGAATGGATGATTTAGTATGTGCGTGACTGACTGTATAAGTGAGTGATTAAACGTTTCTTACTGAATGCATGGGTTAGTGACTAAACTGTGTGAATGTCTGTATCAGTCTGTCAGTTGGTGTGTAAGCGGCTGCATGAGTTGGTGAGTAGCTACATGAGTGTCTATATGGGTTATTGATTGGTTGTCTGGGTATCTGTATGGGTGCCTAAGTGTCTATGTGGGTGGGTGGGGTGTGTGTGACTCTGTGCATAGATGTGTGAGTGGGTGATTCACTGGGTGTATGGGTTCAAGTGTGCATCTGTGAAGGCCTGTATGGGTGGGTGAGTGTGTGTATGGATGTGTTGGTGAGTGAATGGATGTCTCAGTGGTACATGTGTGAGTAACTGCATATGTGAAAGGCAGTATATGTGAGTGTTGGAGTATATAAATGATTATATGTGAGAGTGAGTGTGAGAGTGGCTGTATGGATGAGTGTGCTCATATCAGTGATTGTATAAGAGAGTAAGTATGCATTAGTATCTGTATGAATAAGTGAGGTGGTGTGTGTATAACTCTATAGGAGAGTAAATGGGAGTGTGATTGATTCTTTGCATGACTGACCAGGTGTGTGAGTAACTCTATGGATGAGTGGCAGTGTCTGAGTGTTTGTATAGGTATATGAGTGCATATGATAGTGCTGTATTGATGAGTGACTGCATGTATGAGTAACTGTGTGGGTGAATGCATGGATATGTGTGTAGACCTATGAATCAGTGAGTGGGTATGTAGTAACTGGTATTGGTGTGTCTATGGTTTCAAAAATGGCAGTCTGTATTTTAGAGTGGGTGTATCAAAGGTTATATTAGGGTGTGAGGAGGTGCATCAGATTATCGCGTGGATGATGTCATCAGTGATGGCATCAGTGATGTCATTTGAGATGTCATCAGTGATGTCATCAGTGATGTCACTGACCATGTCATGAATGATGTAATATGTGACGTCATCAGCAGTGCATTGCGGGGGCGCGAGTTATAGTTAGCTCAACTAACTATAACGGCTGAATTTTTCTGGTTTTGTACGAGTGAAATGTCCAACTAACTATAACATACCTGAAAACTGTTGTTTTTTCATTGAATTTCTATGGTTTTTTAAATGCTAATTTCTAACTAGAATGTCCCTGAAACCTGTGGTTTTTTCAGTGAATTTCAAAGGTTTTTTAAATGCTAATTTCTAACTATAACATCCCTGAAACCTATGGTTTTTTCAGTGAATTTCTAAGGTTTTTTTAAATGCTAATTACTAACTATAACGTCCCTGAAACCTATGGTTTTTTCAGTGATTTCAAAGGTTTTTTAAATGTTAATTTCTAAATATAATGTCCAAAAAATACTTTTTCTTAGCTTTTTAATTGTTATAAAAATAATGTAATGTTTTCTCTTTTATAAAATGTAAATATACATTTTTTTTTTTTTAAAGTGGATTCGTGTACCGATCGTATACCTGGCTCGGTAGGTGCGTGAATCCAAGAATTTTGCCGCCATATTGGTTAAGTCGTGTAGGGTGCGCGTTTGGTATGCAACGGGTGCGCAGATCTCGGCCCCGCGTAACGTCACATACGTATTTCCGGGGGTCGTGCCGGGTGGGCGAATCCATCGCAAATCTTTAAGTTTTAAAAGTATATGTATATAACTTTAATATGTATATTATAGCAAGAGATTATTTAATCTAATTATAAATATCATATATTTGTAATTGTAATAAAGATATATTATTGTTAAATATATTTTCCGGAAATTGCGTCGGGCGCACGCTGGTTGAGCGCCGGGTGCGCGAATCCCATGTGACTTCAAAAGAAACAACTTTATTGGTTTAGAACCATGTGATTCTAGAACTTGAAGGACCCCACCCTATTTTTTCATTCTTTCAACTGCATCTCAGGAGACACAGGTCTTGTGTTTTGCTCTTCTTCTTTGGGTTTTTTTGGTGTTTTTTTTCTTCATCAGAAAATGGCTGCTTCCAATCCAGCACAGCAGCTTCCACCTGAAGATGAAAAAGAGTTGGAAGAACCGGTAAAGGTGAAATATGAAAGTATCGTTTGGGCTTTCTTCTCAATTCCACCTGGGGAGAAGAAGGTAAATGCACGAAAGGTTACGTGCACCATATGTCAGAATGTCTTGTCACGAGGATCTGACAAGAAGTATTCCTTTGGCACCTCTTTAATGCTCAAGCATTTACAAACAATGCATCCACGGCGTCTCGCGAGGGAACAGCAGTGATGAGACCTACAGAAGCAGGCAAGTCAGGACAACGCTGCTCGACAAAGTACTTCATCTGGTTCCTCTACAACATCAACACCTCAGATCGTACCTGGATTTGCCAGAGTAGAGCAGCATTGTGTAAAATGCAAAACAATGTTATGTTATGGCGAACAATCAGTGGATGCCATCGTGGTTGCCATTAAAAACCACCATTGCTAATTTTTTATTTTTTTATTTTTTGCAATGACTTTGTAATTGCATAATGTTTTGTAACTTTTCACCGTTGATTCTTTCATTTTTTTACCAAAAAAACACCAAAAAAATACAACAAAGAGTTGAAAAAACATAAAAAAATGTAAAAGAAAAAAGAAGAACAAAAGTGATTCTTTTTAGAACCGCCTATTTGGTTAAAAAAGACAAATTTGCAAGTGTTGTATGAATTGTGGCAAGTGTAATATATGGAGAAGTGTATGGGTAGTGCATGTGTGATTGCATGAGTGCATGTGTAGTGCCTGGGTGATTGGAGACGTGCATGTGTACTACCTGAGTGATTCCATGAGTACATGGCTAATACCTGGGTGATTGTAAGAGTGCATGGGTAGTGGCTGGATGATTGCATGAGTGCTGGGGTAGTGCCTGCGTGATTAGAGGAGTGCATAGATAGTGCCTGAGTGATTAAAGGAGTGCATGGGTAATGTTTCGGTGATTGCAAGAGTGCATGGGTAGTGCCTGAATGATTGGATGAGTGCACAGGTAGTGCCTGGGTGATTGGAGGAGTGCATGGATAGTGCTTGGGTGATTGGAGGAGTGCAAGAGTAGTGCCTGGGTGATTGGAGGAGTGCATAGATAGTGCCTAGGTAATTGCATGAGTGCAGGGGTAGTGCCTGCATGATTGCATGAGGGTAGGGGCAATGTCTGGGTGATTGGAGGAGTGCATGGGTACTGCCTGAGTGATTGAAGGAATGAATGGGTAATACCTGGGTGATTGCATGAGTGCATGGCTAGTGCCTGGGTGATTGCATGAGTGCAGGAGCAATGTCTGGGTGATTGAAGGAGTGCATGGGTACTGCCAGAGTGATTGAAGGAGTGCATCAATAATGCCTGAGTGATTTTGTAAGCGCATGGGTAATGCCTGGGTGATTTCGTAAGTGTATGGGTAATGCTTGGGTGATTGCATGAGTGCAGAGGTAATGTCTGGGTGATTGGAGGATTGCATGGGTACCGCCTGAGTGATTGAAGGAGCGCATGGGTAATGCCTGGGTGATTGCAAGACTGCATGGGTAGTGCCTGGGTGATTGGAGGAGTGCATGGGTACTGCCTGAGTGATTGAAAAAGTGCATGGGTAGTACCTGCGTGATTGCATGAGTGCAGGGGTAATGTCTGGGTGATTGGAGGAGTGCATGGGTACTGCCTGAGTGATTGAAAGAGTGCACGGGTAATGCTTGGTGATTGCATGAGTGCATGGGTAGTGCCTGGGGGATTGGAAGAGTGCATGGATTCTGCCTGACTTATTCAAGGAGTGCATGGGTAATGCCTAGGCGATTGCATGAGTGGAGGGGTAATGTCTGGGTGATTGGAGCAGTACATGGGTACTGCCTGAATGATTGAAGGAGTGCATGGGTAATGCCTGGGTGATTGCATGAGTGCATGGGTAGTTCCTGGGTGATTGGAGGAGTGCATGGGTACTGCCTGAGTGATTGAAGAAGTACATGGGTAATGCCTGGGTGATTGCATAAGTGCATGGGTAGTGCCTGGGTGATTGGAGGAGTGCATGGATACTGCCTGAGTGATTGAAGGCATGGGTAATGCCTAGTTGTTTGCATGAGTGCAGGTGTAATGTCTGGGTGATTGGAGGAGTGCATGGGTACTGCCTGAGTGATTGAAAGAGTACATGGGTAATGCCTGTGTGATTGCATGCGTGCAGGGGTAATGTCTGGGTGATTGGAGGAGTGCATGGGTACTGCCTGAGTGATTGAAGGAGTGCATGGGTAATGCCTGGGTGATTCCATGAATGCAGGAGTAATGTAGGGGTGGTTGGAGGAGTGCATGGGTACTGCCTGAGTAATTGAAGGAGTGCATATGTAATGCCTGGGTGATTGCATAAGTGCATGGGTAGTGCCTGGGTGATTGGAGGAGTGCATGGTACAGCCTGAGTCATTGAAGAAGTGCATGGGTAGTGCCTAAGTGATTGCATGAGTGCACAGGTAATATCTGGGTGATTGGAGGAGTGCATGGGTACTGTCTAACTGATTAAAGGAATGCATAGGTAATGCCTGGGTTATTGCATAAGTGCAAGGGTAGTGCCTGGGTGATTGAAGGAGTGCATGGGAACTGCCTGAGTGATTGAAGGAGTGCATGAGTAATGCCTGGATGATTGCATGAGTGCAGGTGTAATGTCTGGGTGATTGGTGGAGTGCATGGGTACTGTCTGAATGATTGAATGAGTGGATATGTAATGCCTGGGTGATTGCATGAGTGCATGGGTAGTGCCTGGGTGATTGGAAGAGTGCATGGGTACTGCCTGAGTGATTGAAAAAGTGCATGGGCAGTGCCTGGGTAATTGCATAAGTGCAGGGCCAATGTCTGGGTGATTGGAGGAGTACATGGGTACTGCCTCAGTGATTGAAGGAGTGCATGGGTAATGCCTGGGTGATTGAAGGAGTGCATGGGTAATGCCTGGGTGATTCCATAAGTGCATGGGTACTGCCTGTGTGATTGCATGAGTGCATGGGTAGTGCCTGGGTGATTCCATGAGTGCAGGAGTAATGCTCTATTACTTACCGGTAATCTTCATTACTCCGGGTCCCGTTCTCCTCGTCCCATTCATTACAAAGTGGAGATAATCATCTCCCGACAGAAAAAAACAAGAGGAATGCTGGGACCCTAATACTGCCCCTCCCCCCGGGAGTACATAAGCAGTACTTACCCAGCATCCCGTCTGTACAACCAAGCCCATACAGGAAGGCCGGCCGTCCGGGAGGGAGGGAGGGGTGTATGAATGGGACGAGGACAACGGGACCCGGAGTAATGAAGATTACCGGTAAGTAATAGAGCATTACCCCCAGGTCCCTTATGTCCTCGTCCCATTCATTACAAAGTGGAGAATACCAAAGAAGAACCCGGCCTTCCGAACCCAGAAACGCACCCAGGAAACCACATCAAACGCAGAAACCCAAGGGAGCACCGAGAAGGAGGGAAGGGGAAACTGAAGGAAGCAACCGGCCAGCAACCCAGAACAGGACAGCAGGGACCAAACAAGGACCGGAGCCAACCAAGAAAAAAAACAGAAGGCCAGGGCCACAACAAGGAGGCCGCCAACCCAAGAAACTGGAGACAGGGCAACCAGGACAAAAGACCCAAGGACAGGGCCACGGGACCCACCGGACAAGACAGCCCAGCCCAGCACCACCAGGAAGGCACACAGGACCCGGCAGCAGCACAGACACCGAGCAAACCCCGACCGCACCGGAGAAGATCAAAGAAAGAAGCCAAAGCCGGCCAACAGGGCGCAGGCACAAGCACCCAGACCAACAAGGAAGGAGGGAAGCACAGGCCAGAAAACAGCCCACCCCACCAAACCGAACGATCCGGCCCCCAGAGAGCCGAGAGGAGAAAGCCAACCAAACCCCGCAGAGGAGGCCCAGGACCAAGAAAAGAAAAGGCAGCACCACCAGGGCCACCAAACGACACCCACCAGGCACCCAGCCCAGAGGGGGGACGCAGCAAGAGAGCAGAACAGGAGCCAGACCCTAACCAACCTGAAAAGGACAGGGAAGGAGATAGAGACCCAAAACCCCAGGAGACAAAAAGTCCCACAGGGAAGGAAGCTGCAAACCGAACCAGGACGGCCACAAAACCCAGAACAGCTGGGGTAAAGGAAGCCAACCGAGAAGACCACCGACCAGAAAGAACCAGCCGACAGCTGACCAAACAACAGAGAGACCAACCAAAGACCGGAAACCAATAAGTCGGAATCGAACAGGCCCAGCAAGGGCGGGGACAGGGCCACAGGCCCCAACCCCAAAAACCCCCAACCCCAAAAAGAGGGAAAAACAGGGCAGGGCGCAAGCCCAGGGCAACCGGGAATGCCCAGCAGCCCCCAAACCAGGAAACAACCAGGCACCAACAGGGCGGATGACCGCACAGGCACCCAACACCCAGGGCAAGCAAGCAGCAAGGGCAGGAGCAGCAGAAAAGGCCCCAGGGCGCACAGCACCCAGACCAGAAAACCGACCAGGCCCGACCCCAGCCAACGCCGGAGAGGAGCCAAGAAAACAGCAAAAGCCAGGGCAACAAACGCAAAAGGAACCAGGAAGCCAGGACCGGAGCCAAGCAACCCGCCGATGCAGGAGGACCCACAGGCCCAACCAGCCCCCGGAAGGAGCCCACGCAGCGCCCAGGCCAAAGCAAAGGGCAGGGAGGCCGACAGAGACCCCCAGCACACAACCGGCGGACCACACAGAAGGCCGGAAGAGAAACAAACAGAGGAAACCGCCAAAGCGGAAACCGGATGAAGCAGAGAAGGCAGAGGGCCAAGCAGCAGCAAACCCCGGACAACCAGCAGCCAGGAAGGCGGACCCCACAGAGGCAAGAGGAACACCACAGAACCGCACCCGAACCAGAGAAGGGGGGGGCACACCCAAACAGACTGACACACCGGGAGCAGAGCCCGGGGAAGTAAGGGAAGACAGGAGCGAGCCGGGAAACCGGAACCAGGAAAGAACCAGGAACGCCCAGCAAAACAAACCCAGGAGCTGGCCGAGAAGCGACAGCACAGCCAGCAAGCCCAGGAGGCACAGCCCGAGGCCACGCCAAACCACCAGGAAGCCGGCAGACCAGGAGCAACAGGAGGCAAACCCGGACACGCCAACCCAGAAGCATCGAACCCCAGGACCCCACACAGGCCCGAACAAGGGAACCGCAGCCCAGGGGAAAAAAGGGGGAAGGGCCAAGGAAGAAGGAGCACCGGGGAAACCCGGAGCTCAACAGCACCCAACGGAAACCCCAGGACCAGGCAGAAACACGGACACCCAACCAGAGGTGAACCAAGCCGGGGAAGAGAACCGCTGGCAGAAGCAGGCCAAGAAGGACCACCAGGACACGGTCCGAAACCAGCAGAGCGCCCCGCCAGGACACCCAGAGAGAGCACAGGCAAGGACGCAGGGCCGAAAAAGGCGACCAACAGGCGCCGGAAAGCCCCAGCAGGCCCCCAGCCAGGCACCCACGACAGGAACCAGACAAGACCAGCACCCTCCGGGGAGCAAACGCACACAGAGCCGAGACGGACCCCCAACCAGGAGAACCGCAGAATAGAAGAGGGGAAAACAGGTGCCCCGCCAAGGACATGGCAGCAGCGAAAGACAGCCAGGCCCAAACAGCAGCGGCACGAACCCCAAGGACCAAAGGACGAACCGCCACCGGAAACACACCCAGGGAGGAAGCAAAGGAAAGTAAGAGCAGAAGCCCAACCAAACCAGCCTGAGAAACCAACAGCACCAGGCAACCCCAGGCGGCCCCAACCAGGAACAAACCAGGCCCGACCAAGCGGAACCACAGAGACCAGACAAGAGCAGGATCGCCGGTGGAACCAGGAGGGGCGGCCAGGACCTGCCGAAGCAAGCCAAAGCCAAGCACAGGAAACAAAGCAGGGGCGCAGCCAAAGCAGGGGGAACACCAGGACAACACCAAGGAAACCCCAGAAGCCAGGAACAGGGAGCGCCAGAGCCAGGAGCAAGCAAAGACAGCAGCACCCAGCAAGGAAGAGGCAAGCAGCCAGAGACAGCACCAGCCAGCCCGCCCCCGAAGCAACCCAAGCACACAGAAGGCCCCGGGGCAAACACCCAGAGCCCCAGGCCGGAGCAGAGAACGGGACGGGGGCAGGCAAAAAGCGCAAACCGGGCCCGCAGGCAGCGGGGGCAGAGAGCAGTAGAGAGCACCAGGCACGACACCAGGAAGCCCAGAGAGGAACCAGGCACATCCCACCGGAGGGGAGGAAGAAAACACCCCATACCACCGGAAAGAAGGAGCAACCCTCAAAAAGAGGTAGCAAATCCAAACAGGAACCGGGAGCCCCCACGTGCACCGACCCCGACCAGCCACGCAGCAGCCAGGAAGCGGAGGAGAACACACAGCACACCCAAGCTGAGCCCACGTCACAAGTGAACAGGCCGCCCGCAGCAGGGTCCAGGCTGCCCGAAAAAGGGAGGGCAGACAGAGGGACCCAGCATGCCCAAGGCCAGGCCACAGCACCCGCACCAGCAACACCCCGAGGAGCAGGGGCGCACAGGGACAGCACAGGGACAGCAAAGAAAGCGGGGCAGACCCCGGCATGCCAACAGGAACTCAGGGGAGGGCAAACAGGAGCCCCCATGCAGCCGCCAGAGGAGCAGGAACACAGCCCCACCACCAGACTGGGGCGGGAGCTGCAGAGGAGCCCGAAACCGGGGAGGCGCATACCAACAGGCACACCAACAGGTGGCAGCCGGGAAAGCAAGTGGCGACCCCGACCCACAGAGCAAGCAGCAGGGGGCAGATCGCAAGCCAGCAGGCATGAGGCCCCGGGACAAACCCCGGCACCCACACGAGCCACAGCCGCCTATGGAAGGCAAACACCGGAGCAGCAGAGCACACAGCACCAGAACCCCAGCACAGCGCACAGCCCCCGGAGCACACCAAAAGGAAGCCGCGGCCAAGACCATGCCAGACAGGGAGCCCCAGCAAGGTCGTCGCAGAGAAGAAATGCGGGGTTCCCAGAGAACACACCATACACAAGCCAGCAGCGACGCAAGGCACAAACCCCCCCCCCACCAGCCGCGCACAGCAGGCGGAGGGGGAGGGCGCGAGCCAGACTGAAGTGCACAGTGGCTGGCAGACCCAGGCAGCCCCCCTACCAGCTGCCAATCGTCATATACGTGTTAAAAACTCCCTCAGCCAAGTTACCGAGCAAGGAAGCGCTGCAGGAGAGCTGTACTGTTTCTTGGCGCTATCGTGAGGCTCCTGTGTTTCCTCCAGGCCCAATCCTGCACAACCCGGGAGAGCAAAGGAGAGGAGGAGCACCCAGTGCGGCAGAGCAGCAAGGCACTGCAGATCCTGCAACCCCCGCAAAGGAGGAATCCAGCAGCGTCCCAACAGCCAAGGAGTAGGCAGAAACACAAAGGAACAGCAGGGGAAGAAAAAACAAAGCCGCCAAGCGGAATTCACCCGGAGCGGGGGCCATCACCAGCAACAAGGCCCCCACCGCAATCGAGGAAACAGCAGGAACACTGCAAGCGTGGCGCGCCTCACCCGGCCAGGCTCACGAAGACGCGCCCGCGACCCGGAAGGAACCGGGACACCACGCCCCAGCCGCAAAGGGCCGGGCGACAGGCAGGAATCCAGCAGAGAACACCGACTGACTCCCAGCAAGCCCGGCAGGCCAGGAGACAGACCAGGAAACCCTGCGCCCGCACAGCCAGGCAGCCGAGCGGGGGGAGGAGAGAAGACTGCCACTCCAGTCCAGCAGGAGCAGCACCAGCACATCCACGTCCATTCTGTCGACAGACAGAAAAAAAGAACAGACGGGATGCTGGGTAAGTACTGCTTATGTACTCCCGGGGGGAGGGACAGTATTAGGGTCCCAGCATTCCTCTTGTTTTTGTCTGTCGGGAGATGATTATCTCCACTTTGTAATGAATGGGACGAGGACATAAGGGACCTGGGGGTAATGTCTGGGTGATTGGAGGAGTGCATGGGTACTGCCTGAGTGATTGAAAGAGTACATGGGTAATGCCTGGGTGATTGTATGAGTGCAGGGATAATGTCTGTGTGATTGGAGGAGTGCATACGTACTGCCTGAGTGATTGAAGGAGTGCATGGGTAATGCCTGGGTGATTCCATGAATGCAGGAGTAATGTATGGGTGGTTCGAGGAGTGCATGGGTACTGCCTGAGTGATTGAAGGAGTACATACGTAATGCCTGGGTGATTGCATAAGTGCATGGGTAGTGCCTGGGTGATTGGAGGAGTGCACTGTACTGCCTGAACCATTGAAGAAGTGCATGGGTAGTGCCTAAGTGATTGCATGAGTGCACAGGTAATGTCTGGGTGATTGGAGGAGTGCATGGGTACTGTCTAACTGATTAAAGGAGTGTATAGGTAATGTCTGGGCGATTGCATAAGTGCATGGGTAGTACCTGGGCGATTGTAAGAGTGCATGAGTAATGTCTGTGTGATTGCATGACTACAGGGGTAATGTCTGAGTGATTGCATGAGTGCAAGTGTAATGTCTGAGCATTAGAGGAATGCGTAGTTAATATCTGGGTAATTGTATGAGTGTAGGGGTAATGTCTAGAGGATTTGAGACATATATAGGTAATACCTGGGTGATTGGAAGAGTGTAGCGGTAATGTCTAGCTGATTGCATAAGTGTACAAATAGTGCCTGGGTGATTGAAGGAGTACATAGGTAGTGTCTGGGTGATATAATAAGTGTATGGGTACTGGCTACGTGGTTGCAGAAGTGTATAGATAGTGCATGGGTGATTGGAGGAGTGTGGAAACAGTGCCTAACTGTATAGATGACTGCATGGGTAGTGTTTGAAAAAATGGATGAGTGCAGTAAAAGTCACTGTAAACATTAGTTCATATTGTCATGCTTATTACATTATTTCATCTTACCTTTTTTATTAAAGAAGATACAAAACTCAGTGGAACTATTTTACAGTAGTTTTGTTGTAAACTGAATTTAAAATCTTTTCAAACTTTAGTATTACCTTTGTAAAAAAAGTAGAAAAAGTGTTATTGCATATAATATTATAGTTTTAAGAACACAACATAATTTTAGAATGACATAACATATTCAGTTTCCCTTTTTTGCTGTTCTCAGATTCTACTGAATTTCACCTTACCCAGTGATTTCAATGTAGATCATCATACAACATCAGGGGAAAAAATTCAATCAATGAGATTGTAAAAAACAAAACAAATCTGCATTGAAAATATTTACAAGTGCAACTATCTGTTTAGCTATCTACAGTTTGTAAATTACATTCTTCAACTACATTAAATCTTTTACTTCTCTCAAGTACATTTTGTAAAATATACAGTCTCATTTACATCGCAGTATAATATAAAGATCATATATATAAACTACTTCTTTCAAACACAATTTTGCAAATGCAATAAGAATTAGCATAAACAATAATCCAAACAGTAATTGTTCACATCTTCCCAATAGGCCGAATAATGTTTCTAAAACCATTTGCATTAAAAATATCCAAAATAATCTCATTAATTCGTGTTCACATCTTCCCAATCGGCCGAATGATGTTTTCAAACTTTGGCATCAAAAATATCAGATATGAATTTGGTAATTCGTAAGGCAACCGACATATGAACTCCAAATGGGCATCATTGCAATGTGTCCATCCTTTATTGCACTTTAAATACACAGTATAGTATCCAGATGTTGTAGTAGGTCCATCATGAAAAATAATAGCAACTGCTTTAAAAGTTCTTCCTGAAATTGATACTTGACTTGCCACAAAAATTGTAATTTTGGTTTCCAATTTTCTTTCATCTGCTTTACAACGTTGTAGCATTAAAATTACATATTGTCCAAATCTGTCTATAAATAATGTTGACAACATTTCTGATTTGCAATGAGAACATTTCATATCTTGATTAGCTGTTATTACTAATTTGTTAAAATACACTGTTTTGCAATCTGGTATCGTCAAATATATGAATCGTTCAGTGTCTATTTCAGTGGTAGAAGAAAATGAACACTCTTCACATTTATGATCCCATCTGTAACTTAGTCCAAACAATTTTTCAATTTCTATTCCTTCATCTTCCAATACTGCAAGCATAAACATAAGAAATTCTTGCGCATCTTGTTGTACATTAAGTGTAAATTGCAATGAACCAGTACATATATCCAAAAGATGCTGTATGCCAGAAGCAGTATTGATTTTAGTTCTATCAGTTACCAACTTTTGAAAAACATTATGTAGTAAAGAACATAATCTTTTTTCTCGATTTTCCATAATTTGATGAAGATCTTCTAGATAAAACACAACATTCACAATTACATTAGCATAGCAGTTGATACCTGAACTATTTTCTAATTGGTATCCTACAATATCATCAACAGTGTCCATTTACATTTTCTTTGCAGCTTCATCATTCTCTTGAATTGTTTTCTTTTTTTCAACCTCACTAGAATATTTGTCATATTTTCATTTGGACATACTACACGTTTTTCATATATGGGATATTCACCTAAGTTAGGAGCATACAGTCTTCTTAACCGATTATACTCTCTTACATAATTTGCATCAGCACTAACCTTTTTCTCATCAAAATCAATCAAATACAAACCAGATAATGTTCTTACTCGAGACAATGCAACGTATGCCATGCCTTCTTTAAACACTGTACTTCCAATATTTACCAAAGCACTGTCTACACTTAAACCTTGAGATTTATGAATGGTTACTGCATATGCTAAAGAGAGAGGAAACTGTTTTCTACGAACATACATGTCTTTTACAAGCAAAAAACAAACAGCACAACGTCCAATCTGTTTTACCTCTTCAATCTGATCAAATTTAATCTTCTAAAATTCAATTCCATCTCTGTTCTGATAATTAACAATATCAACAACTTTTCCCATTGCTCCATTTACTAAACCTTTTTCTACATCCAAATTACGCCGTAAAATTACCCGGCAGTTTACACATACATATAAAGTCTTTTCTAAACCAGCAGTCTTAGCTACAGACTTCTCCAAAGAATCCAATTTTGACTGTAATTTCTCTGAGAGAAGAATAGTAACTCCTTCGTGTTCCATTTTATCAATGGCTTCCATTTTCACTATTGGTTGTTTTTCCAGTTTCAAAAGTTCTTGATTGAATGTAGAACAATCTTGCAGTGTTGGCATTAGGCAAACTAGACTTCTTTTCTCCAATTTTTTTGTACATTATTTCAGGTGCAATGTTTTCATTTGGAAACAATTTCGTTAGTAGCTGACTTTGTAAAGCTTCTTTACCATGTTTTGTCAAAAAACCAATTTTCATATCTTGAAGAAGGTTTCCATAATGTTCATCACTTGCTTGTCGCATATTCTTAATAAGTTCTTTATATTCGAAATGAGACCAAATGTTCACATTTCCAATACTTCCCAAAGATTTCCTAGTGTCTTCATGGACAAGTGTTTTAAAAACAGGTTGTCCTTTCACAGGAATAAGTTGTAGTAGATCGCTGAATACAATTACATGTTTTCCTTCAAATAAAACATCATAATCTGTTTTTAAAATCTGTTGCATTCTTAAATGTACAAAGGCAAGCATTAAGTTTGAGACCATGCTCACCTCATCAATGATTAGAAGTTTCATTTTCTTCAGTACTCTTGAGACTCCATAACAAGCTTCTCCAGATAGCTTGTGATATTCCAACTTATTTTCATGTTCAACTGGTAGCATGAGTAATCGATGTAATGTAATCCCTTTAATGTTGTGTGCTGCTAACCCAGTTGGAGCGGTTACAACACAAGATAAATGTGAATCAATGGTTTTGTGTAGATAACTCGTCAAAACTTTAATTAAGAAACTTTTTCCTGTTCCAGCTTGCCCACTGATGTACATTCGAATAGGATTAAATGATGTGCATTGGCATTCTTTTTTTCATGCAGTAAACCATGCTGTATCTGTTGTGTCACTTGTAGATATATTTTTTCTGTTCAATATTTAATTGTTCCTCTAACTTTTCCAACTCAATAATATCCTGTTGTGCTTGTTGCATTGCCGTTTCTACTTCACTTATGGCTATTGCTGCTTCATTTTCAGGAATTGGTTATCCTAGTGGATCTTGACTTAGTGGAGCAGAACTTTGACTATCTTGAGACCTGTCTCTAGCTATTTCAGCTGCAATAATAGTTTCTTGTTCAATCTCTTCATTCAACATTAGTAGATAATTTGGAAAAATTGTACATTCAATGCTATCTTTACATGCATTAAAAGAATCTTCATAGCAGTCAAAATCTCCAAGTAATTCCATTTCAGTGCGCCAAGGCTTGAAGAGTTGCAGAAGTGCTAAATAGAAAAATTCCCTTTTATCTGGAGTATCACAACTGAGTTTCCTGTGATTAATATGATTTCCTTTGGCATGTTTTACCAAACATCCATCACATCCAATTACGGCATATTTTTCTTCATTTATATTTTCTGTAACATTTCGCTTAAAACTATAATGTTGCAGTACTTCATAGAGACATATGTTTTCCAGATGTGGACTCCTTTTGGGATAGTACGTATCCAACATATTTGTTTTAACAATATCTGTACTTTCTGGCTTATTCAAAGCTAAGTATTCAATTTCTTGTAGAGATTTCAAAACTCGATTAGTTGTTGCAGCAAGACCTAGACTTACCCAAATGATTCCTCTTGACTTTGAATATAAACTTGCAGATGTTAACCAATACGAACATTCGTAGGATCCAAACTCTCGATGGGAAAGCATCTTTAAACTAAAGCTGTACAATTTATTACTAAGAGTCTTCTCTTATGAAATTTCTTCCCACATTTCTTTCAACTCTGTCTTTTCAGATTTAGTTATATATGATGTAACATAACGAGCCCCAGCAATTGAATTATCTATAACATACTGGATATCCATGTTTGCATTCCACATTGTCAAAATCACTGGATTGTAGTCATTAATATACTTTGAATCTTCACTTCTTTTTATGTTGTAAGTATTCTTCGAAGATTTTTGAGTTATAGTATGTCTTACAGCTGAAATGAAACTATTGACTTTTCCTTTTGAAATTACTGGACGTGAGAATCCAAAACGACATTTTGTATAAAATTTTCCCTTTGATCTGTATTTCCGCCGACAATACTTTCCACATCAATGACTTTGAAACCATAAAACTTGTTGTCTTAAGCTGTTTTCTCCTCCTTTTTGGAATAGCACAGGTAACATAGTCTTCAATGAAAGACAAAACAGTTTCATCAGAATCGGTTCCAAATTTAGGTGCATTCTTGATCCATAATAACATGTGTATATGAGGAGCACCTCTGGCTTGGTACTCCTTTCTCCAAAAGAAATCAGTTACTTCTCCAAGAGGTGGATTTTTTTATTGCAGATAAAAGACATCATAGCTTGAAACCTATGATTAAAATATCTGCACACATTTACAGGATCCAACAAACACAGTTCTCCAGCTATCTTCAAATGAATGTTTTTTACATTTGAATTTGCTTCTCGTAGAAATTCAAGTAAATCGTCCCATGCGTATTCAACACAGCTAAGCGTAACAAACCATGTAATTTCTTAAGATACATTTAGGTTCTCCATGACGACGATACCAATACTCATTAGTACCACGTTGACATGTCATCAAATTAATTAACTGAGATTCTAAATGATCATCTCTTTGTTGAACTTTGTCCAAGAATTCCTTTGCAGAAACATGTGTAAGATGAACTCCTGTTTTTAATATGTAGTTCACTGCATATGAAAGTCCAGACAAGTCACTTTCAAACAGAAGATGAAATAAATATGGAACACACTGTCGAAATCTTGGATCTTCTGAGTACAATCTTGTAGTACGATATTCTGAAGCTGGAATCTGTACTGGTCGTTCATCATATCGTCCACCTTGTCCAGTGGGGAACAGCTGTGGAAAACAACGAGCTTCCAAACTTTTTTCCCAAACACTCATGGGAGTTCCCTTCGCTTTCTTCATTTGGAATAATTCAATAGTGTTTCCACTCACTTCTTTTGAATGTAGAGGATGTATACTGTAATGTTCGTAAATTTCTTCACTCCTGGAGTTGTCCACTTTTTCGATTTGGCCAATTAAAATTTCTCTATCATCTTCTAAAGATATTTCTTGTTCTTCCACATATACATTTTATAATAAATATTGTTTCGTATAAGATATAACGTAGCCTTTTGAAGTTTGGTGGCATCTAGTAACTCTTGCCATATTTTCCGACTCTTTGTTGGTACACCATTAAGTAGAATACCTACAGGTTCACTTTCCTCTCTCTCTACACCAACAGTTTCAATATTTTTCTTAAAATATAAAGGTAAAGACACAACTCTTCCTTTTAAACCTCTTTGTAAATCTGTTGGAGGCAGCTTACCTGTTTTAGGCTCCATACGAACTATAGCCTGAAACGGGTGCACGAATTGAATAAGAATGGACTCATACGTATTTAAATCTACCAGTTCCGGAGGAATAGCTACCAACTCTAGGTTATTATGTACAGCTCTAGCTGGCATTTTGTTCTCTTCTAATTTGTTGTAACAATATTTACAAATACGTTGATCACTACCCAACTCAAGACGACCTTCAACCAACAAATAAGCACCAAATTGCTCCCACTTATCATTGTTTTCTTTTTCACTTTTTAAATACACATCAACATTCCTAGTTTAACTTCTATAGTGAGTACGTCGACAACAAATACAAACATAGTTTGGTTTTTCACAAGAAACTATCTTAAACTTTGTAATTTCTTCTGCAAACTTCTCAGTAGTATTATCTTCCACCTCTTCTTCAACACTTACACTTATGAAACTCTCACTTTCTCTATACTCCTCTTGAGGACCAAAGAAACAAAACTGTATATCATCAGAAACTTTTTTTACATCCAATACTGAACCATGCAAAAGAGCTCTGTTTATTTCACTTAAAGATAATGCAGGACTTTTTACATAGTACAATCTTCTTACTACCTTCCTCATTTCTGAATGATGTACTACTAACATTCTTAAATGATGAAAAGTACTTTGACACACTTTTCTAGAAAGACAAGCCAGAGAATGACCCTGCAAGTTAGTGTATTTTCTCACTTTACAAGGATCTAGTCCTTGCAATATCTTAATCTTCTGTTTAACACTTTTATTACCATAATCTCGTAAGAAATCTCGTAAAGTATCAATAGATTCTTGTTGTATACTACAAATACCACTACAATCCCACTTATACACTGGAGCGTGTGTACGTCTCCCTTGAACTTCTTCAGCTATTACTTCTTCCACATTTCTAGGAACCATCTTTTCTTTTTCAATTGGACAACCATTTTTAACTTCATAACAATGACCACTGGTATCAACTGCATGAACTAATGTATTTTGTTGAAAATAGCTTTCTTCATTAAAAAAAGGCTCAGTACTAAAAGTGTGCTTCCATTCACCCGAACTTTTTTTGCAAAAGTTAGTTCTATTCACCAGTCTTTTTCTTTTACTTTTGTCCTTCATAAAGTGCATTGTTTTATTCAATGTTTTCATTCTCTTCAATACTAATATAAACAATCTTCTTTTCAATTCAAAAGCCTTTTCGACTACACTTTCAATCTGTTGTTTTTTCTTGTAAAATGCTGATTTTCTTTTATATTTTTTGTAATCTTTCAATAAATTTTGTAGTACTTTACTTTTATACATTCTCTTTCTAATATCTTCATAGGGTTTCATCCTTCTTTCAACATAGAATGTTTTCCCATAACTGATTTTTCATTAATATGCTTTTTTTCCGTTTCCTTCTGAATGGTTGTACTACTTTTCTTTTTCATTTCCCCATTTTGAAAATTCATTACATTCTTTATAAGTCTTTTAACAAATACTTTAGTTCTCTTACCAGAAGTCTTTTTCTTCAATGTCACATGTTGTACTTCATCTAATTTCTTCTTTTCTCTTTCCTTTAAATAGTACTGGTTTTTCTCTTTTCTTTTGATCTTTTCTTGCCATACTCAATCTTTACCAAAGGGGATGATGGACGGAGCGTTTGAGCTAATCAAACACTCACCCCCAGTCAACTGATCTGGGTTTAATCCATCATCATTCTTTAGCTCACTCCACCACCCCAGTTCAGACATGGCCATATGCAAATCAGTCTGACCCTGTGCCTCATGGGAACAGTCCAGCCCGAACTGCCAAGGCATGTCTTCCCTGGACCGGAAACAAGCATCCTGGGACCGGTTTCTGGCTATTCAGCCGTCATCAGCCAGGCTAGCTTGAATCCAGTGGCAAAGTGAGCAAGGGACCCACGTCTGGGCATACCCTGCCAACTTAGGGCGAACAAAGCGATACCAAAGGGGATGATGGACGGAGCGTTTGAGCTAATCAAACACTCACCCCCAGTCAATTGATCTGGGTTTAATCCATCATCATTCTTAATGGTGAATACCTGAAAACAAAGAAAAGTTTAAAAACTTTCAGTAAATAATTTAATATTATTAAAATATTTATATACAAATATTCTCATATATAAATAAATAAATATTTTTAATTGCATTGCAAAGCTATGTCAGACACTACACAACTCCTACAATTAGAAGACATCACAACCTATACAACAGAATCACAGAGCACAACTAAAGGATTTCTCTTCTGCTACCCAAATCAAATCTAAAGTGCAGTCTGTAGTGTCTGGGTGATTGCATGAGACCAAAGGTACAGCCTGGGTGATTGGAGGAGTACTAGAGTAGTACCTGGGTGATTGCATAGGTAGTACCTGAGTGTTTTTATAAGTGCATGGGTACTCCCTAAGTGATTGGAGGAGTGCATACATCCTGACAAAGAAATTGGAGGAGTGCAAGGATAGTGCCTCAGTGATTGAATCAGTGTATAGCTAAAGCATTAGTGATTGCATGAGTGCAGAGGTAATTTCTGATAGTTAGAGGACTACATAGGTTATGTCTGGGTGATTGCATGAGTTGAGGGGTAAAATCTGGGGGATTACGGCAGTACATAGGAACTGCCTGGATGATTTTATAACTGCATGGGTACTGCCTGGGTAATTGGAGTAGTACTATGGTAGTGTCTGAGGGGCCGATTCACAGAACTAATCTGAAATAAAATCCTAAACTTACTACTTTTGGTATTCACAGAAGGCATTTAGTAATAGTAAAGTTAGGACTCCTAACTTTACTACTACTAAATTGAGACAAAATCCTAACTTTACCACTTTCGGTATTCACAAAAGGCATTTAGTAGTAGTAAAGTTAGGAGTCCTAACTTTACTACTACTAAATGTCTTCTGTGAATACCAAAAGTAGTAAGTTTAGGATTTTATCTCAGATTAGTTCTGTGAATCGGCCCCTGAGTGATTGGACAATTGTAAAGGTAGTGCCTGGGTGATTTTAAAACTGCATGGGCACTAGCTTAGTGGTTACATAATTACAAGGATAGTGCCAGCATGATTGGAAGAGTGCAAAGGTAGTGCCTGGATGATTATATAAGTACATGGGTAGTGGCTGTGTGATCGAAGGACTCCAGGGGTGATTTCTGGGTGATTGAAGGAGTGGAGGGGTAGTGCCTAGGGGATTGCATGAGAACAAAGATACTGCCTGGGTGATTGGAGGAGTACTAGGGTAGTGCATGGGTGATTGCATAAGTGCATAGGTAGTGCAGAATGATTTTATAAGTGCTTGGGTACTGGGTAAGTGATTGGAGGAGTGCATAGATCCTGACACGGTTATTGGAGGACTGCATGGGTAGTGCCTGGGTGATTGAACCAGTGTATAGCTAATGCATTGGTGATTGCATGAGTGCAAAGGTAATGTCTGGGGGACTAGAGGAGTACATAGGTAACTCCTGGGTGATTGCATGAGTTGAGGGGTAATATCTGGGGTACTATAGGAGTACATAGAAAGTGCCTCAGTGATTTTATAAGGACATTGCTACTGCCTAGGTGATAAGAGTAGTACTGTGATAGTACCTCAGTGATTGGAGGAGTGTAAAGGTGGTGCCTGGGGGATTTTATAACTGCATGGGTACTGGCAAAGTGATTGGAGGAGTGCATGGATCCTGATACGGTGATTAGAGGTGTGCAAGGGTAGTGCCTAGGTGATTGAACTTATGTATAGCTAATGTATTGTTGATTGCATGAGTTGAGAGGTAATTTCTGAGTGATTATAGGACTACATAGGTTATGCCTGGGTGATTGCATGAGTTGAGGAGTAATATCTGGGGGATTACGGGAGCACATAGGAACTGCCTGGGTGATTTTAAAAGTGCATGCGTACTGCCTAAGTGATTGGAGAAGAGTATAGCTCCTGACAGGGTGATGGGAGGAGTGCAAGGATAGTGCCTGGGTGATTCAATCAGAGTATAGCTAAAGCATTAGTGATTGCATGAATGCAGGGGTAATGTTTGGGGGATTACAGAAGTACATAGGAATTGCCTGGGTGATTTTATAACTGCATGGGTACTGCCTGGGTGATTGAAGTAGTACTATGGTAGTGTCTGAGTGATTCGACAATTGTAAAGGTAGTGCCTGGGTGATTTTAAAACTGCATGGGCACTGGCTGAGTGGTTACATAATTACAGAGATAGTGCCAGCGTGATTGGAATAGTGCAAAGGTACTGCCTGGATGATTATATAAGGGTATGGGTAGTGGCTGGGTGATCGAAGGACTGCAGGGATAGTGCCTAGGTGATTGCATGAGAACAAAGATACTGCCTGGGTGATTGGAGGAGTACCAGGCTAGTGCGTGGGTGATTTCATAAGTACATTAGTAGTGCTTGAGTGATTTTATAAGTGCATGGGTACTGGGTAAGTGATTGGAGGACTGCATAGATCCTGACACGGATATTGGAGGACTGCAAGGGTAGTGCCTGGGTGATTGACCCAGTGTATAGCTAATGCATTGGTGATTGCATGAGTGCAAAGGTAATGTCTGGAAGATTAGAGGAGTACATAGGTAATTCCTGGGTGATTGCATGAGTTCAGGGGTAATATCTGGAGGACTACAGGAGTGCATAGAAAGTGCTTTGGAGATTTTATAAGTGCATCACTACTGCCCAGGTGATTACAGTAGTATTGTGGTAGTGTGGGAATCGCTAATGCTTTAGCTATACACTGATTGAATCACACAGGTACTATCCTTGCACGCCTCCAATCACCCTGTCAGGATCCACACACTTCTCCAATCACTTAAGCAGTACCCATGCACTTATAAAATCACCCAGACAATTCCTATGTACTCCCATAATCCCCCAGATATTACCCCTCAACTCATGCAATCACCCAGACATTACCTATGTACTTTTCTAATCATCTAGATATTACCATAATTAATTTTGTAACAGGATCTATGCACTCCTCCAATCACTTTGCCAGTACCCATGCAGTTATAAAATCACCCAAGCACTACCTTTACACTCCTCCAATCACTGAGGTACTACCACAATACTACTCTTATCACCTAGGCAGTAGCGATGTACTTATAAAATTACTGAGGCACTTTCTATGTACTCCTGTAGTCCTCCAGATATTACCCCTGAACTCATGCAATCACCCAGGAATTACCTATGTACTCCTCTAATCCCCCAGATATTACCTTTGCTCTCACGCAATCACCAATGCATTAATTATACACTGGTTCAATCACCCAGGTACTATCCTTGCAGTCCTCCAATAACCATGTCAGTATCTATACACTCCTCCAATCACTTACCCAGTACCCGTGCACTTATAAAATAAAACACCAAAAAGTATGTGGCATATTTCAACTGTACCTCTCTAGAGACTTAAACAAAAAAGCCTAATCACTAATACCTTATGTCAACATCTTTTAAACCACACTTTTATGCTACATCTTCACAATTCTACTACTACTCACAGGGGCATATTCTCAAGAACGTGTGATAACCACTGCAAGTTTAGCTTAACGCAACTTTGCACATCGCAGTCTATTGTGGGAAAACAACGCCGTGTTAACGTAGAATTCCCAACCTGGCGGCACCATGCGATAGGCCCACGATAACGCGTCAAATGACCTCTTTAAAATCAACGTGACACCGCAAAAATGCGAAACCCGAACGCGAATAAAGTTGCGATGAGGCTAACCGCGATACAAAAATCAGCGAAAACCAGCGACAGGCCTGCAATCCCCACGCGTCATGCGGGAAAATGCACTATAAAAGCTGAACAAGAAAAACACACCATGAACAAAATAAACTGCGTAGCAACATGGAGGCACCCGGAACGAGTGCCCAGGTCAACACGAACTCCACAAGCCCCACAGACCACCAGCAGGGAACCTCAGGGTCGGGGAAGGCCAAGGAGAAGAAGAAGACGGGGTACAGTCCGCATGACAACCGGATCGTCATCACGGAGGTGACAGAGCACCAACAACTGTCCATCACCTCCACAGTGTCATTGGCAACACAGACGGAAAAATGGCATTCCATCGTGAATGCAGCCGGAGTGTTGAGGAGGCCAAGATGCGCTGGCACGATGTGAAAAGCCAAACCAAGCAGAAACCCGCTGCCAACAGTAAGGCAGCAACGGCGAATGGAGGTGGGAGTCCTGCGCCACAGGAGGACCTGGAGCAAATGGCGGCCACAGTCATCAGTGTGGAGACGGTGCCAGGAGTCCGGACACTGCTCGACATGACCTGACACAACAGCAACAAGGTGAGTAACGAACAGGGACTGTGGGGATGGGGGGGACGGGCACAATGGCACACATGCACAATGACGTGTGGCACACCGCACACCCACAATGACCCTGGGTCATGTCCCTGATCCCCGTGGCACACTGCAGCACACATACAAACATCAAGTAGGCCCCCGTTCACCATGTGCCCAAAGGGGTCCCACCCCACACATCACCAATTACACAACACACACATGCACCCGTGCGAAACACAGCAAAGATGTGTATGTGAGAGCCACACTGACAATGCAAGTGACACCACATGACCAGCAGCATGGCTGGAGTACAACCACCATGACACTGTGCACGCCACGAGACTGAGGTGGCTGAGTGTGGACCACATCCGGAAAGGAGCAGGTCACACTCTGACACATCCACCTGCACAAACAACCACTGACGGCAACAACACATCTGCAGGCAAACAATGCACAAGAGTACAAAAACCGTCCAAGAGCACAAATGACCCAAGTCGCCAACATCACAGCACCTCAAAAGCACAAAAGCCAAAGGCACACCGCCTCCAAGGGATAAGGGGCAGCAAAATCACAGCTGCAGGTGTGACTACCACACAATGCAGCACTCACACATAGCAATGACAGCACACACGCATGGATGACAATGTGGTACACAGTCCAACACCTACACTGCAGAACAGAGGATACAACTGGGTCCGCCTGTGTGTAGAAAATGGCCTATCACATCTGACATAGCAGGAAACTGTGAGATGCAAATGTACGTGTACAACCTCACCTACGTCATGTAGTCCAAATGTCCATTGTCCCGCATTTAATAGTCCGCCCCTCCCAAACAGTCACTATCTACATTGTCATGAAGTCTGTATGTAAACTTGAACAATGCAGCAACATACATGCCAACACAATGTCAACAAGCATCTCCCCTTCACATTGCAGAGGGACAAACAACACCTCCAGCAGAGCAGACCAGACAACTCTACAGTGATGCTGAAGAGGACCACCACACTTCCTACACCTACGCCCCACAACAGTCCCTGGACATCTTAGGCAATCGACCTCCAGGAGCAGGGCAGCACCGCTGCATCTAGGATACCCCACCCCCTGCACAGACAACACAGCTGGACGCACCCACCACCCCGGCTGGCTCCCAGCAGCCCACCGAAGCACACATCGCATTCCAAGGCCTGGTGTCAGACTGCAAGAAGGGGGTGGCCGAACATGTGCGGGTGGGGTACTACCTCATGGAAGCCAAACTAGATCACATACGTGGGTGTCTAAGTCCCATCAGGGCCCACCTACACTCCCCAACGGAGACCCACACTGCGACAGCGACACATGCCTTTGCACATTTCCAGTACTGAACCACACCCAGAGCCACGGGATGATCATCCACACTCCCACGCTGGACTGGCGTACGCCGGCCCAGTTCACTCCTCTTACGTATTAAGTGGGGAACGACAAAGCTACATGTGCAATGTCCCACCCGCTGCCTGCGGTGACATGGCTGCGTCCTCTGTACATGGCACAATGTAATGTTGTAGTGCCCGGGGCACAAATGCATACATCATGAGCACACGGACACACTCAGATAGTTCGTTGAACTGGCTACGGGCACGTGCGCTCAACACCTTTATTGGCATGGTCACATGTACAGTGACGCATATGTTGGATGTGTGTGGGGTGAGTGTAAGCCAGCCCTCATGGAGTCGTTGGTGCTGGCAACAACTTGAACAGTGATCACAATTAAAGCGGAAACAGAAAACACCAGCATAACAGAAACAACTGTGAAGCATCATGGTGGTAGCCGGAGAAAGTACAGTGTTCACCCAACATGCAAGCAGAATGGTCCATGATTTGTGGTGCACTGAGTTAGTGGCACCTGAAGAGCTGAGCAGGGAACAAGCTGATGATGGCACTCACGACTGGTGTGAGCAACTCTGATAGTCTGGCAGTAAGACACTTACGACTCTGGCACCTGTTGTTTGGAGTTGGTCCTGGCGGTGGTGGCGTGTGCATCCTGCGGTGATGCGACGTCCGGGCAGGCCAGGACTCGATTTGATGTGTGAGCCCAGGTGGGCCGCAGTTGAGGCCGGAGGGCCACAGACACATGGCCTTGATGACCCCCAGTCCATCGACCTAGAGGCCATCCAATATGCTATCAGACAGGGGCCATGACTTGAGCTGCACAGAGTTAGTGGTCCCGGATGCACTGCGGCCGGCACAGGCACACCGCCACGGGACGGTGACTTGCGGTGCAGTGAGATAGGGCCACGCGAGGTGAGCGGGTCCTCGTCGATGTCGAAGGTGAATGTAGCGGAGGTTTGCGGGGGACAGTGGAAGGTGTCCTCCAGGGCATGATGCAGAGGGCAGACACCGGCCAGAAGCAGCAAATGGAGGAGTGGAATGCTACAGCCTCGTTTTTGCACAAAAGTCAGTATCACCGACATGATGATGAAGATAAGCCCCAGTCCATAGACTCAGTCGCCACCAAAGTTCAACCAGAAAGTGTCCATGGATGTCGGGGAACAGACTTAGTGGCACCGGAGCTGAAAGGGGATGCAGTCTGCGATGATGCCAGCACAATGATGTCAAGTCTGCCATAAATGATTCATGACTGAATTCCCAATGTGTGACCAACTCGACTGCAGTGTAGGCTGAATGCGTAGTCATCAAGGGCCCACAGACACGTGTGGTTGGGATGCCATGCACATACTTTGTGTCACCACATCGAAGGGAGTATAGTGATATAAACTCAGCCATAAAGTGTGTACTCAGCTATTGTGTAATCAAGACTCAGTTCCAAATGCGTGACCTACTTGACCACAGTGTAGGCCCAAGGCAGCGGTCAGCAGGTGCCCACAGCCACGTGTCGTTGGCCCGCGATGCACAGAGTTAGTGACACCAGAGCAGTTGTCGGCAGTGTTCGATCACCTCCGTAACGATGATCCTTTTCTCCTCCGGACTGAACCCCGTCTTCCTCTTACTCGTCTCCTTGCGTACAATGATATGAACTCCGCCATGCAGGAATCAAGACTCAGTTCCACATGTGTGACCTACTCGACCGTAGTTTAGGCCCGAGGCAGCGGTGGAGTACGTCAACGAAAAAGGAGTAAAGCGGGCCTGTGTCGCGGAGGCCGTGATGGTCTGAGGAGGCTGCCAAGGTCGCGGGCTTTGGGCTTGGAGCTTGCGCCAGCACGTGGTGGGCCCTCTTTGACACACGCCGGTGTCGGCAGGTGAGCAGTGAGGCCTGGCTGCGCAGGGGCGGGCTTGATGGGTTCGGGGACCAGCGGCCCGGGGGGCAGCAGGCACACAGGATTGCAGGCTACACCGCTCAAGGCGACGGCGTCGGCCTCGTGGCGGGGTGGGAGGCGCCGCCCTGGCAGACACGTTGGGCATTTCAGAAGAGAACCACGCCCAGAGCTACGTGCTTTTTATTCACACCCCTACACTGGCCTGGCGTACGCCGGGCCAGCCCACTCCGCACACGCTTACAGGGGGGGACGTCACAAGCTACATTTTCTTGGGCTTCCCCACTGGCTGGGGTGACATGGTTGCATCCACTTTCCACTACACTCCAGACACCAGCAGTGCATGTAGACATGGATATGTCTGTGGTCTGCATACTGCAGTCTGTCCAGCACATCTCCGCCACACTTGGCATTGTGTACATTCTCATTCATGGGTGACTTGCCTCCTTCGCACATGCCTGGTTCCCACCTCTCCCCACATTCCGGTATTGTGTGGCTGGGGTGCCATGCCATTGATGGCTCATGTACATGGCTGACCAAGGTTGCCACAGTAAGTTGTGCAGTCGTGTCTGGTGGGTGGGCATGTTGTTTGGCATGTTGTATGTGATTTTGTGACATGTGCAGTGCCAGAGTTGTGAGTTGCATGATCGTGGAGTTGAGGCGTGTGGTGTGTTCATTTGGTACTTGCCAACGTGCAATGCATTTCCATAGGTGCCATCCTGGAAGCGCTGGTTGATGTTGGACTGTCGGTAGATGAAGGGATCATGCACTCTGCCTGGGTAGTTGGCTACGACTTTGGTGAAGAGTCCCCTGTGGTCCACTATTGCCTGCACGTTGATGGGATGCATGTGCTTTCTGTTGCGGTACTTGTGTGCGGTGTCGGCAGGGGGCACAAGTAGGACATGTGTGCAGTCGATTGCCCCAACACATGTGGGAATCCAGCTATGGCGTATAGTCCTTGCTTGGTCTCCAGCTGTTCCTGCGCATTGTGGGGGACGTATAGGTACTGGGGTACCTAGCTGATGATGGCATCCAGGACAGGTGTGGGGAACTTGGATGGGGCTGGCTGTGCGACTCCTCTGACTTTGGTGGTTGTTGGTTGGGAGGTACCAGAAGCCAACAGGTGCAGCACAGCCAGCAGCTTTGTCTGCGGAGGGAAGTTGGTTGTCCGCTGTGTTGGTACCGTCAGCCTGTTGGCAATGATGTTCAGGATGCGGAGGATGGTTGTCCTTTTGAGCCTGTAGTGGGCATTGACGTTGTCTGGTGTTAGGTCTGTGAGGCTGGTGCACTTCCTGACGGTCCGCTGTCTTTGTCTGCGCTGCCTCTGTGGTGGTCCGGGGGGGTCCAGGGGGTGGCGGTCCTGGGGGTGGTGGCAGTGGGTGTTTTTGCCCTCTCGGGGCTCCGGGATGCATGGTGAGTGGCTCCATGGCATCTGTTGTTCTTCATGTGTGGCTCTGGGCTGGGCTCCCTTTGATGGTGCAAGTTGTCGTCCGACTTTACACCAGGTCGGAGCAGGTGTTAATTTCCTGCTGCTAACGCGCCTTATCGCCTGTTTTGTGGTCTTACCGCCGATGTGGCTGGTCGTTGAGAATGTTGAGTTGTGGTGTTGTCGCTGCTTTTTGCTCGGGAACGCCTACTCTGCATCTCATTAGCGATAGTTGCCGGGGTCATCTGTGGCGATGTTTTTTGCTGATGCTTTCGCAAGTAAACTGGTGGTATCGGCTGTTAGCACCAGCTTGTGAATGGGGCGATACTTTTATCACGACTTTGGCTGCGATAAAGTGCCGTTAACTCGGCGATAGTTCCTTGAGAATATGCCCCACAGTCTTGAGCCTACCACATAAAAAACAACAGCACCTCTTTGTTATACATCAAGCACCTTCAAATATATAAGACATATGAAAATACATATACAAATAAAAACATACATCAGACACAAGTCCATGCACACCTTAAAACTTGACAGACTGCAGTTCCAATTTGAAAGCAACACATAAAATTATGCGTATACAACAAATGTACATATCCACACAATAAAACAAACTACCATAATCACTAATCCATCTTCCAATATACATATATTAGTATAAAGAATATATTTCAAACAGCATTTAACTACAATAAAACAAACTACAATACACATCTCTACATTTAATAATATATTTCAAACATTACAGTTCTTGAATAATTTTTAAAGACTAAAAATAAAGCTATTACATAATACACCTCATAAATTTATAACTCACCTTCCAAATTGATTTGTAGAATATGAAATATCACAAACTTGTAAAAAAATTCTTATGCACACAATCAATGTAATGCACCACTCTCAGCAAGGTAAAACCAGTAATGGCAAACTTTCCTTCTCTTTCTCAACACAAATACATGTAAGTAACAAATCACATTGCTTCCTACATTATTTCAAATTGTAAAACACATTTCTATTGGTTAGACATATTAACCCTTACCAACTGACTTCTAAAAGTGCCCAAACTTGGTCTGGAATTTTTTGGAGTCGTGACTCCACCGTGCACCAACGCAATGGAGCTGCGAATCCATGCAGGAGTTCAAAAATATATTGCAAATAAAAATACCACTATTTTTTAAGAACACACCACTTCTAAAGATAGTACTGACTTGGGAATTCTTACTTTAATAACATATCACTTATATATAATTTACAATTCCATATTTTAAAACCACAGATAACATTCAACCCTTCCCCCATTCTGCTTAATGCCGTGCTCCCGCCCTGCCATAGCAAACGCAATGTCCCGGGGGTGGGCACCCCGGGACATTGCAGGAGCTGGCCCTGGGGGTGGTGGTCCCCAGGGCCAAGAAGGGCTCCAGGAGGGTGGCCGCGCAGCCCCCCTCCCAACATTTGCATAGCCCCGGGGAGGTGGTGGCCCCCGGGGACCCCCGTATTCTAATTTATGTTGCCCCGGGGAGGTGGTGGTCCCCGGGGCTTGGGGGGCAGGTGAGGCCCCCCCACACAAAATGTAAAAATGCCCCGGGGAGGTGGTGGTCCCCGGGGAAGCGTGGGGGGCAGGAGCCCCACCACGCTAATTTATTATTTTAGCCTGGGGGAGGTGGCGGTCCCCGGGGCTGGGGGCCCCCATGGGCCCCCGCTTCATAATTGCAATTGCCCTTGGGACCTGGCCCACCCAGGGGTTTAAAGAAAACGAAGCGCGGGAGTCCGCGCATTGTTTTTTTAAAATTTTGTCGGCCGGATTCACGCACCCAGTGCAAATTCGACTAATTGTTTTTTTTTTTAAATGCTTTTTTGGCCCTGGGGGTCCTTGTGGGACCCACTGAGCCGGCCTAGGGGGTCAGGGTGTTTCTACCCTGCCCCCTTTTCTTGTTTTTTAACCTTTATTTTACTGTTTTCTTGTGACTCGGTTACTGAGTCACAAGATGGCTGCCATCACATTCTGGTTTGGAGTGTTGGCAGCCAATCAGAATTAAGCTCGTGCTCGGGAGGATTCGCGAATCCTCCTCGGTGCTCAGATATCATTATTTTCATTTTTTGAATTTCTCAGCAACTACTGAATGGATTTACACTATTTTAAAAAAAAGCACGCTTTCTAGACCAAGACCTACCTTTTTGCCAAATTTGGTGTAATTCCGTTCAGCAGTTCGGGATGTAGCTTTGTCTAAAGTTTCCTATGGAAATTACCATGGAGAAAGCGCTTTTTGGGACCCCCCTTTTTTCTCTGCCGCAGCTTGACAAATCACCCCCAAACTTTGAAGTGAGGAGCTGACCTGAGCTGATCATTGGTTTGGAAAATTTCGCGAAGATTCGTCAAACGGCGCCAAAGATATTGGCAAAAGAAAAAAGGCTTTTTGAATAGAAACGAGGTCCTAACTATAACTACCTACTGGCGACTGCCAGTAGGTAATATGTATATATATATGGCCACTATTTCATGATACAACAACATTTAAGTAAGTTCACAACATGTGATGAATTGTTCATTCCGATTATCGTAGAGCACTATGCTTTTACTTGATGCTTGTATTAGAACTATGTCACAACAGTGTATATAAGATATCACATCAACTCTTCTAATCATGTTAGTCTGTTGTCTAGCTTTAGCGTGATAGTGGGAGGTTTCAATCAATTAGTCTGTCACTATATAACATTGCTTAATGGTTCTGGCACGTCATGTGATCAAGACCGGGGAAACCCGGTCGAAACGCGTCATGCTTTGGATTTTGCAATAAAGCACTACTTTATCACCAAGCACTTTGTGGTCCGTACCTGATTTCCAACTAAAGTGGAGTCCAATCGAGATTGTGGTTGCCCATGTAATCTGTGGCGGAATACGGCTGTTTCTGCTCGTGAACGGACCCTCTCCCCCCAAGTGGCTGGCCGGCTACAGCTGACATCGCGGAAGCGATACCTGTCTAACCCGGAAGGAGTATTACCAAGCCAGCCCCCCGCTGGAACTGAGTGAAGGAGCAGGAAGGAACATCGTAGCGGCAAGCCCAGCTGGAAGATTCGACAGTTCCAAGGAGTCGGAGGACGCCAACGAGCTGTTCAGGATCCAGTATGGTAAGCCGTACAAACTCCTGGTTTCATTTGACACAAAGCGGGTGAGGAGATTGTGCGTTGTATCAGGCGTGTTCCTGCCGCGATCCCACGATTAGCGGGAACACGAGTGCATAACCCATTTTGCATATTGAGTCATAATGACATCCTTAGCGGACGTGCTAAAGAACCGGGAGGCTGTGGCTGATGCCTTGTTTTTGAATATACCGGACACCAATGTAACTGTTACACAAACAGATAATGACACGGGGAGTAAGACCAATGATGCAAAAACATTACTAAAACAACTAGAGAAATTACTCCGTACCGAGATGACTAAATGGTGGGAGAAAAAATCGCTAGAAAAATACAAAGAGGCGGGTAGGGTGCCAAGAGGGTTACGAGTACTAATCGCACCATCTTTTGAAAATCCAAACCCTCTGATGCTAAAAGAATGGGCAACCAACAATCTTGAAGCCTCCATGAATATGGTGTCGATACTAATAAAGTACGCAGAGATCGGCAGAATTGGCATCCTAAAGGAAATTGAAACCATCAACCAAAAACTAGAGGCCTTTGAACAACAAGATACTATTAAAAAAGGCAGAGAAGAGATCAATGCACGTCTGGGGAAGCATGAAGAAACTATAAAAACACGGAAAATATTCAAGTTCGCCCGGGACAAAAGGGATTATGAAACGGGCAGAGTTTTCACATTCTCCAGAAAATTTGACACTGTAAAAAGACAAGCATTAGCCCCCAAACAATCTGTGGAGCCAGAATTGAATCAAGCCAATGAGGATTCATCTATTGATCAGAGTTCAATAGCCAGCAATACAGATTCGGACAGTAGTAACTCAATGGTTGAACAAGTGCAATTCCCTACGAATTTTACACCCTCTGAGGAATTGGGTTTTTTAATCGAGGACCGCCGCAATACCTTGCGGCCATGACCCCAGAAGAAAACCGACGCAGGAGGAACAAACGCCGCAAACAAAGGCGTAAATGCAAGAGGAAACAACAACAGGGGAAGAAGAGGGAAGGGGAGACAGAAGCCCCAGTAACAAGTACAGCCAACATAGAAGAGAACACTGTCATAAATCTATCTGAGATTGAACTGAGCACTGCAGAAACACAATTGTTGTCATTAGGGCTATCTTTCTGTCCTAAAAATGGTTTCAAATATGTGCAGTCCCGTATTGATGTGTTCAAATTTATACGTAAGCTGAAGTTGTTGAAACACTTTAAACTTAATAAAGCCACTGAAAATGCATCAGCTATCACTGCATCTAATCAACCTAGCATGACCCTGCAAGCATCTGATATTGAGTTATTGAGATCAAGGCATGCATTAGCCCAAGAGAATGATGAGCCTGTACCTAATACACAAGAAGTATTCAATGAGTTGGGTATTCCGAGTTATTGTGTAGTAAACAGCCCATTCCGTCCTCAATCTACATTCATTCCCCTTATGCCAAAAGATGCTATTGACACATTCAGTGATTGTGTGATTGAAGACCTAAAAAAATTGAATCACAGGATCTCGCAAAATAGACGTCAAAGAAATTTTTCTGAAATACAGTATTCAAAACTTATGCGAAAGATTAATGATCATGGGAATGTTATTGTAAATAAAGCGGATAAGGGAGGGAATGTAGTGCTGTGGCCTAGAAATCTATATATGAATGAGGCAGAACGACACCTTAGCGACACATCATGCTATAGGAAAGCGTCGTTCCAGGAGTTGAAATCCGTCAAAGATCTGGTTTATAAAGAGTTATCCCACTGGAAAGGCGAAGGGTTATTGAGTAAAAACGAGTACAATTTTCTTAAAAATAACCATCCTATTACTCCAACCTTGTACTTTATTCCCAAAGTCCACAAAAAGGTTAAACCCATACCTGGTAGACCCATCATCTCGGCTCAGAAAGGTATTCTTGAAGCCACGTCTAAATATGTTGATTTTTTTCTCCATGAATTTGTAGACAGCCTTCCTTCCTTCATTAAGGACACTGGGCATTTCCTCTCTAAATTGAAAGATGTTACCTGGAATCATAATTGCCATTTCATAGTTATGGACATTTGCTCTCTTTACACTAGCATACACCATACTGACGGGTTGGAGGCTGTCAAATATTTTTAAACAAAAGGAATATCCAATTTTTCAAACATAATGCTATGTTGTTAAACATGATTGAACTGTGTTTGTTGAACAATTATTTTTTGTTCAACAAAGAGATATATCAACAGCTGCGTGGAGTTGCTATGGGGGCATGCTTCTCTCCCAGCTATGCGTGTTTTCACGTAGGCTGGTGGGAGGAGCATGTCCTCAGGCAGACCCACAAAGAAATGTTTGATGTTCATGCTCTTAGATGGTGGCGTTTCATTGATGATATTTGTGTGATTTGGCAGGGATCAATGGAATCTGCACGGGAATTTGTCAATGCAATTAATGTCAACAATCTAAATCTTGAGTTTACAGCCAACATTAGCAATCAGCGTGTCGAATTTCTTGATGTAGAATTGTATATTGATAACAACAAGATAGAAACGAAACTCCACAGAAAGAGTACAGCAGGAAACTCAATACTACATGCGAGTAGTTCCCACTCAAGACACCTAATTAAAAGCATCCCGTATGGGGAATATTTTAGGATTAAAAGAATCTGTAGCTCTAACTCAGACCTTGCTCAATGCCAAGCAGAAGCAACACAAAGATTTTTAGCTCGAGGATATGATAGGAGAGATCTGAATAGTGCATTATGTAGAGCCAACAATACTGAGGATGAGAGTAGTCCAAGGTGTGATTTAATTTCTAATAGGACAAAGACTTGAATATTACACAAGACAATACTAACACTGTCAGATTAATAACTACATATAGCCAGCAGGAAAAACAGGTTAGGAGCATCATCTACAAAAACTGGCCAATTATCAAAACAGACTTAACTTTATCGTCTATTCTGCCAGAATTACCATCTATCACCTTTAGAAGGGCACCGTCGATGAGGGATAGATTGGTTAAAACAAGCCCTGAAGTACTAGCTCCCACCAATTGGCTATCTAGCAAGACCGGCTTCTACAAATGCATCTCATGCCGTGCATGTAAGTTTGGTGTCAACACACAGGAGTATACTGACGCATTTGGACAAACTCCAAATAAAATTAATGGGATGTATACCTGCAGAACTGACTTTGCAGTATATGTCCTTGAATGTACTTGTCAGTTACAGTACGTAGGTAGTACGAAACTTCAGGTGTTTAATCGTATTTTACAACACCTACGTGCAATAGTAAATTCTGATCCCAGCTATCCTGTTGCACGCCATTTCAAGCTAGTCCATAACAACAACTTGAACGACCTTAAATATTTTGTAATTGACGCAGTACCGAGGTCAATAAGAGGCGGCAACAGGGAAAAGAAATTACGTCAGCTTGAATCTCAGTATATTTTACAACTTGATACCAAAATGCCGAATGGCCTCAATACGGGAGAAGATTTACATAACTTTTTATAACTTGGTTATTTATTCAGAAATATATAGGGTTTTTACATTAATGTTTGAATTTTTATCTCCAGTTGATTTTTAGCCCCGGATTTTGCCTTGTTTTTAGCCCAGTCCTTGCCAAATTTTAATCGATTTTATCGGTCTTAATGAGGTTTTTACTGGGTTGGTTGCAGGGTTTTAATTGGGTGCTTTTAACCGGTTTCAAATGGACTAAATGAGAACCTATTTATCTCCCATCATTGTACTGTATTTATTACTTTGCACTATTTCTAGAAAGGTCTGGAGTTCGCGAATTTTGCACAGTTCTATCAATGCACTTTAGAGAAATATTTGCTTTGGCTATTTTGGAGTCTTCTCCTGGGTCACTTATGTGAACACATATTTGTGATAACTTGGATCAGTAAATTAAGATGTCCGTATTTGTTTACACTTTCTTCATGACAACAAGCATTAGCTGTTACATTGAACATGTGTCATGTATTAATTTAGGCTCAGGTCGGCCGTCCATATATTTTTGCCCAATATGCAGCTATGTTAATTCAAATAGTTGTCATATTTTTTAAATGTTATATGCACTTTTTAAGAACAAAAGCACTTTTTTCACGATTTTTTCACCACTAACTCCCACTTAAAAATAAGCCAAATTATCATGAATAGATCGATTTGCAAAGTTGTGTTTATTGTGACCTTTTTGCTTTCAGGTAATATTTGCCTTATTATACGGTTTGGCCACTTGGCCACTATTTCATGATACAACAACATTTAAGTAAGTTCGCAACATGTGATGAATTGTTCATTCCGATTATCGTAGAGCACTATGCTTTTACTTGATGCTTGTATTAGAATTATGTCACAACAGTGTATATAAGATATCACATCAACTCTTCTAATCATGTTAGTCTGTTGTCTAGCTTTAGCGTGATAGTGGGAGGTTTCAATCAATTAGTCTGTCACTATATAACATTGCTTAATGGTTCTGGCACGTCATGTGATCAAGACCGGGGAAACCCGGTCGAAACGCGTCATGCTTTGGATTTTGCAATAAAGCACTACTTTATCACCAAGCACTTTGTGGTCCGTACCTGATTTCCAACTAAAGTGGAGTCCAATCGGGATTGTGGTTGCCCATATATATATATATATATATATATATATTCACTGAAAAAACCATAGGTTTCAGGCACGTTATAGTTAGAAATTAGCATTTAAAAAACCATAGAAATTCACTGAAAAAACCATAGGTTTTAGGGGTGTTATAGTTAGTTGGACATTTCACTCGTACAAAACCATAGAAATTCTCCCGTTATAGTTAGTTCAGCTAACTATAACTCGCGCCCGCAATGCACTGCTGATGACGTCACATATTACATCACTCATGACGTGGTCAGTGACATCACTGATGACATCACTGATGACATCTCAAATGACATCACTGATGACATCACTGATGACATCATCCATGTGATAATTTGCTGCATCTTCTCACACCCTAATATAACCTTTGATACACCCACTCTAAATTACAGAGTGCCATTCTCAAAACCATAGACACTCCAACACCAATAACTACATACCCACTCACTGATTCTTAGGTCTACACACACATCCACTCACTCACCCATACAGTCACTCATACTTATGGTCACTCAGTACAGGACTATCATATGCACTCATACACCTATATAGGCACTCACACACCGCCACTCATCCATAGAGGTACTCACACACCTAGTAAGTCATGCAAATAATTAATCACACTCCCATTTACTCACCTATACAGTTATACACACACCAGCTCACTTACTCATACAAATACTAGCACATTCTTACGCTCTTATACAATCACTGATACAAGCACACACTCATCCATACAGCCACTCTCACAATAACACACTCTCGCTTATAGCCATTTATATACTCTAACACACATATATACTGCCTTTCACATATGTAGTTACTCACACATGTACCACTGAGATATACATTCACTCACTAACACACCCATACACACACTCACCCACTCATACAGTCCATCACAGATGCACTCTTAAAACCATGCACCCAGTGAATCACCCACTCACACATCTATGCACAGAGTCACACACACCCCACCCACACAACCACTCAGGCACCCATACAGATACTCAGACAACCAATCAATAACTCATATAGACACTCATGTAGCTATTCACAAACCCATGCAGCCGCTTACACACCAACAGACAGACGGATACAGACATTCACACAGTTTAGTCACTAACCCATGCGTTCAGTGAGATACGTTTAATCACTCACTTATAGAGTCAGTCACGCACCTACTAAATCATCCATTCAGACACTTATACACCCAATCATTCTTCAATACGCCTTTCCCTATATATATTAAACATATTTAAACTTTACAGAAACACACAGTCACTGGATGATGTCATCAGACCCTTTCCCGCACCACATCTTCAACAAAGCCAGCAGCTCCATCGCACCCCACCTGTGCAACGTCATCAATCTCTCCTTCGAGACCACGACCTTCCCAGAGAGCTGGAAACACGCAGAGATCAACGCCCTACTCAAAAAACCCAAGGCGGACCCGAGAGACCTCAAGAACTTCCGGCCCATCTCCCTGCTTCCGTTCCCAGCCAAGGTCATCGAGAAGATCGTCAACAAACAGCTAACCCGATACCTCGAAGAAAACAGCATCCTGGACCCATCCCAATCGGGGTTCCGCAGCAACCACAGCACTGAGACTGCCCTCATTGCCGCCACCGACGACATCAGGATCCTGCTGGACAACGGTGAGACCGCAGCCCTCATCCTGCTGGACCTCTCCGCCGCCTTCGACACTGTCTGCCACCGCACTCTACGCGCACGCCTCCACGACGCAGGGATCCGAGACAAGGCCCTGGAATGGGCCACCTCCTTCCTCGCTGGCAGAACCCAGAGAGTCCGCCTCCCACCATTCTGATCCGAAGCCTCCGAGATCATCTGCGGCGTACCCCATGGATCATCCCTCAGCCCAACACTGTTCAACATCTACATGGCCCCGCTCGCACGCATCGCCAGACAGCACGACCTCAACATAATCTCCTACGCCGACGACACTCAACTGATCCTCTCCCTCACCAAGGACCCCCTCGCCGCCAAATCCAACCTCCATGAAGGAATGAATGCCGTCGCCGATTGGATGAAGATCAGCCGACTAAAACTGAACACGGACAAAACAGAGGTCCTCATCCTCGGCTCCAACCCCTCAGCCTGGGATGACTCCTGGTGGCCAACGATGCTGGGAGCAGCCCCGACACCCACCGACCACACACGCAACCTGGGAGTCATCCTCGACTCAACGCTCTCCATGGCCAAGCAAGTCAACGCAGTCTCCTCCTCCTGCTTCAACACCCTCCGCATGCTTCGCAAGATCTACAGGTGGATCCTGACAGATACAAGAAGAACAGTCACCCAGGCCCTCGTCAGTAGCAGACTTGACTATGGGAACGCCCTCTACGCGGGAGCCCCGGCCAAGCTCATCAAGCGACTGCAACGCATACAAAACGCCTCCGCACGCCTGATCCTCGATGTACCACGCCACAGCCACATCACCCCCCACCTGAGGAACCTGCACTGGCTCCCCGTCGACAGGAGAATCTCCTTCAAACTCCTCATCCACGCACACAAGGCACTCCACAAGACTGGCCCAGCCTACCTCAACAGACGACTCCTCTTCTACGTCCCCAACCGCCAGCTCCGCTCCGCCGACCTCTCCCTCGCCACCGTCCCTAGCATTCGAAGAACTTCCACCGGCGGCAGAGCCTTCTCCCACCTCGCCGCCAAGACCTGGAACACCCTTCCACTAAGCCTACGACAGACCCAAGACCTGCTGACCTTCGGGAGGCTACTCAAGACCTGGTTGTTCGACCAGTAGCAGCACCCCCCCCCCTTTTTTCTCCCCAGCGCCTTGAGACCCTCGCGGGTAAGTAGTGCGCTCTACAAATTCTGTGATTGATTGATTGATTGATCAATGATGTCATTTGAGATGTCATCAGTGATGTCATCAGTGATGTCACTGACCATGTCATGAGTGATGTGATATGTGACGTTATCAGCAGTGCATTGCGGGGGCGCGAGTTATAGTTAGCTGAACTAACTATAACGGGGGAATTTCTATGGTTTTGTACGAGTGAAATGTCCAACTAACTATAACGCCCCTGAAACCTATGGTTTTTTCAGTGAATATATATATTCACTGAAAAAACCTTAGGTTTTAGGGACAGTTATAGTTAGTTGGACATTGCACTCTTACAAAACCCGTGAAATTCCCTGTTATAGTTAGTTCAGCTAACTATAACTCGCGCCCCGCAATGCACTGCTGATGACGTCACATATTACATCACTCATGACATGGTCAGTGACATCACTGATGACATCACTGATGACATCTCAAATGACATCACTGATGACATCATCCAGTGACTGTGTGTTTCTGTAAAGTTTAAATATGTTTAATATATATAGGGAAAGGCGTATTGAAGAATGAGTGGGTGTATAAGTGTCTGAATGGATGATTTAGTACGTGCGTGACTGACTCTACAAGTGAGTGATTAAACGTATCTTACTGAATGCATGGGTTAGTGACTAAACTGTGTGAATGTCTGTATCCGTCTGTTGGTGTGTAAGTGGATGCATGGATTTGCGAATAGCTACATGAGTGTCTATATGGGTTATTGATTGGTTCTATGAGTATCTGTATGGGTGCCTGAGTGTTTGTGTGGATGGGGTGTGTGCGACTGTGCATAGATGTGTGAGTGGATGATTCACTGGGTGGATGGTTTCAAGAGTGCATCTGTGATAGACTGTATGGGTGGGTAAGTGTGTGTAAGAGTGTGTTAGTGAGTGAATGTATGTCCCAGTGGTACAAGTGTGAGTAACTACATATGTGAAAGGCAGTATATATGTGTATTGGAGTATATAAATAGCTATAAGCGAGAGTGAGTGATTGTGATAGTGGCTGTATGGATGAGTGTGTGCTTGTATCAGTGATTGTATAAGAGCGTAACAATGTGCTAGTATTTGTATGATTAAGTGAGCTGGTGTGTGTATAACTGTATAGGTGAGTAAATGGCAGTGTGTTTAATTATTTGCATGACTGACTAGGTGTGTGAGTACCTCTATGGATGAGTGGCGGTGTTTGAGTGTCTATATAGGAGTAAGAGTGCATATGATAGTCCTGTACTGAGTGACCATAAGTATGAGTGACTGTACGGGTGAGTGAGTGGATGTGTGTGTGTAGACCTAAGAATCAGTGAGTGGGTATGTAGTTATTGGTGTTGGAGTGTCTATGGTTTTGCGAATGGCACTCTGTAATTTAGATTGGGTGTATCAAAGGTTATATTAGGGTGTGAGGAGCTGCATCAGATTATCACGTGGATGATGTCATCAGTGATGTCATTTGAGATGTCATCAGTGATGTCATCAGTGATGTCACTGACCATGTCATGAGTGATGTAATATGTGACGTCATCAGCAGTGCATTGCGGGGCGCGAGTTATAGTTAGCTGAACTAACTATAACGGGGAATTTCACGGGTTTTGTAAGAGTGCAATGTCCAACTAACTATAACTGTCCCTAAAACCTATGGTTTTTTCAGTGAATTTCAAAGGTTTTTTAAATGCTAATTTCTAACTATAACGTGTCTGAAACCTATGGTTTTTTCAGTGAATTTCAAAGGTTTTTAAAATGCTAATTTGTAACTATAACGTGCCTGAAACCTACGGTTTTTTCAGTGAATTTCAAAGGTTTTTTAAATGACAATTTTTAAATGTATTAATTTTTATATTAATTTTTTTCATACTGATTTACTACATTTTTAGAAACAATTTCTTTTACATATTTTATTTGTTAAATTACATTGTAATTACATTATACATTACATTACAAAAATACTTTCTCAGAATGAATTACTTTAGTTTAAATACTTTGCACATAGGCAATAGACTTTTAAGTACAGTAGTTACAGTTGTTGCAATGGGCAACACATTTTCAAACACAATGCAACATTCAGCTCAATGTGAATTTCTAGTTAAATGCAATTAGTTACTTTATGGATTACTTTTCTAACCACAGGACTGGATCCTAGATTCAGTCCTGGTACATCTCCTGTAAACAGTTGAGTAAAAGCGTTTTGGTTACAGTCGTGATTTTTAAGGAATATTATTGTATTTTAAAAGTTGACACTTAGAAACTTTTTCTCATAGAATCACCAATGTTATCCTATGGAAGGAAATTCACTTAGCAGGTAAAAACTGTTATCGTTACTTTTTCTTACTCAGTGTTGGATCCTGGATCCAGCACTGGTGCATCTCCTGTAAACAGTTGAAAGAATGCGTTTAAGTCATACAGGCGATTTTTAAGGAATATTTGTAGTTTGTGGAAAATCGACACTTTGAAACTTTTCTGCTGAAAACCAGACAATGGATTCCTATGGAAGAAAATATAAGTTACTGGTAAGTACGGTTAAAATTACTTTTCAGGACCAGTACTGGGCTGAAAGATACAGCACTGAGGTCTCTCCTTATAACAGGTGAGTAAATCGGAATTCGTATTTCGGCTGATTTTAGAGGAATATTTGTATGTTTCAAAAATCAACACTTAGAAACTTTTTCAGCAAAAAGCAGGCAATGATATCCTATGGAAGGAAATTCAAGTTACTGGTAAGTACGGTTAAAATTACTTTTGAGGATCAGTACTGGGCTGAAAGATGCAGCACTGAGGTCTCTCCTGATAACAGATGAGTAAATCGGAATTCGTATTTCGGCTGATTTTAGATGAATATTTTAAAGTTCCAAAACTCCACACTTAGAAGAATTTCCAAGTGAAACCAGTCAATGTTAGCCTATGGAAGGAAATTCAAGTTACCGGTAAGTACGGTTAAAATTACTTTTCAGGACCAGTACTGGGCTGAAAGATACAGCACTGAGGTCTCTCCTGATAACAGGTGAGTAAATCGGAATTCGTATTTCGGCTGATTTTAGAGGAATATTTTAAAGTTCCAAAACTCCACACTTAGAAGAATTTCCAAGTGAAACCAGTCAATGTTAGCCTATGGAAGGAAATTCAAGTTACCGGTAAGTACGGTTAAAATTACTTTTCAGGAGCAGTACTGGGCTGAAAGATACAGCACTGAGGTCTCTCCTGATAACAGGTGAGTAAATCGGAATTCGTATTTCGGCTGATTTTAGAGGAATATTTTAAAGTTCCAAAACTCCACACTTAGAAGAATTTCCAAGTGAAACCAGTCAATGTTAGCCTATGAAGGAAATTCAAGTTACCGGTAAGTACGGTTAAAATTACTTTTCAGGACCAGTACTGGGCTGAAAGATACAGCACTGAGGTCTCTCCTTATAACAGGTGAGTAAATCGGAATTCGTATTTCGGCTGATTTTAGAGGAATATTTGTATGTTTCAAAAATCAACACTTAGAAACTTTTTCAGCAAAAAGCAGGCAATGATATCCTATGGAAGGAAATTCAAGTTACTGGTAAGTACGGTTAAAATTACTTTTGAGGATCAGTACTGGGCTGAAAGATGCAGCACTGAGGTCTCTCCTGATAACAGGTGAGTAAATCGGAATTCGTATTTCGGCTGATTTTAGAGGAATATTTTAAAGTTCCAAAACTCCACACTTAGAAGAATTTCCAAGTGAAACCAGTCAATGTTAGCCTATGAAGGAAATTCAAGTTACCGGTAAGTACGGTTAAAATTACTTTTGAGGATCAGTACTGGGCTGAAAGATGCAGCACTGAGGTCTCTCCTGATAACAGGTGAGTAAATCGGAATTCGTATTTCGGCTGATTTTAGAGGAATATTTTAAAGTTCCAAAACTCCACACTTAGAAGAATTTCCAAGTGAAACCAGTCAATGTTAGCCTATTGAAGGAAATTCAAGTTACTGGTAAGTACGGTTAAAATTACTTTTCAGGATTAGTACTGGGCTGAAAGATGCAGCACTGAGGTCTCTCCTGATAACAGGTGAGTAAATCAGAATTCGTATTTCGGCTGATTTTAGAGGAATATTTGCACAATGGTGAAGGGAGGGGGCGGCCTGAGGTGACATCTGTGCAAACGCGCCCGTGGCGCGTTTTAAGTTGGGGGATTAAGTCCCCTTGAATCATGAGGGTCCCTACGGGCCAACTAGCCCACCAGGAACCTCCAGTATGCGCCAGGGGCTGCGTTGCAGAGACATGTACAGAGGCCACACCCCTTTACACCTCTCTGCAACGCAGCTCTGTGGCGCTTTCTGGACGTACCTGTTGGGCTAGTTGGCCCCAGGGACCCTCAGGATTGAAGAGGATTTAATTCCCCATCTTAAAACGCCACGGTGCCTGTTTGCACACATGTCACCTGAAGCCCCGCCCCTCCCTTCACCACTGTGCAAACGCGCCCGTGGCGCGTTTTAAGTCGGGGGATTAACTCCCTTGAATCCTGAGGGTCCCTGGGGTGCAACTAGCCCACCATATACCTCCAAAAAGCGCCATAGAGCTGCGTTGCAGAGAGGTGTAAAAGGGGCGTGGCCTCTGTACACCTCTCTGCAAGGCAGCCCCTGGCGCATACTGGAGGTTCCTGGTGGGCTAGTTGGCCTCCAGGGACCCCAGTATTCAAGGGGAATTGTCCTCCTCTGCAAACGCGCCAGGGGCGCGTTTGCAGAGTGGTGAAGGAAGGGGGCGGGTCCTACGGGCCCGATCGTTTTTTTGCCGATTTTCTGGGACAAAATGGCTGCCAACACTTCCTGATTTGGAGTGTTGACAGCCAATTAACATAAAGCTCGTGCTCGGGAGGATCCGCGGCCCTAGATATATCTATCTTTTTACTTTTGATTTTCTCAGCAACTACTGAACGGATTTACACCATTTAACAAAAAGGGTTCTTTCTGAACCAAGAACTACCTCTTTGCCAAATTTGGTGTAATTCCGTTCAGCAGTTCGGGCTGTAGCCGTGTCTAAAGTTTCCTATGGAAAATTGCATGGGGAAAACGCGTTTTGGGACCCCCTTTTTCTCGGCCCCGCTTGACGAATCCCCCGAGACTTTCAGGGTAGGAGCGGACCGGAGCGCCCCACAAAGTTTGAAAATTTTGCGAAGATACGTCAACCGGCAAGAGAGTTATTTCAAATAGAATGTCGCGGATTTCCTATGGATAATAGGTTGTAACTATAACTATCTACTGGCGACCGCCAGTAGATAATATATATATATATATATATATATATATATATATATATATATATATATATATATATATATATATATATATATATATATATATATATATATATCAATCAGGCAATTATTAATCGTGCTACTCACCTGTGAGGGTCTCAAGGCACTGGGGAAGGGGGGAGGGGGGAGCAGCTTCGGTCAGTCGAAGAGCCAGGTTTTGAGGGTCTTCCTGAAGATGTGCAGGGTGGGGGCACGTCTGATGTTGTTTGGCAGCTCGTCCCAGGTCTTGGCCGCAATGTAGGAGAAGGTTCTTCTACCTGTTCTTGCTCAGCAGATGCACGGGGGTTCAGCGAGGGCGAGGTTGGGGGATTGGAGGTTCCTCTTGGGTACGTGGAAGGAGATTCTGTCATTGAGATATTGAGGTCCAGTTTTATGGAGTCATTTGTGAGTATCTTGAAAGTTACTCTCTTCTCAATGGGGAGCCAGTGGAGGTTACGCAGGTGTTGGGTGATGTGTTCATGTCGAGGGATGGCGAGGACGAGTCTGGCTGCGGTGTTCTGTATGGTCTGGAGTTTGCGGAGCAGAGACTTGTTGATCCCGGCGTAGAGGGCGTTTCTGTAGTCCAGTCTGCTGGTTATGAGTGCGTTGGTGACGGTCTTCCTTGATTCGGGGAGGATCCATTTGAAGATCTTGGGGAGTATGCGAAGGGTGTTGAAGCAGGTGGAGGTGACGGCGTTGACCTGTCGGGCCATGGAGAGGGAGGAGTCGAGTACGATGCCAAGGTTTTGGGCATGGTCCGTAGGGGTTGGGGGGCTGCCGAGGGCGGTGGGCCACCAGGTGTTGTCCCATGCAGAGGGGGAGGGTCCAAGGATGAGGACCTCTGTCTTCTCCGAGTTGAGCTTCAGGCAGCTGCTGCTCATCCAGGATGCAACGTCTATCATTCCTTCCTGGAAGTTGAGTCTGGTGGTGATGGGGTCCTTGGTGAGGGAGAGGATGAGCTTGGTGTCATCGGTGTAGGATAATATGCTGAGTCCATGCTGTGTGAAGATGGCGGCGAGGGGGCCATGTAGATGTTGAAGAGCGTGGGGCTCAGCGACGATCCTTGGAGTACTCCGCAGTTGATATCCGTGGGTTCAGGGAGGAAGGGCGGCAGTCTGATTCTTTGGGTTCTGCCGGTGAGGAAGGAGCAAAGCCAGTCGAGGGCGGTTCCCTGTATGCCGGCTTCGTGGAGTCTGGCTGTGAGTTTGCGGTGGGAGATGGTGTTGAACGCTGCAGAGAGGTCGAGTAGGATCAGGGCTGCAGCGTGTCCTTGGTCGAGGAGGGTGTGGATGTCGTCTATGGCGGCGAGTAGAGCAGCCTTGGTGCTGTGGTTGCTGCAGAATCCGGATTGGGAGGGGTGGAGGATGGAATTTTCTTTTATGAATTTTGTTAGTTGGACGTTGACGGTCTTCTCTGTGACTTTGGCCGCAAAGGGGAGGAGGTAGATGGGCCGGTAGTTTTTGAGGTCCGTTGGGTCTGCTGAGGGCTTCTTGAGTAGGGGTCTGACCTCAGCGCATTTCCAATCGTCGGGAAAGATGCCGGTTTCGAAGGTGGCGTTGATGGTTCATCGCAGTTCCAGATCGATAGTGGCGGCGGCTCGGTGAAAGATGTGCGGGGGCAGAGGCCGTGGGGGCTCCTGAGTGGATGCCTTTCATGGTCGATGCGGTGTCTTCGGTGGTGACTGGGATCCAGTATGGGATGGTGGGCTGGCCGGCGTTGCAGGAGGAGGGAATAGTTTCGGAGTCAGGTGTCTGGTCATTGAAGTTGTCGTAGAGGCCCTTGATTTTCAGATGGAAGTAGGAGCCGAGCTTGTTGCAGAGGTCCTGGGAGGGGGTGATGTCCGTGGATTCGCTGGTGGGTTTGGTGAATTCCTGGATGACGCTGAAGAGTTCTTTGGAGTTGCTGGGGTTGGTGAGGATCTTGTTCTGGATGAAGGACCTTTTGGTGGATCTGATGCGCTGGTGGTATTCCGGCATGGCGTTCTTGTGGGCAGTGCAATCTTCTGAGGTTTTGCTGTTTCTCCATTTCTTCTCGAGACGTCTGCAGGTGCTTCTGGATTCTTGGAGGTCAGCGGTGAACCAGGCGGCCTTCCTGGGGCGCTGTTTGTCGGGGTTGCGAAGGGGTGCAAGTTTGTCTGCGATATATATATATTATCTATTGGTAGTCGCCAGTAGGTAGTTATAATTAGGAGAATGTTTCCATGGGAAAAGCGTTTTTTGACTTGTTTATATCATTGTCATCAGTTGACGAATCTTCAGGAAATTTTCCCCAAAAAGTGTCAAAGTCTTGTTGTGCATGGTGGAAAGTTTTGGAGTGATCCGTCAAGCGGGGGCCGAGAAAAAGGGGGGTACAAAAAGGTGTGTTTCCCATGTTCATTCCCATAGGATGGGTAGCCAACCCTACAGCCTGAACCACTGGACGGAATTACACCAAATTTGGCAGAAAGATAGATTTTAATATGCAGATTGCGCTTTTTGTTATTTGGTGCAAATACGTTCAGTAGTTCTTGAGTAATTTAAGAAAAAGTTAGTGATATCTGTGGTTGAGGATATTTCGAGGTGACATCGCGATTAATCAAGAAAAAAAGACGAGCTTGTGCAGGGAAATGAGCAGCTCTGCTTGACTGCCAACACTTTAACCAGGAAGTGTTGGCAGCCATCTTGGGACTCGGCTTCACCAAGTCCCAAGAAAAGTGAGAATAAAGAATAGGGTGCAGGGTAGGAATACCCTGACCCCAAGCCATGGTCTTGGGGTCCCTTTGAGACCCCACCACCCAAAAAAGCTTTTTTTTCTCATTTTTACCACGAGGTCGCAACGAATTTGTGAATCTGCTGTAAAAAAAAAAATGTAAAACACAAGCGCGGGCTCCCACGATTGTGTTTTAAAAAGCCCTTGAGTGGGCCAAGTCCCCGGGGCATATGTAATAGTATGCTGGGTTCAACCTGCAGCCCCAGGGATCACCACCTCCCCAGGGCAATGAATTATAGAGATGCGAGGGGCCAGAGCGGCCAACCCACAGCCCCAGGGACCGCAACCTCCCCGGGGCAATTGACTTGCAGAAATGCGGGGGGCCCGCACAGCACGCCAGCAGCCCTCAGTACACCACCTCCCTGGGGCTCAACTAATATAATGGAGGGGGTCCATGTGGGCCCAGGGAGCACCACCTCCCCGGGGCGAAAGTAAAGATTGGAGGGGGGCTGCACGGCCTCCCACCTGGAGCCATAAATGGCCCTGGGGGCTGCCACCACCCAGCTTTACCGCTCCCACCAAGCCATAGGAAACTGCGCTCCGCTATGAGCAAGCGAGAGCATTTTGCTCTTGCTTGCCCAAAGCAGAGCACAATTGCTTTGACAGAGAGGGAGCTGCATGTTAGCAGCTCCCTCTCTGTCAAAGCAATGCCAGCTCCCACAGGAGGCAGGGAGACAGCAGGGACTGCAGGTGCCTTGTGGCTCCCTCCGTGGTCCCCAACATGCCTAAGTGTGTGCCCTGAGCGGGACTAGGGCACCCACACTAGAGGCCGAAATCAGTCCAGGAGGGGTGCTGCATGGTCCCCCTCCCATTACTTATAAAAAAGATATAAAAAAAGAGGCCCTGGGGATGTGGTCCCTGGGGCCAAAATTGGGCAGGAGGGGGCCCCCTCCATTTAAGTTTAATATATATATATTTTTTTATAAGGCCGTGCCCCAGAGGATGGCATCCCCGGGGCCAAAATAGGCCCAGGGACGCGGGGCCATGCAGCTCCCCTCCCTACAAAAAAAACAGAGACCGGCAAGTCACCGGAGACTCCATCCCCTTTCTGCACCACTCTGCTGACGTACCTCTTGACGCACTGCTGGTTGGGGGATGAAGTCCCCTTGGATGCTGACGCTCCTTCAGGGCCAGGAACCCCTTCTGTTACTTCCAGTAAGTCCCAGACAGCAGGATTGCTGAGAGGTCTTTGGAGGTCATGCCCCATTTCTCCACCACTCTGCAAACATGCCTCTTGGTGCACTACTGGTTGGGGAATGAAGTCCACTTTACCGCTGAAGGTCCTTCGGGGCCAGCTACCCCTCCTGTTACCTCAAGTAAGTGCCATATAGCGGAATTGCTGAGAGGTTGTCGGTGGCCACGCCCCCATTCTCCATCACTCTGCAAACGTGCCTCCTGGCACACTAATGTTTGAAGATGAAGTCCTCTTGGATGCTGAGGGACCTTGGGGGCCAAAAAGCCCTCCTGGTAACTCCAGTAAGTCCGACACAGTTGGATTCCTGAGAGCTGGTTGAAGGCCCTGCCCCCTTTCTCCACCACTCTGCAAATGCGACTACTATGTAAAAAAATAGAAATTCACTGATAAAAGCAACGGTTACAGGGACATTATAGTTAGGAAATGGAATTAAAAAAACTTAGAAATTCACCGAAAAAACCAAAAGGCTACAGGGACATTATAGTTAGGCTCAGATTTCACTCGTACAAAACCAGTGAAATTCAGCAGTTATAGTTAGTGAGCTAACTATAACTAGAGCCCTACAATGCACTGCTTATGACCTCACATATTATATCACCCATGACATGGTCAGTGATGTCACTGATGACATCACTGATGACATTTCAAATTACTTCACAGAAGTCATCATCTACAGAATCACTGATGCGCACACTCATAGAACCTGTCATACACCCACTCCCACACAACCATTCACAAACCCATTCACAGACCCCTACCAGTACTTACCCACTCACTGATTCATAGATCTACACATATCCACTCACTCACCCATACAGCCACTCATACACCCACTTTCTTACTAATACAGCCACTGACATATCCAGTCTTACACCCATACAGCCACTCAGTCAGTCACCCATAGAGCTACTCACACACTTGCTCACTCACTCATACAATCACACAGCCACTTACTCACCCATACCAATACACACACACACTCACTTACTCACACAGATACTAACATGTACTCACTCACCTATGCAGTCAATGACACAAGCACACACTCACCCATACAGCCACTCTCACATTAACTCACTCACACATGCAGTTACTACTCATATACCCCATCGCTCGCCTATACTGTCTGTTAATCTTTGCGAAATTTTCTAAACTAGTTTGACGCTCGCTTCAGCTGCTGTCTTGAAAATTTTGGGGTGATCCGTCAAGTGGGGGCAGAGTGAAAGAGTGGTCCCAAAACACTTTTACTCCGTGTTAATTTCCATAGGAAACTTTAGACACTGTACAGCCTTAACTGCTGAACAAAATTACAACAAATTTGGCAGAAAGTTAGCTCTTGGTCCAGAAAGGACCCTTTTTGTTAAATGGTGTAAATCCGTTCAGTAGTTGCTGAGAAATTAAAGAAATTCCTATTTGTATATATAGGGACCCCTCCTGATCCCTACTGAGATCTGATTGGCTACCAACACTTCAAACCAGGAAGTGTTGGCAGCCATCTTGTGACTCAGTTGAAATGAGTCACAAGAAAAAACATAAAAAGAAAGAAAAGGAGTCACATTGGAACTGCGCTTCTGCTGAATTAAAAAAAACTAAGCATGGTCTCCCTACTCTAACTACCACACTACCATTCTCAAACCTGTTCACACACGCATAGTAGTACTTATACAGCCACTCACTGATTCATAGATCAACACACACATCCACTCACTCACCCATACGGCCACTCACATACCCACTCACTCATCCATAAAGGCAGCCACACACCCCCTCACCCACTGACACTCAGACACTCATACAGATACTCAGACAACCAATCATTCTCCCATACACCCGCTCACATACCTACTCACACACCCATAATGCCACTTAGACACCAACTGATAGACTGATACAAACATACACACAAACAGTCACTCACCCATAAATTCACTGAGGCACCTAATCACTCACATATACAGTCACGCACCCACTGAATCATCTATACAGGCACTCATATACTCACTGATTCACCAATACACCTTCGTATATATATTTAACAATCATAAACCTTTTAAAAACACTCACAGTCACTGGATGATGTCATCAGTGATGTAATTTGAGATGTCATCAGTGATGTCATCAGTGCTGTCACTGACCATGTCATGAGGGATGTAATATGTGAGGTCATAAGCAGTGCATTGTGGGGGTGCGAGTTATAGTTAGCTCAGCTAACTATAACTGCTGAATTTCACTGGTTTTGTACGAGCAGAACCCCCTTTCTGCACCACTCTCAATTGTGCTTCCTGCCACGCTGCTGGTTGAGGGATGAAGCCCCTTGGCTGCTGAGGGTCCTTGGGGGCCAACAAGACCTCCTGTTACCTCCAGTAAGTCCCACACAGTGGGATTGCTGAGAGGTCTGTGGAGGCCACATACCCTTTCTCCACCACTCTGCAAATGGGCCTTCTGGCTCACTGCTGCTTGTGGGATGAAGTCCCCTAGGCTGCTGAGGGTCCTTGGGGGCAACTACCCCTCCTTTTACCTCCAGTAACTCCCACACAGCAGGATTGCTGAGAGCTGGTCGGAGGCCCTGCCCCCTTTCTCCACCACACTGCAAATGTGACTACTAGTTACAAAACCATTGAAATTCTCAGAAAAAACCCAAAGGTTACAGAGACGTTATAGTTAGGAATTAGCATTTTTTTAAACTTTGAAATTCAATGAAAAAAACAAAGGTTATAGAGACATTATAGTTAGGCTCAGGTTTCACTTGTACAAAATTCAGATGTTATAGTTAGTATAACTTGCACCCCCCACAATGCACTGCTTATGACCTCACATATTACATCACTCATGATATGGTGAGTGACATCACCGATGACATCACTGATGAGATCTCAAATAACATCACCAATGACATCACTAATGACATCACTGATGACATTATCTACAGAATCACTGATGTATTCACTCACACCCCCAAAGAATCTTTCATACACACACTCCCACTCTCACTCATCTATTCACAAACCCATTCACAGACCCATACCAGTACTTACACATCCACTCACTGATTCATAGCTCTACACACATCCACTCACTCACCCATACAGCTGCTCATACAGCCACTCAGTCACTAATACAGCCATTGATATATCCACTCATACACCCATATAGCTACTCACCCACTCAGTCAATCACCCATAGAGCTACTCCCATACCAAGTCACTCACCCAACAGTCAATCACACAGCCACTTACTCACCTATACAGATACACACATTCACTCACTTACTCATACAGATACTAACACATACTCACTCACGTATACAGTCACTGACACAAGCATATACTCATCCATATAGCCACTGTTACATTCACTTATTCACCCATACAGTAACTCATATGCCCCTACACTCACCTTTACTACCTTTCACACACACAGTTATTTACCCATATACTACTGATATATCCACTTACTCACCGGCACAGCCATGCACACACTCACTAACCCATACAGCCGCTCACACATGCACTAGCCAACCCATACAACCACTGACCACCCACTCACTCATCCAAACAGACAGTCACACACAACCTCACCCACCCTCACAGACACTCAGACAACGATGCAGCTACTCAGACAACCAATCACTCACCAATACAGCCAGTCATGTACCCACTTCCACACCATACAGCCACTTAGACACCAACTGACAGACTGATACAGACATTCGCACAACCAGTCACTCACCCATACATTCACTGAGACACCTAATTACTCACTTATACAGTCAGTCACACACTCACTGAATCATCAACTCAGGCACTTATGCACCCACTGATTCACCAATACACCTTGGTATATATATTTAACACTCATAAACTTTTTTTAAATACTCACAGTCACTGGATGATGTCATCAGTGATGTCATCGTTGATGACACTAGCCATGTCATGAGTGATGTAATATATGAGGTCATGAACAGCGCATTGCGAGGGGTGCAAGTTATAGTTAGCTCAGCTAACTATAACTGCTGAATTTTGCTGGTTTTGTATGAGTGCATATGCGTAGTTGAGGCAGATGTGTGGTACAGGCATGCATGGTTATTCTTTGGGGGAAAATGGCACGCGTGGCACAGACCACGTTGTAAAGACCATTTCCCATAATCTTACAATGATAAACGTTAATTTGAAAGAGGGATCTCCTTCCTTTGGCACTATTGCCCATTGGCAACAGCAAAATTTTCTAGCACAACCAATAAGAATTATAACTGTATAAAATGGCACGATTTCGCTATTGTGCAACCCGAAAATAAAGATGCGTTCTTTCATGGAAAAAAATTAATACACGTCTGAAACATTACGAAGCATACCACGCGTACTAAAAATGTAATACAAGTGAAAGGTAAAAACTGCTTCAAGAAAGCTTTGCTGTCTTCCTGGCTCATTAATGTATTGATTTTCCTTATCTCATCTGCAAACATGGTGTGTTTGTACTACCTTAACACTGTTACTCTGCAGAATGATGGAATGCATGAATCATTTGATGTGATTTTGTGGTGGAACACAAACAACCACCTCTGCTATGAAAGTTAACTTTTCTTTTCTTTTTGAAGCACCACAGATACACTTTGTGAAATAGAGTTGGGGAAAAGATCAAACACCGAGGGCCCAATTTACAAAGTGACTCTAATAATAATTGTAGGTTTACTTTTGTGGAATTACTTTGTTTAGACAAATGTCCAGCTTTTAAAGAATTCACAAAAAATCATGATAGTCTTCCAAGATTGCTACGACATATATATATATCTTCCACGGAGTACTTTAAACGTCGGAATATATACATGGGCAGAATTTCTACGTGGTGAAAAATCTGTATGTTTAAATGTATTGTAAATGTATTTTAACACATTAGATTTTGGTTTTGGCCACACATTTTCAATGGAGAAATACCTTACTGTACAACCCCATTAAGTATAGGGCAGGCCCCTCAAGTTTTCCACTTTGGAAGCACACTAGTTTGTAGCTTTGTCAGGAACAAATTAATGAATTTGTCGATGATCAGAGAAAATCTGTGAAGTAGTGTAGGTGAATAACCACAACTCTGAGGGCCTGATTCACAGAACTAACTTACGTCAAAAACGTAAACGTAAACGTAAAGTTAGTACTTTTTAGGTATTCACAGAATGAACTTACTCATTTCGGTATTCACAGAAGTTAGTAGTCCTAACTTTAGGACTCCTAAATGCCTTCTGTGAATACCGAAAGTCTTAAAGTTAGGATTTTTCTCAGTTTAGGAGTAGTAAAGTTAAGTAAAATCCTAACTTTAAGACTTTCGGTATTCACAGCAGGCATTTAGGAGTCCTAAAGTTAATACTACTAACTTCTGTGAATACCAAATGAGTAAGTGTATTCTGTGAATACCTAAAAAGTACTAACTTTACATTTACGTTTACGTTTTTGACGTAAGTTAGTTCTGTGAATCAGGCCCTGAGGGTGTTAACTTACATTACAGCCTCTTGCACTCAGGAACACTGGACATTATCTCCTAACCGTAAGCTTACAAAATACAACAATTTTGCCACAATGGCAAATCTTCCACCTTCATAAGCTCACTTACCAACTTATATCTAAGATTTTATATTTGCAAGGTGGTAATTTTATGCACCTAAAGTCAGTTTAGAGGTGGAAAAGAAGTAATTCATCTCTGTACCACATTATGGTAGAAATTAGGCTGGACATGTATAAAGTGTTTTATAATTGCAAAGTTCATGAAACGGAGTGGAAGAACTAAGTAATAATCATACAATTCACGTAATGACTGGCTTGCTATTCCAGTAATGCACAATGGCAATCTCTGGTCTACAGTGGCAGTTTATGACATTTGAATGCACTGTACTGGAAACACAGGTAATCTATAATATATAATTACATTTTTTGCTAAATAGGCAGGCTTTTTTTCAGTTTTACAGAACGTGAACTCGATTTTAAGGTATTAGAGTGCTTTACATGAGAGATCAACAGCGTGCCCTATCAGCAAACATCTCAAATGCAACTGATAGTTTTCTTTGCTTTTCATTCTTTTCGTTGCAAGTTCAGTTAATTCAGTTTGCCAGTGGCGTAATGTAAAATGATGAGGCCCTCTTGCAGAATGTGAGGCGTGACCCCTAATTCTCCCATAGCCTGCAAATATTCATTGGCCTAGGCTGGATAGGGGGTCCTGGGAGCTTGGGCCCCTGAAGACTTGGGGGCCCTCTTACAACGCAGAGGCTGCGTTATGACCCTGATATTTGCTAGTTACACCTGAACCTGCACCGCTTCTTGGGTTTCTCCTCATGCATCACCAAAATGATATCTGGATGGTTGGGTTTGCGGGACTACTGCAGGAATCCCATGGGCACTCAACTTCAAATAATAGAGCAATCTGATATGCTGAGGGTTTTTTTTTCTCCGATCAGCCACTTTGCTCCTATGAGTCCCGAAGGAACGTGTGCTCTGATTGGCTGTTGTCAAAGTAAAGAGAAATGTTGTGTTGCCATTACAGGACAGAGACTCTGTTCCCGCATCCTGACCCCCTGGAATTTGTGGGGGATCCCAGAAGAACCCTCCTCCTCCACCAGGCTCAAATTATTTTTGGGGGTTTTTGCAACTGCACTGGAGTCTTGCGCGAGTCAGCGCAATTCACAATGTCGTCCAGGGATTGAGGTCTTCATGCAGAGGGAGTCCATCCCAAAATCCTACTATGCACAGCCCTCGCCCTCTGCACAGGTCTTTGCACAGAGGCAGTATCTCACAAAGCTCTAATAACCAGAGCCTTCATTCTCCACAGAGGTGTTAGCCCAGAGGCCAGTTTCTCAGCACACCCAACTATTCAGTTTTTGCTCTGTAGAAAGGTCTTTGTGCGGGGACCGGTCCTGCACCAAACCCGACGATTCACTTCCTTCGCTCCGTATAGAGGTCTTTGCACAGCAGCCAGTACCTCCCCTAACTCTGCAACGCACAAACTTTGCAATTTACAGAAATCTTTGCACAAAGGCCAGTCTTTCAACAAACACTATTACACACAGCTTTTACCCTCAACACAGGTCTCCAGGCAGAGGCCAGACCCTCACCAAACCCTATAGTGCACAACCTTCGTCCTCTACAAAGATGTTCACACAGAGGCCAGCCCCTCACCAAAGCCTACTACACACAGCCTTTGCCCTCTACAAATGTCTTTGTGAAGGGACCCGTCACCCACCATACCCTATTTTGCACAGACAGCAGTCTGTACTAGAGGTCTTTATGCAGAGGCCAGTCCATCGCCAAATCCTAATACGCACAGCCTTTGTTCTGTAGAGAGGTCTTTGTGCAGAGACCTGTCCCTTACCAAACCCTATTATGCACAGCCTTTGCTCTCTACACCACGCACATACACAATTACACACACACATATACACACACACAAGCTGAAAAAGACGTATACACATACAATCTAACAGACATATACATACAGTCACTCTGAAATACACACATACACTCACAAACTCTGACACACTCATACGCATATAGTCACAAACCCATGTACATAAATATAATCTTGCACACACACATGCAGGTACACAAATACATACACATATGCACACACACACACACATACACACCCACACACACACACACACACACACTCTAATAGGAACATAAATACCCCGTCATACACTGTTACATTTACACATATACACATGCTCACACACTCCTTCTCGCTTATAGCCTCAAACATACATGCACACCCTCTCTAAGACACATAGACATACATATGCAGTTACTCATGCATTTTCACACTTACTCATACACACAGTCTTCCACTCACACACACCCACATACACACAGACGCACTCTGACATATACAGACGTACACAATCACACACAAAGGAACCCTCTCTCTCACACATACACAAACACATACAGACACACACACATATAGACTGTCACATGCAAATACACTCTTAAACACACATAAACACAAAGCACATACTTTCACACTCACACACTCTCATATTCACAGTCATATCCACACAAACACACACTTCGACATACAACTAAAACAAAGACATTGACATCATCATACACTCTGGCGCGAACACACCCACACATACACATACACAGTCACACACATTGACTCATACACATTGACTCATACATACACTCACTCTTAAACATACACAATGATACAGAGTTTGACATACACACATGGACAGACTCTTGCACATACTTACACACTCAACTGCACACACACACGCACACGCACTATCACACACAAACCATTTTTTAAAGCTGTTATCATTTTTTTATTTTTGACAATTTTTTGTTGGTGTGAACTTAAGAAAAAACATGAAGAAGATGAGTGTGGAGACAAAGCAAAAGAGAAGCAAGAAATCTAAGGCATCTTGGGGCATTTGTTGTCCTTCATGAGTTTAGCTCTCACTTGAGTACTTAACTCTCCTTCACAGACAATCTGAATGTAGCGACAACAGTATACAACCATTTATTAAACTCTTCCTTCAGGTCTTCCTCTTGTTGGAGTACTTGAGACGGAGCTGATTGTCCTGCCACAAGAGGACCTGCAGAGTTGGATATTGAGGCGTGTTCTGAATCTCTATGCAGTTCAGCAAGCCAAATGCTTTGGATGTATTGCCCTCCTATGGTTCCACATACCTGTTGTACCATGGGAGTACTTTTTTTGAGTACCCTTTGAAAACGCCTTGTTGCAAATTTTGCAACTGACATTCTTGGAGAATGCCTTCTTCTCTCCTTGTGGCAGATGGAAGAAGTGCCACACAAACAACTCCTTCCCCTTGTCAACAGTTTAATGTTCATCTTTCTGCTCTTGTGTCTCCTGATCTCTGTCTTCACTGAAAGCTAGGTTCCCCCCAGAGGATTTGCAAAAATGCAAAAAAAGAGGTATAGATGCCAGCTGTAGCAGAAGCTCCTATTAGAATATCCTTAAACTCATGAGTGTGGTAAAAAGGGTGGGAACTTACTATAATTAAAGGTGGCAATCATTCCAACCAATCAGAATTGAATGATGGCTCTTGCAGAACTCTTGTGGCAAACCTGTAAGACATCCCCTGGAGTGCAAAACTTAAAAATGGTTCAATTAGTACACAAAAATACTCAAGGAATCCTCAATAACTGTCTCAGTTAGAAAATCTCCATATATATGTATGTATGTATGTACATATACACGCTGGTTTTCTTCTATTTTTGACAGCTGCCACTGTTTTTCTGGGGGCTCAACCGCAACTGCAACTGCAACCTGTAAACCCTGGTGGGACCGCTGTCCCAGGGTTCAACACCTTGACTCCCTGTTGCCCGCATTGTTTAGGACTCCTGCACACCCTGGTGGGAACTACCAGTCCCAGGGTGCAACGCTGCTTTGCCCGGAGCCGCGAGCGAGGGGGAGGCGCACATTCCACTCTTGCGCATAAAGCGCTGCCTCACCCCCGCGGCGCGGGACGGGAGAGGGCCGCGCCTGGGCGGGCCCATCCTGTGCCCATTGGTGACAGGAGGAGGCGGGGCGGGCCCCCCCTTTGAGTTTGCTCTCCGGGACCAACATCCAGGTGACAGCTGGGGTAATAAATAGTCCTGTGGAGAACCGTATGGACTGCATCGCAACAACGGGATTACCTATTCAATCTACCAACATATTTGGAAAGTCAAACGCCCATAACTGGGAAACAAGGTACTGACTTGCAATACAGGTCTTTGTCACCAGGGGTATAGCGCGCCCATGTTATTTCAAAAACTTGTCACACGAGGCGCGCTGCATTTAAAAGACATTTAATACTTTTCTTGTATAGATTGTGGGGCTGCGGTCTTTGACTTATTTATTTATTTATATATTTGCACATTATCAAACTGTGATAAAGGTCGGATCTTATATGCGGCAAGTTTTGGTAACATTTTACTATATAAATACAGCTAATTAGGAATTGTAAACCTAGGAGACTTTAACTATCATGCTGAGATACTGTCGAACCCGGTCACAGATCAGTTGATCGCAAACATGAATATATTAGGACTTGCCCAATTGGTAACAGGTCCTACCCACAGTGCAGGTCATACACTTGATCTCCTTTTACTAATTCTCCAGATATTACAGTAGAATCTCCCTCCCCACTGTTATGGTCAGATCATTATCTATTAAAATTTGTTATCCCAGTCTATATGATCGAAGATGACCCTAGAAATGAACTAATATGGGGAAGGTCATGGCGCAAAGTTACTCCATCTCTTTTTTCAAAATATTTTAGCCTTTTCCACTCATGCTAGGAGGACAACATCAACCTTGCGGCAACTGTTTTTGATAAAGCTATTACGGCTGCACTAGACAAAATTGCCCCTCTCATCAAGGTCAAAGTTAAATCTAGGGCCGCTCCCTGGTTCAAGGAGCAACTAAAGACAGTGAAGCTCTCGTGCAGGGCAGCAGAGCGGAAATGGAGAAAGAGTAAAGATGTGACCGATCGCGAAACATATAAAAATATCCACCACTGCTACATGGTGGACATCAAACAAGCAAAAAAATGGTTCCTCCTAAACCGGATAGACGAGGCAGCGAACTCCTGTAAGGAACTCTACCAAATCTTAAAAGAATTCACAACACCTCCCACTCAGTCATTAATCCCTAATTCTCAAGAATGGACTGACTCTCTCTCCAAATTCTTAGAAGATAAAATTACCGCAATCCATCACTCCTTTCCGTCCCAAATAAATAACGTCCATTCAGAAAATGCGTCTAGTACATCTCCAGACCTCCCTTATATCTTGAATGAATTTGCCAAATGTAACATCGAGGCAGTGGCAACCGTCATGCAGAAAATAAAATCAGGTTCTCCCACTGATCCTGTGCCACCAAAATTTCTCCCAACCATCGCACCGGTACTGTTGGAAAGTCTAACCGACTTATTTAACAAATCACTATCGGAAGCTGAGTTCCCGAAACTATGGAAAGCTGCCAGGGTCAGGCCCATCCTAAAAAAATCCACAGCCGATCCAAAACTCTTCCTGAACTATCGTCCTATTTCGCTGCTTCCCTATTTTGGGAAGATGCTGGAATCACTAGTAAATCAACAGCTCGTTAGTCATCTCGAGAGCCATGGACTACTGGATCCCTCACAGTCAGGTTTCAGGGCAGCCCACAGTACAGAGACAGCACTGGTAGAGGTAACAGACAACATTAGGTGAGCTTTGGACAGATGACAGTCAACAATCCTTGTCCTGCTTGACCTATCCGCCGCCTTTGACACCATCTCCCATAGCATTTTAGAACATCGGCTTTGGGAGATTGGTGTCAGGGGGAATGCCCTAAAATGGCTTAAGAGTTACCTAACAGACCGAGTTACAACGGTACAGGTGGGCAACACTGTGTCATGTAACAGACCGGTCAAGATGGGAGTGCCACAGGGCTCCATCCTGAGCCCGACTCTCTTTAATCTTTACATGACGCCGTTGGCCAAGGTGATCAGATCTTATGGTTTTGATGTCGTATCATATGCCGATGACACGCAGATCTTGGTCACTCTTGGACCAGACCCATTAGAAACAAAGCAGCATTTCAAAGAATGCATGTCCCACATTGATAGGTGGATGAGTACAAATCACCTTCAACTAAATGGAGACAAGTCTGAGATCATGCTCTTTGGCAAGGCTCAGGAACATTGGTCTCATGACCGGTGGCCCCTGAACCTAGGCCCTTGTCCAACACCCAAACCGACGGTATGGAACCTAGGTTTTTATATGGATAGTCAATTGTTAATGACAAGTCAGACTAATCATATAATTGGCTCTTGCTTACGAAAGGTCTTCAAATGGATTCCGATTGAGGCCAGGAAACCATTAGTCCAGGGACTAATAATAAATCGCATGGACTACGGAAATGCCCTGTTGTCCTCAATCAACGAAGGCCTTCTTACAAGACTTCAGATCTTGCAGAACACTGCGGCCAGGCTGGTTCTGAATCTTCAGCCCAGATCCCCTTCTGCCCCCTGTCTGAGATCTCTACACTGGCTCCCAGTTAGACAGCGAATCCTATTTAAAATTCTCTGTCTAACACACAAAAATATGTATGGAAAAGGCCCGGGGTACTGGTCCAAAAAACTACGCTGGTACCAGCCTTGTAGGGTGCTAAGATCGAGCAACAAATCATTTCTCACACCGCTCAGAATTCGTACCGTGAGAAATGGAGGAAGGTCTTTTTCCTTTCTTGCCCCTGCTTCATGGAACAAACTCCCCTTAAACCTACATACTATCATAGATCACAACTGCTTTCGCAAGAAGCTGAAGTCATGGCTATTTGACAACTAAATGAGTACTCTATCAGAGCCGTCTGCAAGCGCCATGAGACTTCCGAGTGATATGTGCGCTGTACAAATGTCCCTGATTTGATTTGATTTAAACCTAAGAGTTGTTTCAAGTTTTCCCCCCTCAGCTTACCCCATAACGCGCTCAATACTTAATCATTAGAAATGGGAAAAAGAAAGTATACAGCAACGGTTGGTAAAAAGGGTACTCCAGAGAAATCTCAAAATACGCTTTTAAAGTACATTACAGGGGCCATGGGGGCGATCGAAAAGCAAATTTCAATGGTTGAGGAGGCACTACATATAAATAATGACTGTGTCCCCACCTTGAGACCCATAGCCCATGAGCATCATGATCCCCAAGTATCCGACTACACATCAGAGAATCACATCAGCTGTACTGACAATACTAATAAAGAGACTGGCCCTAGAAAAGAGTGCAACACACACAGTAAAACCAAGGGAAATGGCTGTATCCAACATCAGCCCGAAACAATCTCTCCATCAAAGTCTAATTCTCCCCCGAAACGGGTCAGAAAGCCATGGATAAACACCCCTAGGACTCGCACTGCACCAGAGAAAGAGCAACTAAAGAAAGTTACCCCCCACCCACTGGCCACAGAACATCCAGCCATCAACCCGGTACAATCAAATCTAGAATCAGGGAGGCTAATAATTGAAAAATTAGATAACTTAGCTGAAACCATTAAAACATTAGATCATCATGTCAATGTTATCTTGGGTTCCTTCCAATCTCGGCTAGCGAAGGTTGAAACAAGAACTAACTCGTGCCTAGAACTCTTAAATATTGTTGTGACCGCCGGCGTTCCTAAAACTCGGGAGAAGGTGTCACATTTAGCTTTACACGATACCTCAATGCAAACTGATTCAGACCCAAGTAACACACTGGCAAACAGATCTGGTTCACGCCCTTTTAACCTCCAAGGCACATACACTAATAGAACAATGGGCAAGGTGACCACAACCGAACAAGTACTCCAATTGGAAGATAGAGGAGGACGTAAAAGTGGCATTGCAGTCACAGATCGAGTTTTAAATGAGCATAAAACAGATCATACAGTATATACATCAGACCGGTTGGATTTACCGCCCGAGGCTACACCGTATGTGGTAGTATTAATGAACGTCCCGCCCCTCCCTAAAGATAGCAGAGAAAATTGGGTTTCACTAAGAAATAAATCACTAAACTGGCTGGGTGCCAGAACAGGGCTAACCAACCATTTATTTAGTGAATTCAAAGTGGCAAAAAGGGTTAAATGGGTAGGGAGTAGGGAAAAAACATCTCCTGGTGACTGTATTGTTTTAACTTTTAAGACACCGCTGCTAGTTGAAACCATCCTGAACCGAACAAGAACTATTAACATACACCTAGATAGGATAGCAACCGTCCCGCTAGGCTATTTTTACCAACCAAAACCCGACATATATGACGATAGAACTATGCCAATACCTGTTGAGAGACCAAGGATGGATCATAGTTATCCTGTTCAAACTTCCAATCGTTTTCATTGCCTATCATACTTAGATGGTTTAGACTGACTTGATGACCAGTTCTCCATGGGCAACACAAAGAGAACAACAAAATGTCATTTCATGGACGAGGTTACTGAGGGCAAATACTTTAATTTGGCAAGCAAGGAAGCTGGACCATCTATAGAAGGTACGATAGATTCAGCTAGCAGTATAAAACATAGAGAGGATAAGTGTGATCTATTAGGATTCCTAAGCTGGAATGTGGCTGGTTTGAAGAGGAATAGATTTAACTCAGAATGGATAGAGTTTGTGACAGCTTACCAAATCATTTCCTTGCAGGAGACGTGGCTCACTGAGCCTCTCCACATTAACGGCTTTAGGATGTATTTTACCTTGGCCATTCACTCAACTCAAGGGCGGGTGAAGGGGGGACTGTGCACATTTGTGTTGAATAGTGTTCGATTTACTAGCATAAATATGGTGACCCATAATCCATTCTATCAATTACTGTTGTGTGAGTCACAAAGGGCAACAAGATTGGCTTTATTCAACTTTTACAACAATGCCACAACAAGGGAAATTATAGAGACCTTGAACAGTGTGAGTATGGAAATGGAACACATTAGATTAGGCAGTAACACCCAAATCATTACTTATTGGGGGGGAGACTTTAATTTGCAACAATGCCATATTCAGACGGATAAAATCTGCGGTCTGGTAGACCAAGAGGGCGATGATCAGTCCCATTTTAGCCATGGGTGTTATGGGGACAAGCCTAATGAAACAATGTCTAAACTTGATTTGCTTTTTGCTAATGAGATTGCCTCCCCGTTTGTGGCTCGTAAAACAACTTTTCACGGTAGGAACAGTCAGAGTATTATCGATCACATCTTGATCTCCTACAGGTGTTTAGGCTACTTTTTTAATTTTACCACGCACTCAATGCCACTTAGTGACCATTTCCCAATGAGTATACATATCAATATGACACTATTTTTTAAGCAAGGATGTAGCAGTATATACAAACAGATAAGTGAGGTTGAGCTTGCAAGGACCAATGGCTATTCCTTGCACTGGACTCAGATTAATCAGGACAGCCCTCTCTCCAAGTTGATTAATAACAAGAGGAGAGACTTTGAGTGCTGCCTAGATGACTAAAGCTCAAATATTGAAATTATTACTGCTTATCTATCGATAACAGAAGGCATTAAAGAAGGCCTATTTGTTGCAGGTGAAAAGGCTAAACCTAAGGAACACGGATGGTTTGACTCAGCGAGTTCTAAAGCCCTAAAAAAACTAAAAGAGGAATTACACAAAACACCTAGAAACCCTATAGAAGTACGTAAGCATAGATTTGAATACAAGCAGGCAGTAAAATTACGGAAAATAAGTCTAAGAGAGAAGGCAGAAAGCAAGCACCAGTAATGATACAAGAGATTTCTGGAGTGTTATTAACTCCACTCCTATTGCAAACCCCGAAGCTCCAAGGGTGGAGTTTGCCATACTCGAGGGAGAATGGATTAGCCATTTTGCCAAGATTTATGCACTCCCTGATACACCACCAATAAGAGAGCCTGTCTATAATTATGTTGAAAATGTCACTCCACTTCAAATTTCTCGCATTACACCCTTCACTCTGGAAGAAGTTGAAAACGCTATTTCAGAGAGTAAGAGTTGTAAGGCTCCAGGATCGGATGCAATACCGGTCGACCTGTATAAGGGAAATATCAATTTGTGGGGGGCCATGTTAACCCTGGTACTGAGGGCTTGCTGTTCAGAAGGGAAGCTGCCTACATGGGGAGAATCTATCATCGTTCCAATATATAAAAAAGGAAACAGGCTCAACCAAGCCTGCTATAGACCCATCTCACTCCTTGACTCTCTTGTTAAGATACCAGGGAGAATAATCTTAAAAAGAATGCAGAATTGGGCAGAATCAAATAACATACTGTCAGATCTACAATATGGCTTCCGCCCAGGGATAGGCACGACTGAGCAGAGCCTTAACTTAAACATGCTAATCGGAAAGCACGTTCACGTTAAAAAACGCAATTTATATCTAGCCTTTGTCGATTTAACATCAGCTTTTGATTGTGTCATTCATTCAAAGTTGTGGCAAAAACTAACGGATTTGGGAGTGGAGGCACAGATCATTACCTTATTGAGGGACCTTTACTCGGACTGCAGGGCCAGGGTTAGAGACGGTAAAGGGGGAGAATGCACTAAAGCCTTCAGCGTCAATAGAGGGGTGAGGCAGGGATGCGTTCTAGCCCCCTTCCTGTTTTCATTATATATAACAGTGTAGGGGAGGTACTTGCAACGTCAACCAAAGACTTACCACAAATAGGAATGCGCCAAGTCCCGGCCCTCTTAAACGCTGACGACGCCGTTCTTATGGCTCGCACTCCCTTAGCTCTACAGTCCTTGCTGTCTAATTTTGCACATTATATGAAAGATCTTGGTCTCTTGACTAATATAGGGAAAACATATATTCTGAAATGAGGGAGGGCAATTAAAAAGTGTAGAGGGATTAGAATTGAGCATACTACAATTAGCTTCACTAAGACATTTTCCTACCTGGGAGTCTTATTCGACCAAGATTGCCTATGGAATAAAGCTATTGCCAATAGAAAGCTACTTTTTAGGTAAGCCTGTATGGCACTCAGATGCTTTGCAAAACGTTTGGGTACTAACCCCTCAGAGTTAATGATGAAAATATACAAAGCCAAGTGCCTGAGTATAGCGACATATGGGGCAAGCTTGTGGGGGTACAAAAATTGTATTGACTTACAAATGGTGGAAAACTAATTTTTTAGATATTTGCTTGCCATTTCTAAAAGCACTTCTGCTTATGTCATACACGTGGAATTGGGGGCACAACATGTTACAGACGTGATAAAGTTGCACCCAATACTCCTCTGGCACAAAATCTGGACTTCGGAGTACACAGTACTGAACCAAGCAATCATTAGGGACTGCCTGAAATTGAGTCAGCATAAAGAAATTTTATGGTTAGCATATGTTCAACGTATGTTCAAAGACATGGGACGTAGTGAATACTATGAGAGACCAGAAACCCTACGCACCATTAGCAAAAAAAGTCTGAGAGAGAATGCCTTGAGGCACTTAGAGACTCTAAGATGGACACTCGAAGTAACAAAACTGAGTGTACTAAGGAACCAATTAATTATAACTATGTTTAATATGCAACCTTATCTTAAATCTGTCTTGCATGCTAGACATAGATTTGTTTTAACCTGTCTGAGATTGGATAGTTTCCATCGATTAGTCACCTTCCCAAAGACAAATGAGTGGGCAGTAAATTTGATCCACTGCCCTTGTGATAATCGGCTGTCCCAGGATACATTGCATGTGGTTCTTCTTTGCAAGTTTTACATTAGCCCACGGAAAAGATACATCGCCCCAATATTAAAACAGCATGGCTTTACTCAATGCCAGCCCGCTTACTTATTCCTGCAAACTCTACCTTCTTTAGAAATACGCTGTAGAATGGTGTTATTTTTATGGGCGGCTTTTTATATCAATAAGAACATGGTCTTAACAATCTGATCAGACCGTGCAGTATCAAATTTTAAATGTTTTTATATGAATTTTTGGTGGCATTTAGGGCTGTGCAATATAACATCTTTATAGTCATAATTTTAATTCCTTTTTAGCACATAGGCACTTTATAACATATGGCCAGGCATGTCTCCCATTAAATCTGTATACAGAGCGGATTAGGATTTGTACATAATTATAAAAGGCCAAATAAATGGTATTTTAAATCTTTTGTGTATTTTTTAACTGATTACAGTAGGTCATGTATACCCTTGGATACGTACTTCATAATGCTGTTTTAATGTTTGTTATGCTTTTATGGATGTGTTTTTATGCATTCGAATAAAGACTACTACTACTATATATATATATATTCACTGAAAAAACCACAGGTTTCAGGGACGTTATAGTTAGTTGGACATTTCACTCGTACAAAACCAGAGAAATTCGGCCGGTATAGTTAGTTGAGCTAACTATATCTCGCGCCCCCGCAATGCGCTGCTGATGACGTCACATATTACATCATTCATGACATGGTCAGTGACATCACTGATGACATCAATGATGACATCTCAATTTCTCATGACATCTCAATTTTCTAAGTGAATTTCTAAGGTTTTTTAAATGCTAAATTCTAACTATAATGTCCCTGAAACCTATGGTTTATTCAGTGACTTTCAAAGGTTTTTTAAATGCTAATTTCTAACTATAACGTCCTTCAAACCTATGGTTTTTTCAGTGAATTACTAAGGTTTTTAAATGCTAATTCCTAAATATAACGTCCCTGAAACCTATGGTTTTTTCAGTTAGTTTCAAAGGTTTTTTAGATGCTAATTTCTAACTATAACGTCCCTCAAAGCTATGGCTTTTTCAGTGAATTTCTAAGGTTTTTAAATGCTAATTCCTAACTATAACGTCCCTGAAACCTATGGTTTTTTCAGTGAATTTCAAAGGTTTTTAAATGCAAATCTCTAACTATGCCTACAGAGGTAGGACATGTGCAGAAAGAGGAAGAAAAGGCAGAAAGAAGCAAGAGAAATGCAGAAAGAGGCAACAGAAGTCCAGAAAGACAAAGAAAGGTGCAGAAAGAAGTAAGAGATATGCAGAAAGAACCAACAGAGGTGCAGAAAGAGGCCTTGTTACAAAGTCATCCTGTGCCCCCAACTTTTTGCTGACTGGTACTGGTGGTAACTGACTCTGACTAACCAGGCCCGGAGTCAGTGCTATGCTGAAAGACTCTTAGAATACAGTGAAAACACCTACATATACTAGGGTACACTATGGGTTGGGGTACCCCTGTGATTGGCATGACCTCCCCTGTAAGGCCCTAGTACATAAAAGGGCAGGGGGATTAAAACTACCTCTAAGTCAGAGGTGCAGAAAGAGGCAAGAGCAGTGCAGAAAGAAGCAACAGAGGTGCCGAAAGAGGCAAGAGAGGTGCAGAAAGAAGCAAGTGAAGTACAGACAGAAGCAACAGAGGTGCAGAAAGATGCAAGAGAGGTGCAGAAACAAGCAAGAGAAGTGCAGACAGAGGCAAGAGAATTGCTGAAAGAAGCAACAGAGGTGCAGAGAGAAGCAAGTGAAGTACAGAAAGAGGCAACAGAGGTGCACAAAGAGGCAACAGAGGTGCAGAAAGAGGCAGGAGGGGTGCAGAAAGAAGGAAGAGAAGTGCAGAAAGAGGCAAGAGAATTGCTGAAAGAAGCAACAGAGGTGTAGAAAGAAGCAAGAGGGGTGCAGAAAGAACCAACAGAGGTGCAAAAAGAGGCAAGAGGGGTGCAGAAAAAGGTAGGAGAGGTGCAGAAAGAGGCAAGAGAGGAACAGAAAGAGGCAGGAGGGGTGCAGAAAGAGGAAGAGAAGTGCAGAAAGAAGCAACAGAGGTGCTGAAAGAGGCAGGAAGGGTGCAGAAAGAGCAAGAGAAGTACAAAAAGAACCAACAGAGGTACAGAAAGAGGCAAGAGAGGTACAGAAACAGGCAGGAATTGTGTAGAAAGAGGGAACAGGGGTGCAGAAAGTAGCAAGAGAGGTGCAGAAAGAGAAAAGAGGGGTGCAGAAAAAGGCAAGAGGGCGTGCAGAAAGAAGCAAGAACAGTGCAGAAAGAACAAACAGAGGTGCAAAAAGAGGCAAGAGGAGTGCAGAAATAGGTAGGATAGGTGTACAAAGAGGCAATAGAGGGACAGAAAGAGGCAGCAGGGCTGCAGATAGAAGGAAGAGAAGTGCAGAAAGAAGGAAGAGAAGTGCAGAAAGAGGCAAAAGAATTGCGAGAAAGAAGCAACAGAGGTGTAGAAAGAAGCAAAAGAAGTGCAGAAAGAGGCAAGTGAGGTGCAGAAAGGAGCAAGAGCAGTGCAGAAAGAACCAACAGAGGTGTAGAAAGAAGCAAGAGGGGTGCAGAAAGAACCAACAGAGGTGCAAAAAGAGGCAAGAGCGGTACAGAAAAAGGTAGAAGAGGTGCATAAAGAGGCAAGAGAGGTATAGAAAGAGGCAGGAGTGGTGCAGAAAGAAGGAAGAGAAGTGCATAAAGAAGCAACAGAGGTGCTAAAAGAGGTGCGAAGGGTGCAGAAAGAGCAAGAGAAGGGCAGAAAGAACCAACAGAGGTACAGAAAGAGGCAAGAGAGGTGCAGAAACAGGCAGGAAAGTTGCAGAAAGAGGGAACAGGGGTACAGAAAGAGGCAAGAGAGGGGCAGAAAGAGAAAAGAGGGGTGCAGAAAGAGGCAAGAGGGGTGCAGAAAGAAGCAAGAGCAGTGCAGAATGAACCAACAGAGGTGCAAAAAGAGGCAAGATGAGTGCACAAAGAGGTAAGAGAGGTGCACAAAGAGGCAAGGGAGGTACAGAAAGAGGCAGGAGGGGTGCAGAAAGAAGGAAGGAGAAGTGCAGAAAGAGGCAAAAGAATTACGAGAAAGAAGCAACAAAGGTGTAGAAAGAAGCAAGAGAAGTGCAGAAAGAGGCAAGTGTGGTGTAGAAAGAGGCATGAGAGGTATAGAAAGAGGCAGGAGTGGTGCATAAAGAAGGAAGAGCAGTGCATAAAGAAGCAACTGAGGTGCTGAAAGAGGCGCGAAGGGTGCAGAAAGAGCAAGAAAAGTACAGAAAGAACGAACAGAGGTACAGAAAGAGGCAAGAGAGGTGCAGAAACAGGCAGGAAAGGTACAGAAAGAGGGAACAGGGGTGCAGAAAGAGGCAAGAGAGGTGCAGAAACAGGCAGGAGAAGTGCAGAAAGAAGGAACAGGGGGGCAGAAAGAGGCAAGAGAGGTGCAGAAAGAGAAAATAGGGGTGCAGAAAGAGGTAAGAGGGGTGCAGAAAGAAGCAAGTGAGGTGTAGAAAGAGGCAACAGAGGTGGATAAACCCGCAAGAGAGGTACAGAAACAAGCAAAAGAAGTGCAGAAAGAGGCAAGCAAATTGCTGAAAGAAGCAACAGAGGTGTGGAAAGAAGCAAGAGAAGTGCAGAAAGAGGCAAGTGAGGTGCAGAAAGAGGCAAGAGAGGTGCAGAAAATGGCAAGAGAACAGCAGAAAGAGGCAAGAGGGATGCAAAAAAGGGAAGAAGGGTGCAGAAAGAGGCAAGAGAATTGCTGAAAGAAACAACAGAGGTGTAGAAAGAAGCAAGAGACGTGCAGAAAGAAGCAACAGAGGTGCTGAAAGAGGCGCGAAGGGTGCAGAAAAAGCAAGAGAAGTACAGAAAGAACCAAGAGAGGTACAGAAACAGGCAGGTAAGGTGCAGAAAGAGGGAAAAGGGGTGCAGAAAGAGTCAAGAGAGGTGCATAAAGAGGAAAGAGGGGTGCAGAAAGAGGCAAGGGGGTGCAGAAACAAGCAAGAGCAGTGCAGAATGAATCAACAGAGGTGCAAAAGAGGCAATAGGAGTGCAGAAAGAGGTAGGAGAGGTGCACAAAGAGGCAAAAGAGGTACAGAAAGAGGCAAGAGGGCTGCAGAAAGAAGGAAGAGAAGTGTAGAGAGAAGGAAGAGAAGTGCAGAAAGACGCAAAAGAATTGCGAGAAAGAAGCAACAGAGGTGCAGAAAGAAGCAAGAGAAGTGAAGAAAGAGGCAAGTGAGGTGCAGAAACAAGCAAGAGCAGTGCAGAAATACAAAAAGAAGCAAGAGCGATACAGAAAAAGGTAGAAGAGGTGCACAAAAAGGCAAGAGAGGTACAGAAAGAGGCAGGAGTGGTGCAGAAAGAAGGAAGAGAAGTGCAGAAAGAAGCAACAGAGGTGCTGAAAGAGGCGCGAAGGGTGCAGAAAGAGCAAGAGAAGTGCACAAAGAACCAACAGAAGTACAGAAAGAGGCAAGAGAGGTGCAGAAACAGGCAGGAAAGGTGCAGAAAGAGGGAACAGGTGTGCAGAAAGAGGCAAGAGAAGTGCAGAAAGAGAAAGGAGGAGTGCAGAAAGAGGCAAGAGGGGTGCAAAAAGAAGCAAGAGCAGTGCAGAATGAACCAACAGAGGTGCAAAAAGAGGCAAGAGGAGTGCAGAAGGAGATAGGAGAGGTGCACAAAGAGGCAAGAGAGGTACAGAAAGAGGCAGGAGGGGTGCAGAAAGAAGGAAGAGAAGTGCAGAAAGGTGGCAAAAGAATTGCTAGAAAGAAGCAACAGAGGTGTAGAAATAAGCAAGAGAAGTGCAGGCAAGTGAGGTGCAGAAGGAGGCAAGATAGGTACATAAAGAGGCAGGAGTGGTGCAGAAAGAAGGAAGAGAAGTACAGAAAGAAGCAACTGAGGTGCTGAAAGAGGCGCGAAGTGTGCAGAAAGAGCAAGAAAAGTGCAGGAAGAACCAACAGAGGTACAGAAAGAGACAAGAGAGTTGCAGAAACAGGCAGGAAAGGTGCAGAAAGAGGGAACAGGGGTGCAGAAAGAGGCAAGAGAGGTGCAGAAACAGGCAGGAAAGGTGCAGAAAGAGGGAACAGGGGTGCAGAAAGAGGCAAGAGAGGTGCAGAAAGAGAAAAGATGGGTGCAGAAAGAGGCAAGAGGGGTACAGAAAGAAGCAAGTGAGGTGTAGAAAGAGGCAACAGAGGTGGATAAAGACGCAAGAGAGGTACAGAAACAAGCAAAAGAAGTGCAGAAAGAGGAAAGCGAATTGCTGAAATAAGCAACAGAGGTGTGGAAAGAAGCAAGAGAAGTGCAGAAGGAGGCAAGTGAGGTGCAGAAAGAGGAAAGATAGGTACAGAAAATGGCAAGAGAACAGCAGAAAGAGGCAAGAGGTATGCATAAAAGGGAAGAAGGGTGCAGAAAGAAGCAAGAGAATTGCTTAAAGAAGCAACAGAGGTGTAGAAAGAAGCAAGAGAAGTGCAGAAAGAGGCAAGTGAGGTGCAGAAAGAAGTAAAAGCAGTGCAGAAAGAACCAACATAGGTGCAAAAAGAGGCAAGAGGGGTGCAGAAAAAGGTAGGAGAGGTGTACAGAGGTGAGAGGTACAGAAAAAGGCAGGAGGGGTGCAGAAGGAAGGAAGAGAAGTACAGAAATAAGCAACAGTGGTGCTGAGAGGCTCGAAGGGTGCAGAAAGAGCAAAAGAAGTGCAGACAGAACCAACAAAGGTACAGAAAGAGGCAAGAGAGGTGCAGAAACAGGCAGGAAAGGTGCAGAAAGAGGGAACAGGGGTGCAGAATGAGGCAACAGAGGTGCAGAAAGAGAAAAGAGGGTTGCAGAAAGAGGCAAGGGGGTGTATAAAGAAGCAAGAGTCATGCAGAATGAATCAGCAGAGGCGCATATAGAGGCAAAAGGAGTGCAGAAAGAGGTAGGAGAGGTGCACAAAGAGGCAAGAGAGGTACAGAAAGAGGCAGGAGGGGTTCAGAAAGAAGGAAGAGAAGTGCAGAAAGGTGGCAAAAGAATTGCTAGAAAGAAGCAACAGAGGTGTAGAAATAAGCAAGAGAAGTGCAGAAAGAGGCAAGTGAGGTGCAGAAGGAGGCAAGAGAGGTACATAAAGAGGCAGGAGTGGTGCAGAAAGAAGGAAGAGAAGTGCAGAAAGAAGCAACTGAGGTGCTGAAAGAGGCGCGAAGTGTGCAGAAAGAGCAAGAAAAGTGCAGGAAGGACCAACAGAGGTACAGAAAGAGGCAAGAGAGTTGCAGAAACAGGCAGGAAAGGTGCAGAAAGAGGGAACAGGGGTGCAGAAAGAGGCCAGAGAGGTGCAGAAACAGGCAGGAAAGGTGCAGAAAGAGGGAACAGGAGTGCAGAAAGAGGCAAGAGAGGTGCAGAAAGAGAAAAGATGGCTGCAGAAAGAGGCAAGAGGGGTGCAGAAAGAAGCAAGTGAGGTGTAGAAAGAGGCAACAGAGGTGGATAAAGATGCAAGAGAGGTACAGAAACAAGCAAAAGAAGTGCAGAAAGAGGAAAGCGAATTGCTGAAATAAGCAACAGAGGTGTGGAAAGAAGCAAGAGAAGTGCAGAATGAGGCAAGTGAGGTGCAGAAAGAGGAAAGATAGGTACAGAAAATGGCAAGAGAACAGCAGAAAGAGGCAAGAGGTATGCATAAAAGGGAAGAAGGGTGCAGAAAGAAGCAAGAGAATTGCTGAAAGAAGCAACAGAGGTATAGAAAGAAGCAAGAGAAGTGCAGAAAGAGGCAAGAGGGGTGCAGAAAGTAAAAGCAGTGCAGAAAGAACCAACATAGGTACAAAAAGAGGCAAGAGGGGTGCAGAAAAAGGTAGGAGAGGTGTACAGAGGCGAGAGGTACAGAAAAAGGCAGGAGGGGTGCAGAAGGAAGGAAGAGAATTACAGAAATAAGCAACAGTGGTGCTGAAAGAGGCTCGAAGGGTGCAGAAAGAGCAAAAGAAGTGCAGACAGAACCAACAAAGGTACAGAAAGAGGCAAGAGAGGTGCAGAAACAGGCAGGAAAGGTGCAGAAAGAGGGAACAGGGGTGCAGAATGAGGCAACAGAGGTGCAGAAAGAGAAAAGAGTGTTGCAGAAAGAGGCAAGGGGTGTAGAAAGAAGCAAGAGTCGTGCAGAATGAATCAGCAGAGGCGCATAAAGAGGCAAGAGGAGTGCAGAAAGAGGTAGGAGAGGTGCACAAAGAGGCAAGAGAGGTACAGAAAGAGGCAGGAGGGGTGCAGAAAGAAGGAAGAGAAGTGCAGAAAGGTGGCAAAAGAATTGCTAGAAAGAAGCAACAGAGGTGTAGAAATAAGCAAGAGAAGTTCAGAAAGAGGCATGTGAGGTGCAGAAGGAGGCAAGATAGGTACATAAAGAGGCAGGAGTGGTGCAGAAAGAAGGAAGAGAAGTGCAGAAAGAAGCAACTGAGGTACAGAAAGAGACAAGAGAGTTGCAGAAACAGGCAGGAAAGGTGCAGAAAGAGGGAACAGGGGTGCAGAAAGAGGCAAGAGAGGTGCAGAAACAGGCAGGAAAGGTGCAGAAAGAGGGAACAGGGGTGCAGAAAGAGGCAAGAGAGGTGCAGAAAGAGAAAAGATGGGTGCAGAAAGAGGCAAGAGGGGTGCAGAAAGAAGCAAGTGAGGTGTAGAAAGAGGCAACAGGGGTGGATAAAGACGCAAGAGAGGTACAGAAACAAGCAAAAGAAGTGCAGAAAGAGGAAAGCGAATTGCTGAAATAAGCAACAGAGGTGTGGAAAGAAGCAAGAGAAGTGCAGAAGGAGGCAAGTGAGGTGCAGAAAGAGGAAAGATAGGTACAGAAAGAAGGAAGAGAATTGCAGAAAGAAGCAACAAAGGTGCTGAAAGAGGTGTGAAGGGTGCAGAAAGAGAAAGAGAAGTGCAGAAAGAACCAACAGAGGTACAGAAAGAGGCAAGAGAGGTGTAGAAACAGGCAGGAAAGGTGCAGAAAGAGGGAACAGGGGTGCAGAAAAAGGAAAGAGAGGTGCAGAAAGAGAAAAGAGGGTGCAGAAAGAGGTAGGAGGGGTGCAGAAAGAAGCAAGTGAGGTGTAGAAAGAGGGAACAGAGGTGCATAAAGATGCAAGAGTGGTGCAGGAACAAGCAAAAGAGGTGCAGAAAGAGGCAAGAGAATTGCTGAAAGAAGCAACAGAGGTGTGGAAAGAAGCAAAAGAAGTGCAGAAAGAGGCAAGTGAGTTGCAGAAAGCGGCAAGAGAGGTGCAGAAAAAGGCAAGAGAACAGCAGAAAGAGGCAAGAGGGATGCAAAAAGGGGAAGAAGTGTGCAGAAAGAAGCAAGAGAGGTGCAGAAACAGGCAAGAGAAATGCACAAAGAGGCAAGAGAGGAGCAGAAAGAGGCGAGAGAGGTGTAGAAAGAAGCAAGAGAAGTGCAGAAAGAGGTAGGAGAGGTGCACAAAGAGGCAAGAGAGGTACAGAAAGAGGCAGGAGGGGTGCAGAAAGAAGGAAGAGAAGTGCAGAAAGGTGGCAAAAGAATTGCTAGAAAGAAGCAACAGAGGTGTAGAAATAAGCAAGAGAAGTTCAGAAAGAGGCATGTGAGGTGCAGAAGGAGGCAAGATAGGTACATAAAGAGGCAGGAGTGGTGCAGAAAGAAGGAAGAGAAGTGCAGAAAGAAGCAACTGAGGTACAGAAAGAGACAAGAGAGTTGCAGAAACAGGCAGGAAAGGTGCAGAAAGAGGGAACAGGGGTGCAGAAAGAGGCAAGAGAGGTGCAGAAACAGGCAGGAAAGGTGCAGAAAGAGGGAACAGGGGTGCAGAAAGAGGCAAGAGAGGTGCAGAAAGAGAAAAGATGGGTGCAGAAAGAGGCAAGAGGGGTGCAGAAAGAAGCAAGTGAGGTGTAGAAAGAGGCAACAGGGGTGGATAAAGACGCAAGAGAGGTACAGAAACAAGCAAAAGAAGTGCAGAAAGAGGAAAGCGAATTGCTGAAATAAGCAACAGAGGTGTGGAAAGAAGCAAGAGAAGTGCAGAAGGAGGCAAGTGAGGTGCAGAAAGAGGAAAGATAGGTACAGAAAGAAGGAAGAGAATTGCAGAAAGAAGCAACAAAGGTGCTGAAAGAGGTGTGAAGGGTGCAGAAAGAGAAAGAGAAGTGCAGAAAGAACCAACAGAGGTACAGAAAGAGGCAAGAGAGGTGTAGAAACAGGCAGGAAAGGTGCAGAAAGAGGGAACAGGGGTGCAGAAAAAGGAAAGAGAGGTGCAGAAAGAGAAAAGAGGGGTGCAGAAAGAGGTAGGAGGGGTGCAGAAAGAAGCAAGTGAGGTGTAGAAAGAGGGAACAGAGGTGCATAAAGATGCAAGAGTGGTGCAGGAACAAGCAAAAGAGGTGCAGAAAGAGGCAAGAGAATTGCTGAAAGAAGCAACAGAGGTGTGGAAAGAAGCAAAGAAGTGCAGAAAGAGGCAAGTGAGTTGCAGAAAGCGGCAAGAGAGGTGCAGAAAAAGGCAAGAGAACAGCAGAAAGAGGCAAGAGGGATGCAAAAAGGGGAAGAAGTGTGCAGAAAGAAGCAAGAGAGGTGCAGAAACAGGCAAGAGAAATGCACAAAGAGGCAAGAGAGGAGCAGAAAGAGGCGAGAGAGGTGTAGAAAGAAGCAAGAGAAGTGCAGAAAGAAGGAAGAGAAGTGCAGAAAGAATCAATAGAGGTGCTGAAAGAGGCGCAATGGGTGCAGAAAGAGCAAGATAAGTGCAGAAAGAACCAACAGAGATACAGAAAGAGGCAAGTGAGGTGTAGAAACAGACAGGAAAGGTGCAGAAAGAGGGAACAGGGGTGCAGAAAGAGGCAAGAGAGGTGCAGCAAGAGAAAAGAGAGGTGCAGCAAGAGAAAAGAGGGGTGCAGAAAGAGGCAAGAAGGGTACAGAAAGAAGCAAGAGCAGTGCAGAATGATCCAACAGAGGTGCAAAAAGAGGCAAGAAGAGTGCAGAAAGAGGTCGGAAAGATGCACAAAGAGGCAAGAGAGGTACAGAAAGAGGCAGGAGGGGTGCAGAAAGAAGGAAGAGCAGTGCAGAAACGTGGCAAAAGAATTGCTAGAAAGAAGCAACAGAGGTGTAGAAAGAAGCAAGAGAAGTGCAGAAAGAGGCAAGTGAGGTGCAGAAGGAGGCAAGAGAGGTACAGAAAGAGGCAGGAGTGGTGCAGAAAGAAGGAAAAGAAGTGCAGAAAGAAGCAATTGAGGTGCTGAAAGAGGCGCGAAGTGTGCAGAAAGAGCAAGAAAAGTGCATAAAGAGCCAACAAAGGTACAGAAAGGGGCAAGAGAGGTGCAGAAACAGGCAGGAAAGGTGCAGAAAGAGGGAACAGGGGTGCAGAAAGAGGCAAGAGAGGTGCAGAAAGAGAAAAGATGGGAGCAGAAAGAGGCAAGTGTGGTGCAGAAAGAAGCAAGTGAGGTGTAGAAAGACGCAACAGAGGTTGATAAAGACACAAGAGAGGTACAGAAACAAGCAAAAGAAGTGCAGAAAGAGGCAAGCGAATTGCTGAAAGAAGCAACAGAGGTGTGGAAAGAAGCAAGAGAAGTGCAGAAAGAGGCACGTGAGGTGCAGAAAGAGGCAAGATAGGTACAGAAAATGGCAAGAGAACAGCAGAAAGAGAAAGAGGTATGCAAAAAAGGGAAGAAGGGTGCAGAAAGAAGCAAGAGAATTGCTGAAAGAAGCAACAGAGGTGTGGAAAGAAGCAAGAGAAGTGCAGAAAGAGGCAAGTGAGGTGCAGAAAGAAGCAAAAGCAGTGCAGAAAGAACCAACAGAGGTGCAAAAAGAGGCAAGAGGGGTGCAGAAAAAGGTACGAGAGGTGTACAGAGGCGAGAGGTACAGAAAGAGGCAGGAGGGGTGCAGAAGGAAGGAAGAGAAGTGCAGAAAGAAGCAACAGAGGTGCTGAAAGAGGCTCGAAGGGTGCAGAAAGAGCAAGAGAGGTGCAGAAAGAACCAACAGAGGTACAGAAAGAGGCAAGAGAGGTGCAGAAACAGGCAGGAAAGGTGCAGAAAGAGGGAATAGGGGTGCAGAAAGAGGCAAGAGAGGTGCAGAAAGAGAAAAAAAGTGTGCAGAGAGAGGCAAGGGGGTGCAGAAAGAAGCAAGAGCAGTGCAGAATGAATCAACAGAGGTGCAAAAAGAGGCAAGACGAGTGCAGAAATAGGTAGGAGAGGTGCACAAAGAGGCAAGAGAGGTACATAAAGAGGCAGGAGGGGTGCAGAAAGAAGGAAGAGAAGTGCAGAAAGGTGCAAGAGAATTGCTGAAAGAAGCAACAGAGGTGTAGAGAGAAGCAAGAGAAGTGCAGAAAGAGGCAAGTGAGGGGCAGAAAGAAGCAAGAGCAGTGCATAAATTACCAACAGAGGTGCAAAAAGAAGCAAGAGCGATACAGAAATAGGTTGAAAAAGTGCACAAAGAGGCAAGATAGGTACAGAAAGAGGCAGGAGGGGTACAGAAAGAAGGAAGAGAATTGCAGAAAGAAGCAACAAAGGTGCAGAAGAGGCAAGAGGAGTGCAGAAAGAGGTAGGAGAGGTGCACAAAGAGGCAAGAGAGGTACAGAAAGAGGCAGGAGGGATGCAGAAAGAAGTAAGAGAAGTGCAGATAGAAGCAACAGAGGTGCTAAAAGAGGCGTGCAGGGTGCATAAAGAGCAAGAGAAGTGGAGAAAGAACCAACAGAGGTACAGAAAGAGGCAAGAGAGGTATAGAAACAGGCAGGAAAGGTGCAGAAAGAGGGAACAGGGGTGCAGAAAAAGGCAAGAGATGTGCAGAAAGAGAAAAGAGGGGTACAGAAAGAGGTAGGAGGGGTGCAGAAAGAAGCAAGTGAGGTGTAGAAAGAGGGAACAGAGGTGCATAAAGACGCAAGAGTGGTGCAGGAACAAGCAAAAGAAGTGCAGAAAGAGGCAAGAGAATTGCTGAAAGAAGCAACAGAGGTGTGGAAAGAAGCAAGAGAAGTGCAGAAAGAGGCAAGTGAGTTGCAGAAAGCGGCAAGAGAGGTGCAGAAAAAGGCAAGAGAACAGCAGAAAGAGGCAAGAGGGATGCAAAAAGGGGAAGAAGGGTGCAGAAAGAAGCAAGAGAGGTGCAGGAACAGGCAAGAGAAATGCACAAAGAGGCAAGAGAGGAGCAGAAAGAGGCAAGAGAGGTGTAGAAAGAAGCAATAAAAGTACAGAAAGAGGGAAGTGAGGTGCAGAAAGAAGCAAGAGCAGTGCAGAAAGAACCAACAGAGGTGCAAAAAGAGGCAAGAGGTGTGCAGAAAGAGGTAGGAGAGGTGCACAAAGAGGCAAGAGAGCTACAGAAAGAGGCAGGAGGGGTGCAGAAAGAAGGAAGAGAATAGCTGAAAGAAGCAACAGAGGTGTAAAAAGAAGCAATAAAAGTACAGAAAGAGGGAAGTGAGGTGCAGAAAGAAGCAAGAGCAGTGCAGAAAGAACCAACAGAGGTGCAAAAATAGGCAAGAGGGGTGCAGAAAAAGGTAGGAGAGGTACAGAAAGAGGCAGGAGGGGTGCAGAAAGAAGGAAGAGAAGTGCAGAAAGAAGCAACAGAGGTGCTGAAAGAGGCACGAAGGGTGCAGAAAGAGCAAGAGAAGTGCAGAAAAAAGAAACAGAGGTACAGAAAAAGGCAAGAGAGGTGCAGAAACAGGCAGGAAAGGTGCAGAAAGAGGGAACGGGGTGCAGAAAGAAGCAAGAAAGGTGCAGAAAGAGGGTAGAAGGGTGCAGAAAGAGGCAAGAGGGGTGCAGAAAGAAGCAAGTGAGGTGCAGAAAGATGGAAGAAAGGTGCAGAAACAAGCAAGAGAAGTGCAGAGAGAGGCAAGAGAATTGCTGAAAGAAGCAAGAGGTGTAGAAAGAAGCAAGAGAAGTGCAGAAAAAGGCAAGTGAGGTGCAGAAAGAAGCAAGAGCAGTGCACAAAGAACCAACAGAGGTGCAAAAAGAAGCAAGAGCGGTACAGAAAAAGGTAGAAGAGGTGCACAAAGAGGCAAGAGGGTACAGAAAGATGCAGGAGGGGTACAGAAAGAAGGAAGAGAAGTGCAGAAAGAAGCAACAGAGGTGCTGAAAGAGGCACGAAGGGTGCAGAAAGAGCAAGAGAAGTGCGGAAAGAACCAACAGAGGTATAGAAAGATGCAACAGAGGTGCAGAAAGACACAAGAGAGGTGCAGAAACAAGTAAGAGAAGTGCATAAAGAAGCAACAGAGATGTAGTAAGGGGGAAGTGGGGTGGACAAGGAGGCAAGAGGGATACAGAAAGAAACAAGAGAGGTGCAGAAAGAGGGAAGAGGGGTGCAGAAAAGGGGAAAAGTGGTGTGAAAGAGGCATGAGGGTTGCAGAAAGAAGCAACAGAAATGCAGAAAGAGGCAAGAGAGGAGCAGAAAGAAGCAAGAGTGGTTTACACACCATTAGTACCTATTTAATACCCACATTTAGCAATAAGTAACAGGTAACCATTCTAGGTTTCCACAGGGCCTTCCACCATGCTGTAACACTTGTCACTGCATTTTTGGTAAAGTTTGAGCCGTTTGAGCTAGAAACAATGTTTTTTTGTTCAAATCTGCACATTAGGAAGCAGATGATGGATTATGTGGCAAATGCGGTAAATGTATAATTGTGCAAAATTCGGTGCAGCCAAACAGTCACATAATTCCAGTGGCCCTGCTCATATCTCTGACTAGGTCCAGAAGTGCTCCTCAGGGGTTCCTTCTTTTTTTTGTCTCATTGAGTTCATAGTTTAGCTTCTATGGAAACGAGGAAGACTAAACCTGAGGTTTCAACTCCACAACACAGACTATCATATCACACAATTACTCTCCATAACACATAATACCACTCTACATAATACCTACACACTAAATAGCACAAACTTTCTATCCACATAATTTCACTGCACAACATACCACATAATTCCACTACACACAACCTACATCCACTCCACTCCAAGAAACATTATTAAAACACTTTTACATTTACAACGCCAATGGCTCTAAATCTCGCAAATGCGAAACCTATTTCATTGCAAATGCTTCTTTAACTAGTAGTCGCGTTTGCAGAGTGGTGTAGAAAGGGTGCTGGGCATCCGACCAGCTAAGGAATTCCGCTGCGTAGGTTTTTACAGGAGGTACCAGGAGGGCTTCTTAGCCCCCAAAGTCCCTCAGGAGTAAAGTGGACTTCATCCCCCATTCCATAGTCTGCCAGGAGACACGTTTGCAGAGTGGAGGAGAAAGGGGGCATGGCCTCCGAAGACGTCTTAGCAATCCCACTGTGTGGGACTTACTGGAGGTAACAAGAAGGGTAGTTGGCCCCCAAGAACATCCTTGGGGTGCCTACTACCCCTCCTATTACCTCCAGTAAGTCCCACACAGCAGGATTGCTAAGTTCCCATAGCAAGCCACACCCCATTTGCCCACCACTCTGCAAACGCGCTCCCTGGCGCGCTCTTGGATGGGGATTGAAGTCCCCTTCACTGCTGGGGGTCAACTAGCCTACCTCTTACCTCCAGTAAGCCCCACACAATGGGATTGTTGAGAGGTGGACACAGGCCATGCCCCCTTTCTCCACCACTCTGCAAACACGCCACCTGGCGCGCTCTTGGTTGGGGGATGAAGTCCCCTTTCCTCCTGAGGGTCCCTGGGGGCCAGCTAACCCTCCTGTTTCCTCCAGTAAGCCCCATACAGCTGGTTTGCTGAGACTAGTGCTCAAAGGCCACGCCCCCTTTTACACCACTCTGCAAACGCAGCTCCTGGCGCACTGCTGCTCGGGGGATGAAGTCCACTTTAGTCCTGAGGTCCTCAGGGCACAAGAGGACCTCATTGCCCCACCAGCAATGTACCAAGAGGCGCGTTTGCAGAGTGGTGTAGAAAGGGGCATGGCCTCGGACCACCTCTCAGCAATCCCACTGTGTGGGGCTTACTGGACCTACCTGGTGGGCTAGTTGGCCCCCAAGGACCCATAAGACTCTAGGGGACTTCATCCCCCAACCCAAAATGCGCCAGGAGTCACGTTTGCAGAGTGGTGCAGGGGGGGCAGGGCCTCCGGCGAGAGGCCGGCTTCTGCTTTGTTTTTGTTTTTTAGAAGGGGGGCTGTGTGGCCCCGCTTCTCCTAATATTATTTGGACCCTGGGGACCCCATCCCCCAGGGCTTGAGCCATATTTGGTTTTTTTATGAAAAAACAGGAAGGGGGCTGCGCGGCCCCCCTCCTGAGGCTGATTACGGCCCCAGGGACCCCATCCCCCGGGGCCTGGTTAGCCTATTTTTTTCTGGTGAGGGGGGCAGCGTGGCCCCCCTCCTGAGGCCAAATATGGCCCCGGGGATCCCATCCCCCCTTTGGTTTTGCTATGTTCACCCATCCCCCAGGGCCCGGCCCTATTTATTTTTAATTTTTTTTAAATAATTCCAAAAGGGAGGGGGCCACGTGGCCCCCCTTCCTTGGGCCACTTCTGACCCCGGGGACCCCATCCCCCGGAGCCTGGCCTTATTTATTTATTTATAATTCCAAAAGGGAGGGGGGCACGTGGCCTCCTTCCCTGGGCCACTATTGGCCCCAGGGACCACATCCCCTGGGGCCTGCCTCTTTTATTTTTCTATTTTTTAAATTAGGGAGGGGGGCAGCATGGCCCCACTTCCCTGGGCTACTTCTGGCCCCAGGGACCCCACCCCCCCGGGGCCCGCCCTCAAGTTAAGGGCCGTGGGGGAGCACCAATGCCCCCACGGTCCCAGCCGGCTCCCCGCCTTCTGCGGGAGCCGGCATTGCTTTTGGGCAAGGGGAGCTGCTAACATTCAGCTCCCCTTGCCCAAAAGCAATTCTGCTTTGCTTCTTGGAAGCGCCAAGAAGCAAAGCAGTGTTTGCTATGGCAGGGCGGGAGCCATGCTCCCGGCCTGCCAAAGCAAACGGCAATGTCCCTGGGGTGGGCACCCCGGGACATTGCAGGAGCTGGCCCTGGGGGGTGGCAGTCCCCAGGGCTATCTAGGGCTCCAGGAGGGGGGCCGCGCGCCCCCCTCCCAACTGTTTAAAGCCCCAGGGAGGTGGTGGTCCCTGGGGCAGTGTTGGGGGGCAGGAGCTCCACCTTTAATTTTTTTTAAAAGCCCCGGGGAGGTGGTGGTCGCTGGGCTGCGGGGGGCCGCAATGCCCCCGCACTTAATGATTAAAGCCCCGGGGAGGTGGCGTTCCCCGGGGCTGCGTGGGGGGCAAGAGCCCCCCCCCACGCTTTTGATTACATTTTTTAAAATAAAGCCCCGGGGAGGTGGATGTCCCTGGGGCTGCGGGGGGGCTGTGAGCCCCCCGCATTTGAATAAGGATCGCCCCAGGGAGGTGGCCGTCCCTGGGATGCGGGGGCCCTGTGGGCCCCCACACCATTATTAAATATTGCCCGCAGGACCTGGCCCACCCGGGGGCTTTAAAACAGCAAAGTGCGGAAGACCGCACTTTGTTTTTTTAAACATTTTCTTCCGGATTCGCGCACCCAGCGCGACTCCGGCCAAAAATTTAAAAATCTTTGGCCTAGGGGTCCATGTGAGACCCACTGAGCAGGCCTAGGTGGTCAGGGTGTTTCTACCCTGCCCCTTTTCCTCATTTTTAACTTTTTTTTCCTTTTTCTTGTGACTCGGTTTTACTGAGTCACAAGATGGCTGCCAACACTTCCTGGTTGGGAGTGTTGGCAGCCAATCAAAATGAAGCTCGTGCTCGGGAGGGTTCGCGGCTCCTCCTCAGTGCTCAGATATCGATACTTTTATTTTTTTAATTTCTCAGCAACTACTGAATTGATTTACACTATTTAAAAAAAAGAGTGCTTTCTGAACCAAGAGCTACCTTTTTGCCAAATTTGGTGTAATTCCGTTCAGCACTTCGTGCTGTAGCCTGTTCTGAAATTCCTGTGGAAATTAACATGGGGAAAACGCATTTTGGGACCCCCCTTTTTTCTCGGCCCCCGCTTGATGAATTGCCCCCACACTTTCAAGACAGGAGCTGACCTGAGCTGGTCATTAGTTTTGAAAATTTCGCGAAGATTCGTCAAACGGCGCCAAAGATATTGGCAAAAGAAAAAATGCTTTTTGAATAGAAACAAGGTCCTAACTATAACTACCTACTGGCGACCGCCAGTAAGTAATATATATATATAGCTTGCTTTGTATAGGGAAAAAGCTTTCTTAACTACAACTAATCTTTAACCTGTGTTTTGTACATATATATATCTATATATATATATATATATATATATATATATATAATATATATATATTTATATATATATATTCACTGAAAAAACCATAGGTTTCAGGGACGTTATAGTTAGTTGGACATTTCACTCATACAAAACCATAGAAATTCTACCGTTATAGTTAGTTCAGCTAACTATAACTCGCGCCCCCGCAATGCACTGCTGATGATGTCACATATTGCATCATTAATGACATGGTCAGTGACATCACTGATGACATCTCAAATGACATCACTGATGACATCATCCAGTGAATGTAGCTTTCTTTAAAATTTAAATATGTATTATATATACCAAGCTGTATTGAAGAATGAATGGATGTATAAGTGTCTGGATGGAGGATTTAGTAGGTGTGTGACTGACTGTTTAAGTGAATTATTAAATGTATCTTACTGAATACATGGGTTAGTGTCTAAAGTGTGTGAATGTCTGTATCACTCTGTCTGTTGTTGTGTAAGCTGCTGCAGCGGTTGGTCAGTAGCTACATCAATGTCTATATGGGTTATTGATTAGCTGCCTGCGTATTTGTATAGGAGACTGAGTGTGTGTGTGGTTGGGTGGGGGGTGTGTGACTCTGTGCATAGATGTGTGAGTGGTTGATTGACAGGGTGTATGAGTTTAAGAGTGCATGTGGAAACAGTTGTATGGGTGGGTAAGTGTGTATATGGGCGTCTTGGTGAGTGAATCGATGTCTCAGTGCACATGTCCAACTAAGTACATATATAAAAGGCAGTGTATGTGAGAGTTGGTGTATAGAAATGACTGTATGTGAGAGTCAGTGATTGTGAGAGTGGCTGTATGTATGAGTGTATACTTGTATTAGTGATTATATAAGAGACTAAGTATGCGTTACTATATGTATGAATAAATGAGGTGGTGTGTGTATAACTGTGTAGGTGAGTAAATGGAACTGTGATTGATTCTTTGCATGAGTGACTAGGATGAGTACATAACTGACTAGGATGAGTGCTGGTGTGTCAATGTCTATATAGGTGTATGAGTGCATTTGATAGTGTTCTATTGATCAGTGACTGCATGTATGACTGATTGTATGGGTGAATGGGTAGATGTGTGTCTAGACCTAGGAATCACTGAGTGGGTATGTAGTAACTGGTATTAGTGTGTCAATGGTATCGAAAATGGTAGTCTGTATTTTACAGTGAGTGTATCAAAGGTTATATTAGTGTGTGACGAGGTACATCAGATTGTCACATGGATGATGTCATCAGTGATGTCATTTGAGATGTCATCAGTGATGTCACTGACCATGTCATGAATGATGTAATATGTGACGTCATCAGCAGTGCATTGTGGGGCGCGAGTTATAGTTAGCTGAACTAACTATAACGGTGGAATTTCTATGGTTTTGTATGAGTGAAATGTCCAACTAGCTATAACGTCCCTGAAACCTATGGTTTTTTTAGTGAATTTCTAAGGTTTTTGAAATGCTAATTTCTAACTATAACGTGCCTGAAACCTATGGTTTTTTCAGTGAATTTCAAAGGTTTTTTTAAATGCCAATTTCTAACTATAACGTACCTGAAACCTATGGTTTTTTCAGTGAATTTCAATGTTTTTTTTAATGCTAACTTCTAATTATAATGTTTATTTAATCTATAGTTTTTTCCGACACCCAAGGAGGACACAACACCCACTGCCACAACCCTCAGGACCTCCCCCCCGTACCACCCCTCTCCCTACTGTAATTTTTTTAATTTGTTATTTAAACTATATAATGTCTTTTTGTTTTTTAAATATTAAACAACTACATACAGTATGAAAGGGAGCCCAGCCCAGAGCCACATCTGAAGACCAACACATGTCATAGACCTACTGATCAAGCAGCTCCGACACCCAAGAATGCCACAACACCCACCACCACCCCCAGGCCCCCCCTCTACCACCGAGGCAGCGCAGAACAAGACAGCGAACTTTCCGAAAACGGCATGGCCCCTCAGCCACACAATAGCTGAATATTGGGACAGGTGTGAACAAACTATATGTGAAGGAAGCAATTCACCCATGTTTAACAATGCACACAATGCAAAGTGTAGCGGTGATGTGCTGGACACATCTCAGTATGCAGAACACACACCTCTCCATGTGCACAAATACTACTGGTGCTTGTAGTGTTGTGGACAGTGGACCTAACCATGTTACGTCAAACACTAGGGAAGATCTCAGTCATGTAGCTGTGTCGTCCCCCCCTGTAAGCATAAGCGTAACCGGAGTTGGCTGGTCCGACGTACGCCACTTCAGCGTAGGAGTGTGAATAAATAGGCCGGAGCTCTGGGCGTGGTTCAGTTGTGGGAAGGCCAAAGCGTCTGCCAGGGCGGCGCCCCTCACCCTGCCATGAGGCCGCCAACATGACCGCCAGCCTCCTCAGCCGATCGCTGGCTTCCGCCACACAGGCCCCCAGCGGCACAGCACTGCGGACTTATGTCTGTACAAACTACTGCCTTCGATATACACTGTGGAGAGCAAGGCTCACAATTCAGATCGAGTCGCGATTGCAGATGACGCAGTCCCGTAGGCAAGAGACATTGCTGAAGTCAACAACACATGGCTGTGGGCCCTTCCTGACCGCTGCCTCCGGCCTACACTGCGGTCAGTGGGGCTCACAATTCAGATGGAGTCGAGATTGCAGATGACGCAGTCCAGTAGGCAAGAGACATTGCTCAAGTCAACAACACGTGCCTGTGGGCCCTTCCTCACCGCTGCCTCCTGCCTCCACTGCGGTGAATAGGGCTCACAATTCAGAGCGACTCGCGATTGCAGATGACGCAGTCCAGTAGGCAACAGACATTGCTACCAGTGTGGCCAGCCCGGACCATGCATCATCGCTGACTGTGCACACGCTAAGTGCTTCAAGTACCACTAACTCTGTGCAGCTCAAGTCAACGCCACGTGGCTGTGGGCCCTTGATGACCGCTGCCTCCGGCCTACAATGCGGTTAGCAGGGCTAACAATTCAAGATTAGTGCCGATGCTAATTGTGTAAGAGAGTATAATCGGTTAAGAAGACTGTATGCTCCCAATCTGTGCAGCTCAAGTCAACGTCATGTGGCTGTGGGCCCTTGCTGACCGCTACCTCTGCCCTACACTGCAGTCATCAGGGCTCACAATTAAAATTAAGTCTTGATTAATTAATTACAGAGTCCAGTAGGCAAGTAACTATCACAGGCCTAAAATCTACATAATATCCTTTTAGTATCCTTGCTTCAAGGACTTTTTTTTATATCAGTTATAGCTTTAGTACAATCACCAAATTCATCTTCAAGTGCAAATGAACACTCATTAGCAGTCTACACTGTGGGCAGCAGAGCTCGCAATTCGAATTTTGGACACGTGGTGCCACTAACCCTGTTCAACACAAGCCGCGACTCGTGGTGCCACTAACCCTGTTCAACACAAGCTGGCGACACGTGGTGCCACTAACCCTGTTCAACACAAGCCGATCCTACATGTGGAACTGTGTCCTGAGTCCTGAATGGCAGTGACCCCAAGTCCGTGGCAGGCACCACAGCACCAGACTCCCTTCGATCAGTGAGGCATATTTCCATATGCAAGGCCGGCTACAGGTGGTGGCACTAACCCTGTACAACACAAGGCACGACACGTGGTGCCACTAACCCTGTTCAACACAAGCCGATCCCACATGTGGAACTGGGTCCTGACTCCTGAATGGCAGTGACCCCAACTTCGTGCCAGCGACCACAGCACCAGACTCCCTTTGATTAGTGAGGCGTATTTGCATATGGAAGGCCGGCGACACGTGGTGCCACTGAACCTGAACTACGCAGGCCGGTGGGGCCACCAACCTATGCACGTGGCTGTGGGCCCTTGCTCACCGCTACCTCTGGCCTACACTGCGGTCAGCAGTGCTCACAATTCAGATACAGTCGCGATTGCAGATGACGCAGTCCAGTAGGCAAGAGACGTTGCTCCCAGTGCGGCCCGTCCGCACCACGCAGCATCACAGGCTCAGACATTCTCAATGCTTCTGGTGCCACTAACTGTGCACCTCAACTCAACGCCACGTTTGCTATGGGCCCTTGCTGACCGCTACCTCTGGCCTACACTGCGGTCATCAGGGCTCACAATTAAAATTAAGTCTTGATTCATTAATTACAGAGTCCAGTAGGCAAGTAACTATCACAGGCCTAAAACCTACATAATATCCTTTTAGTATCCTTGCTTCAAGAACTTTTTTTATATCAGTTATAGCTTTAGTACAATCACCAAATTCATCTTCAAGTGCAAACGAACACTCATTAGCAGTCTACACTGCGGGCAGCAGAGCTCGCAATTCGAATTTTGGACACGTGGTGCCACTAACCCTGTTCAACACAAGCCGCCACACGTGGTGCCACTAACCCTGTTCAACACAAGCCAATCCCACATGTGGAACTGTGTCCTGAGTCCTGAATGGCAGTGACCCCAACTCCGTGAGAGAACCACAGCAGCAGACTCCCTTCGATTAGTGAGGCGTATTTGCATATGGAAGGCCGGCGACACATGGTGCCACTAACCCTGTTCAACACAAGCCAATCCCACATGTGTAACTGTGTCCTGAGTCCTGAATGGCAGTGACCCCAAGTCCGTGGCAGCGACCACAGCACCAGACTCCTTCGATCAGTGAGGCATATTTCCATATGGAAGGCCGGCAACACGTGGTGCCACTAACCCTGTTCAACACAAGCCGATCCCACATGTGGAACTGTGTCCTGAGTCCTGAATGGCAGTGACCCCAACTCCGTGAGAGAACCACAGCAGCAGACTCCCTTCGATTAGTGAGGCGTATTTGCATATGGAAGGCCGGCGACACATGGTGCCACTAAACCTGTTCAACACAAGCCAATCCCACATGTGTAACTGTGTCCTGAGTCCTGAATGGCAGTGACCCCAAGTCTGTGGCAGCGACCACAGCACCAGACTCCCTTCGATCAGTGGGGCATATTTCCATATGGAAGGCCAGCAACACGTGGTGCCACTAACCCTGTTCAACACAAGCCGATCCCACATGTGTAACTGTGTCCTGAGTCCTGAATGGCAGTGACCCCAAGTCTGTGGCAGCGACCACAGCACCAGACTCCCTTCGATTAGTGACGGGTATTTGCATATGGAAGGCCGGCGACACGTGGTGCCACTGAACCTGAACTACGCAGGCCGGTGGGGCCACCAACCTATGCACGTGGCTGTGGGCCCTTGCTCACCGCTACCTCTGGCCTACACTACGGTCAGCAGGCCTCACAATTAAAATTATTTCTTGATTCATTAACTACAGAGTCCAGTAGGCAAGTAACTATCACAGTCCTAAACCCTACATAATATCCTTTTAGTATCCTTGCTACAAGAACTTTTTTTATATCAGTTATAGTTTAGTACAATGACCAAATTCATCTTCAAGTGCAAACGAACACTCATAGCAGTCTACACTGCGGGCAGCAGAGCTTGCAATTCGATTTTTAAATGCTAATTTCTAACAAAAAGATTGTACTCAGAAAATACAACACTTCGTCAGTGTATTCTATACTTATTTCATCTTTTCATGATACGCCTACACTGCAGTCAGTAGGGCTCACAATTAAAATTAAGTATTGATTCATTAATTACAGAGTCCACTAGGCAAGTAACTATCACAGGCCTAAAATCTACGTAATATCCTTTTAGTATCCTTTCTTCAAGAACATTTTTTATATCAGTCATAGCTTTAGTACAATCACCAAATTCATTTTCAAGTGCAAACGAACACTCATTAGCAGTCTACACTGCGGGCAGCAGAGCTCGCAATTCCAACTTTGGACACGTGGTGCCACTAACCCTGTTCAACACAAGCCGCGACACGTGGTGCCACTAACCCTGTTCAACACAAGCCTGCGACATATGGTACCACTAACCCTGTTCAACGCAAGCCGCGACACGTGGTGCCACTAACTCTGTTCAACACAAGCCGCCGACACGTGGTGCCACTAACCCTGTTCAACACAAGCCAATCCCACATGTGGAACTGTGTCCTGAGTCCTGAATGGCAGTGACCCCAAGTCCATGGCAGCGACCACAGCACCAGACTCCCTTTGGTTAGTGAGGCATATTTCCATATGCAAGGCCGGCGACACGTGGTGCCACTAACTCTGTTCAACACAAGCCGCCGACACGTGGTGCCACTAACCCTGTTCAATACAAGCCGATCCCACATGTGGAACTGTATCCTGAGTCCTGAATGGCAGTGACCCCAACTTCGTGGCAGCGACCACAGCACCAGACTCCCTTCAGTTTTATTTGTTGTTGTTTTCTTTAAATAAAATGTTTTATATGTAAACCTATACATGACTAAGATTCTTGTTTGTCCAACCGCACAGGGACACTTCCGGGCCCAAGAAGGTTGTTGGGGGTATGTTGGTAATGTGGGAAGAGGGTGCGTTACCTGCTGATGTGGGGAGAGGCAGCATGAAAGGGGTATCTCTCACAGAAAGAACTCCGATATGTTTTCAGAAATGCCTTGGACAGATGCCAGCTGACGGACTGAATCACAAAATGGTTTTTCAAGGCTTATGTAGTGTGAGTTATGAACAGTTCGCACCCAGGCTCGCAGAGGGACAACTGCGGCCCGTCCGCTCGACTCACACACGCAGTACTACGACCCGTCCGCTCCCAAAGGAACAGCAGCGTAGTACCTCGCAGAGGTACAGGCACAGTAGCGTACTAGCTCGCAAACGTAGAGAGCTGCGAGCCGACGGACTGGCTTCTAACGGCATAGCTGCAAAGTGGTGATGTTGGGCAGACGGAGCGTGAAAGAGTTATCTCGCAGAAACAGAGCTCCGGTATATTAAATTGCCCCTGAAACCTTTCTTTTATATTTTCACTCGATGCGAGAAAGCGCGCTTTCTGGACCAAGACCTTTCTCCCTGCCAAATTTGGCGTAATTCCGTTCAGCAGTTTGACCTGTAGCCTTGTCTAAAGTTTCCTATGGAAAGTCAATTGAGAAAACACGTTTTCACACCCCCCACATAGCTACCTGTCGCAGGCGAACTTGCTGTTGGTGTGCAGGTCAGTGGTCTAGTTGTCAACATGTCACGGCCACTCCCTGAGGGCAGGTTTGCACACACACCACACCCATCCGGCACATGCGTCACAGGCCATGTGACCACGCAAATATAATGGATCCACAACGTCACATCCTTTATTGCCGGTGGTGACTGGATGGCGGACACTCCACGGGTCGCAATCATAAAGACTCATGAAAAGTTGCGAAGAGGGTTAGTCGCACCCTGAGCTCTATGGCCATCAGGGGCCTACTACCACGTGGCGCGGACTTGAGTTCCACAGGGTTATTGCCACCCGAAGCTGATGTGGCCATCAGGGGCCTACCACCACGTGGCGCGGACTTGAGTTGCACAGGGTTGCTGCCACCCGAAGCTAATGGGGCCGTCAGGGGTCTACCACCATGTGGCGCGAACTTGAGTTGCACAGGGTTAGTGCCACCCGAAGCTGATGTGGCCATCAGCGGCCTTCGACCACGTGGCGTGGACTTGAGTTGCACAGGGTTAGTCGCACCCTAAGTTGTATGGCCATCAGCGGCCTACCACCACGTGGCGCTGACTTGCGTTGCACAGGGTTAGCGGCACCAAAAGCTGATGAGGTCTCCGCCATTGATGACTCAGGACTCAGCGACATGTGTGAGATCTGCCGGGCCGCGGAGAAGCTGATGTGGTCTCTGCCATTCATGACTCAGGCCTCAGCGACATCTGTGAGATCTGCCGGGCCGCGGAGCTTTGACGGGCATGTGGAGTGCCCACTGGTAGACACTCCGGTGGCAGCAGGTAATTATTTGGTCATGGATGCGCAGGGGCAGCAGTATCTCTCTCTCTCTCTCTCACTTCCCTCTCTTCACTCTCTCTCTCACTCTCTTCCTTCCTTTTCTTCTCTTTCTCTATCTCCCTTCTCCCTTTCTTACTCCCTTTCTTTCCTTCCCTCTATTTTTCTCTCTGACTTTTTTTTCCTTCTCTGTGTCTCACTCCTTTGATATGCGCATTACACACGTACTTATTTTGTGCTTTATTTTCCAGGCTGTGTCGTCGACATTCATGGTCCCGACAGGAGTCTTCCGCCTTGTTGTTTTGTGTTCAGTTTGTTAAATTTAGTTTTTCCTTTATATATACGTTTACGAAAAAATAAAGTTTGATTAAAAAAATAAAATAATTCAATAAAGTTTTTGGTTGTTACTTAAGTGCTGTGTGACTCTTTCTCGTTCTTATTACTGTTATTTCGTGGTGTCCACCATGGTGTTAAATTTTGGGGCAGTTATCACGGGAATACTGGTGATGTCTGCAGTTTGCACCAGCTTCTGAATAGTGTGTTATATTTATCTCAACTTTAGTTGCATTAAAGTGCTGATAATGAAATGCAGAGTAGGCGTTCCCGTGCAAAAAGACATGAGGTGCACCTTTGCGATTTATTCTAAATACTAAAATCCTGTATTGAATTGCACTGTGGTAGTGGGTGCACTTACAGTGTACACACAAAATCAATGAAGAAATGTCATTGTATTTATATTGGTTGGGAATAGTGGGTCAGGTGCTGGATCTTGACGGGATACACTGCCCAGTTTGTTTATTTTTCTGTACACGAAAAAACCACATCACAACTTTGACAACAACTGCGATGCGAAACAAATTCCGGCGATAAGCCGCGTTAGCACCAGAGATTTTACACCTGTTTTCTGCTGGTGTTAAGCAGGACGACTACCTGCAGCATGAAAGGGAACACAGCCAAGAGCCACACCGAAACACCCACAGGTGCCATACAGTCAATGAGCATGATACACGGATACCCATGAGGTCCACAACACTCATCGCAACAACCCCAGGACTGCCAACGCCCCCCGAACCCGCATCTGAGCAAGTGTGTCCGTGTGGTCATTGTGTTAGCATGATAGGCACCGGCCCTGCAACATCACAGTGTCAGCGGACGTTACCATGTCACCTCAGCGTTAGCAGTGAGCCTGGACATGTAGCTACGCACGCATCCTCCTGCATGCACAAGCGGCGTGTGCTGGTCCGGCATACACCGGTCAGCGCAGGGGTCTGCCTATCCGGCAAGGGGAACGGGGTGTCTCGGACATGTCTGTGTTCAGGAAGTGCGGTAAGTGTGTCTCTGTGTTCTGGTGTGGCCGCCACAAGGGCCGCAGCAGTCGATGTTGTACAGTGGCATGCACCACCTCCAAACTGCAGTCTCACGGTGTGGTTGGAATGCCGCAGGACATGCGCGAATAGGCATTACAATGGTGTGCCGTAGGAGTGCACAGGATACAACAGTGCACCGTACAAAAGTGTGGGGGCTCGTGGGAGGGAGGAGCAGCTGTTTGGCAACGTAACACACAGTGAACCCGCCCATGTGCCACGTGCTGGGCATCTCATCCATGATGACCAGGGTCGCAGACATCCCACAACACCCACGACCGGCCTTTGTACACATCCTGTATGAATGCAGTTGGAGAACTTACTGTAGGGATGAAAGGTTCTTTGTCTGAGCTATCTTGCAGTAGCACATCTGCTGCTCCGAGAAGGAACTTGCAAGTGGCCAGCCCCCCCGACAGATACAATAATATTTGCATCCGTCTCCCACACTACGCACTGCCCGATTTGAGAACAACGAGTACACATCCCACACTCAAGAGTCCTTCGTCGTAGTTAGTGTGCCTGAAATGGCCTTCACACATACTCCCACCACACCCCTGCCCTGCACCCATTGCACACAGACCCGGCTCATTGCACCAAGCTGTGCCATTTCATCCACAAGACTGGCACACAGCAAGCCAGTGCAGCTACAAGCAGAGCCACTGACGCAATGGCAGAGCAACCCGAACACATGGTTGGCTCCATGCACGTCCACCTATACCTTGCACATCTGCTGCATGTCCTGGGTGCACTGCCTTTGGCAGTACTGCGGATCACTTACTGGCTGTGCTTCCGCATTGCGGACGTCACCTGCGTTCAACCTGTATTGCAATGTCGCACGTGCCTATCCGAGTGGTGCATGGACGTGTGCCTCTCCAACGAATGGGTAGCTGACATGGATTACAACAGGTGTGTGCGCCCACTGTTGGCCCACGACCAGGACTGTCATGGTGATGCCCGTTTATGGCATGCATGGATGTTTGGCATGCATGTTGGGAACTGGGCCTGGGAGATTGCACGTGTCGTAGTATGCAGTGAGCAAATTGACCCACTTCCCGATTCTGTTTTGGTGCACTTTGGGTACAGTGGTTGGAGTCAGCACATCTGTCCCAGTCAGCTGATGGATTACGTTGCCGACATGTCAAATATTGTGGCCAACCATCACTCATTAGAGATAGTGGCTTACGCAGCTGCACTCGCGTTCATGGACGAGTGACAAGGTACCTCCAACCACGACTCGATGTGTCACATTGCACGTGTCCCTCCGCATCATTGCACATTGTACATCTGGTCACATGTCCCAAAACAACAGTGGACATGGCTGCATTGGCATCGAATCATGTCCGAAGCGCGGACAACCAACGCTGCTTGACACTGATGTGTGTTGGTGATGGACTACCCCGAGGTGAACATGGACGTCTTCCTATGTTCCTTTTTCAGCCATGCTGCTGCATTTCTCTGCATATCGTGGCACTACTCTTGGCCATACTGACACGCACTTTTTTTTATAAAGTTTCCACATTTTCACTTGTCTCCAAATGTGTAGTGTCTTCATTTGTATGCCAATGTGTATGTCACGGACTCTCTGGCTGCCTGCCATACGTGAATTTCTACCCCATCCGGACTGTGGGTTTGTACTTATGCGTTCTCATGTGCCTGTTTCGTACTGACGCTTTGGGACGCTTATCCACCTCAGGCGAGTGCATTTGTGTCCTGTGTTCGATTGTGCGAATCTTTGTGTTTGGACAACATTGTGTTGGATGTTGGTGTACTCTGCTTCCTATGTGTGTGTGCTGCATTGTGTGTGAGATGTCCCTTCATGTGAGCTTTTGTTCACCCTTCTCCCTTTCCGGCAGTGTGGCTTTCACTTCTATGCTTGTTCAGTGGTGTGATGTTGGCGGGTTGTGTGACTTGTGCTCCTTGTTGGTGTGTTTCATTTTGGCCATGGTTTGTCTATAGTTGTGCTGTACTTAATTGTGCATGTGTACCATTGTGGCCATCTTCCCCCGTCCCCCCACTCCCTGCTTCTTCCTCTTCCTGGTGATGTTGTGTCTGTAATTTTGTTGCTCCACACGTAAATACATTTAATGAACAAATTAGAATAGTTCCTTGATTCTTTTAGGTTTCAAAACTTCTCTCTATTGTTTTTTTAATTTTTTTTCCATATAAACAGTTTTTTAAATATTCAAGGACACATAGAAGTCAGAAGTGCAACGTATTCTATCCACACACTTTCTAGAACATTCTACAACACGTGCAGGTTAAAAGTTCATCAATTTTTTTAATCTAACGATATTTTTTTGCAACATTTTCTAGAACATTTAACGGCACGTGCAGGTTAAAAGTTCACGACTGTTTTAAGTTCGAACAATGCCTTCCAAATGCAAGTAGCAGGTGTGGTTGAGTTGAGCAAATTTTATCCTATGATATGTACTCCACGTTTAAACTGCTTTTTCTTAACTAATCACAAAGATGCTTTTCCACCAAACGAATGTGCACCCTACTTTTAAAAAACAATGCTTTTCATCTCCCAATCAGGTATCATTCTGTATGGCAAAAAAAGTAGTTCCCCATCTTTAAACATATCTCTTATTCTACGAACGGACTGCATGAGCTACAGACATCTATCCATTCCTCCCAGCCATACCTTCAAAATGCTAGTGTGGATCGTAGGACATAGCTATGTTTTCTGTTGCAAGAGGTATGCAGAACAGAGACATATTGACTTAGACCTAGGTTTACAAAATGTGGACATTAAATGGTTTGGACAAAGAGGATTGAAGTGGCACCAATTGTTGCCTTTGGTTAAAACCTGTTTGCATCTCCAACACCCTGACCTCATGATTGTGCACTGTGGTGGAAACGACCTAGGCACATTGACTGGGGTAGGTTTGGAAATGCTAATGAAGGACACCTTTCGACAATTGATATTGCTTTTGCCTCAAACTGTCTTTGTATATTCCAATATATGCCAAAGACAGAAGTGGAAATGGTCAAACCAATTTTGTCCTCAGATTGAAAAATCTAGGAAGAATGTCAACAAAGCTGTGTCTGCATACCTCAGAGACCATAGAATGGGGTCGATCTACAACAATAACATACGTTTTCATATGGCTGATATCTACAGAAGTGATGGAGTACACTTCACAGATCAGGGAAATCGAGTTTTTCTGAATAACCTGAAGCTGTGCATCCGCACTTATATGTAGCTCCAACTAATAAACACAAGGGCTCTTTTTAGAGCCGCCTTATATTCCCAATATCGGTTCGCAGAGTGACAGCTGTGATCCGGCTAGCCCAGGGAGACCTGCGGGCCGTCGAGCAGCCTCGCAGAGGGACACCTGCGGCCCGTGGGCTCAGCTCTCACAGGGAGAGCTACGGGCCATCGGCTCGGCTAGCACAGTGTGACCTACGGGCTGTCTGCTCGCAAACGCACACCAGCGTGCTGGCTCACAGAGGGAGAGCTCCGGTCTAACTCGCAAAGGGACACCAATGGGCCAACCGCCCTGCTAGCAGACACACACCTATCACCTAACAGACTCACTCGGACATGTACAGCTAGGGACACGACGGCTCGCAGACGCACAGCTGCAAGCCGACGGACTGCTACTGTTTTATGCTTTAGGGTAGTACAGTGGTGTTTGGGTAGTGTAGGGGGTTGTGCTGGGGGTAGTATTTTAGGGTTTAGGGTAGTGCAGTGGTGTTTGGGTAGGGGGTCGTGCTGGGGGTAGATTTAGGGTTTAGGGTAGTGCACTGGTGTTTGGGTAGTGTAGGGGATCGTGCTGGGGTAGTGTTTTCGAGTTTACGACAGTGCAGTGGTGTTTGGGTAGTCTTTGGGTAGTGTAGGGGTCGTGCCGACAGACTGACTCATAGAGCTCCGAGCCGACGGACGGGCTTCTAAAGACATAGCCGCGACCTGGTGATATGAGGAGAGGCAGCTTGAAAGGCATATCTCACACAGACACAGATGCCAGTGTTGCCTCGCAGAGGTAAAACTACGAACCCGATGGCTTCTACACGGAGAGATGCGAGCTGACGGAGTAAATCACAAAATGGCTGCCAACACTTTCTGGTTTCAACCATTCACAGCCAATAAGCCGCAAGCTGCTGCTTGTAACCCCTCAGCCAATCACATGTCAGAGTTCTCAAATATCGATATCTGTAAAATTTGATATTTCTCAAAAACTACTGAACGGATTTACACCATTTAAACAAAAGCGTGCTTTCTGGACCATCACCTTTCTCCCTGCCAAATTTGGCGTAATTCCGTTCAGCAGTTTCACCTGTAGTCTTCTGTAAAGTTTTGTATGGAAATTGCATGGAGAAAACACGTTTTAGGACCCTCTTTTTCTCAGTCCCTCCTACACCATTCACCCCCAAACTTTCAATATAAGAGCTAATCCAAAAAAGAGAAACTTTTGGATAATTTCATAAAGATTCGTCAAACGACGCCAAAGTAACAAGCACATACAAGGCTTCAGAAGGGGGGCCGCGTAACCCCCTCACAACATAAGTGAAGCCCCGGGGCTGCGCGGACCCCAGCGGCCCCCCGCCACCCCTGCGAGCCCCTGCTATTATTTTTTAAGAAATACCCCCGCAACCTAGCCCACCCAAGGGCCTCATTAAAATAAAACGCGAGAACCCGCGACCCCAGCGAATTTTTGCTGATTTTTATTTATTTTTAAATGATTTTTGGGCCCTGGGGTCCTCCTGGGACCCCTGAGCAGACCTAGTGGGTCAGGGTTTTTCTACCCTGCCCCCTTCTCTTGTTTTATACCTTTGTTTCTCCGTTTTCGGGTGACTCGCTTCTACCGAGCCACAAGATGGCTGACAACACTTCCTGGTTTGGAGTGCTAGCAGCCAATCACAGTGAAGCTCGCGCACGCGACTTAGGCTCCGCCCAGATATCGAAACTTTTATTTTTCTAATTTCTCAGCAACTACAGAACGGATTTACACCATTTTTAAAAAGGTCGCTTTCTGACCCAAGCACTACCTTTCTACCAAATTTGGAGTAATTCCATTCAGTAGTTTCGGCTGTAGCCCTGCACAAAGTTTCCTATGGGAAATTGATTTTTTGAATTTCTCAAAAACTACTGAACGGATTTACACCATTTAAAAAAAAAGGTCGCTTTCTGAACCAAGCTCTACCGTTTTGCCAAATTTGGGGTAATTCCATTCAGCAGTTCGAGCTGTCCCTTATCTGACGTGTGCTCTGGGTGCAGAAGACGGGCCATTCTCAATACGTCATATCCATGCCCAAACGTGGCTAACTTAGAAAAAAGACCCTTCGCTCTTGGGATTTTCCCTAGCACAGGATTATTGATTTCTCCAAGGTCTCATTAAATATGCATGAACCACTATTTCCCAAGGGTTCATTCCTGACGTCTTCCTCTGACCGACTGTGCGTCAATACTAACATTCCAACGCACATATCCGGTATAAATACACCTCCCTTTGCCCAAGCAAACTAGAGAGGACGAGACTTCCATGCCGCCACTCTGACCTGAGACGCTGCAACTTGCATCATGCCACAGCTCCAGCTGGCAGAGGTCCATCCACCCATCCTGGGGTGTCCAGCTCAACACCAGGATGAAGTCCCACTAAGGTAATGGGGTTAGACTAAATCCTAGGGGGATTCTTGGCTCTCTAAGACCTACACACATGCTAGGTACACTTAGGTACATCTAGTTAGGCATCATAGGGGTATAGGCTTTATCTTAATGCATTCTGCATTTCATGTATGGGTTCATTACTATTGCACAATGGTAAAACTGTACCATGCATTTTTATTTAACTGCACTGCTGGCCATATTTCTCTGCTACTGTCCAACAGTTGTCGCAGCACCTATAACCAGTACTAGAACAACAACTGTGCAATAAATTTTATTGTAAACACACCCGACTGTTTCTTCTATGTACTTCTCTGAGATGAGTGACTGAATGAAAAGTAGTATATTGTTTCCACGGTCCTGAGGGATCAGGGTTTTATGTTATGTGGTTGCCAGAAACTATTCCCTTCTTGTCTTCAAGAAGTTTCTAGCGGCCTCTGAGCTAGCTGGCACAGGTAATTAAGTTTAATATAATCGATAGGGACATACCGACCTTAGTCCTATGTCAAACCTATAGGTTATATTATTCCAATGCGCAGAGCCTATTAGGGAAATAGGAACTACACTACATGGCGCCCAAACGTGAATTTGGCACTTATTTAACAGTAGAATCTGAGTAGTTCAGTCATGCTTATTCTCAGAGACCCCTACTCACAAAACGCCAGAGACGTCTGGAGTGGGTAGGCACAAAATTCCGCCACAGCTGAGTAGGCAGTCTTCCTATGTATTGGCTGTAGGTTAATCAAGCTTGAAGGAAAAAGTTCCCGAACAATTGTGCCTTTTAAAACCTTATCTTAAAACCCTTTTCTAGGACATTTTGTTTTCACAACACAATGTCTGTCGAGGCAGCTGCTCCTGTCACTGGGACACAGGTCTCAAACGACGAAGAGGAAGCAAATGCAATACATTTTGCACCCAAAATCAGGCATACACTCACACAAAAAACCCTCAGACATGGTTTAACAGACCGAGAGGGTACAGTGATATTAATAGAGGCACACAAAGATTATCAAACAGATGTGTTCTGTTCTTGGGTTACATTCCCAGCAGTAAATGCAACAACTCAGACTTTTCATTCTTACATACATGAAAAAGTCCCAGCGGTCTACACTCCGTTCGAGGAGATTAAGATTCCGCACACTAACCAGGACCACAATTTCTGGTTTAAAGGCGCCCTACAACAAATAAATAAAACCAGGTTCGGTCCACTAGGTAGACCAGGAGCTACATGGCCAATATTAGCTGGCTACACACCACATCCTGACATTGATATAATGCCATAAGATGCACTGCTCCTACAACACAAAAAGTTGGTAACACTCTTAAAGAGCCATGACGCAACTCGTCATGAGGACACTTGGTGTCCAGCCCACAGTAGCTACAAATAACACAGCTCCAACACAGAGCACCGCTACTAAAATCACTCCACAAACATTACACACAGTAATGGGCAAACTGCCCACAAAATGTGAACAGATTCCTTTCTGGGTAGCTCAGAAAATTATCCAGTTAGAAGCAGTATTTCCAAATACTACACCATTTGAAAGCATATAATGCTAACACTCTGCTTGCCCATGGGGATCACACCACAGTTAGAGGACTACACCACTTGGGGTACAGTCTTTGCTGCCATAGATACCAGGACTCATGGTATTCCTTCCTTAGCAGTAATTCCTGATGTCTTACGACAGATACAGAACAAGTATGGAGCTGAACCAGCTCTGACCTTAGGTATGAAATTACTAGGTAACTACGACCAAGTATAAAAAATAATACTAGCTAACATTAAAGGGGAAGCAGCTTCAGTGGCGATCCGCCAACACCTAAGAGAGGTCAGTCTTATAGACCAACCACAAGAACTTCCCAAAATAATTGAAACTGCATATGCAGAACTGGGAAGGGACAGTTTGGGTGGGAAAGCTTTTAAAACCACAGCTAATGGGCAGTCCTGAGAAGGACAATTCTAAGCAGACACCTACTTCTTCTAAAAAGAAGTGGGATAATAATAAAAAACAATTTTTCAGAAAAGATTCTCAGTCCCGAGGTATGTCTCCTCAACAGGAGCCCTCTGCAAAGAGGTATAACCTTAGGATTAGGGATAATATCAGGAAACCTGACAGGTATCAGGATACTGATACACATTCCTCTCGACAAAAATACAGGGAGAGAAGGAAAGTCAGCACACAAAGAAGAGCGCAAGCAGTCCAGGGACAAGCACGCTCAGGACTCTTCTAAAACAGAAGACAAGCCACAATCCAAACATCAATTTAAAAAGAAGAAAGTTGCAGGTCTCAAAGTTAGACATGCACAGAATCCTAAGGACTCAAATTCTGAACGGGGAATGGGCTCAGATAGTGCTAGACAGCGCGGCAGAAGTAACAATAGCTAGCCAGAACCTGAAGGAATTTCTGGACAGCAAAAGTGAATGATTACATCACGGTGGAAACACCAGACAAAAGGATGAGCGTCCCACACAAGTTATATGAAATAACACTCCGCAAGGAGGAGGACAAACACAGAAAAGTAAAAGGTCTCTTTGCAAAGAACCTATTGTCTGGTTTTGACATACTGTTAGCAGAACAAGATTAGCCGCCAGCATTAGTCAGGGAGCGCCCAAAGGGAGAAAGTATATTTTTCCTGCATTTTCCAACCATGTTCCAGTTCACCTTAAACATACATATGCACGGGAGTGGGCAGTAGCCCAAGCTCCAGCATTGTATAAAAATCACGCTGGATGGGATGATGCCTCAACCCACCACGTGATCTCGTTAATAGTTTCACCACATGCTCAAAGACAATATCCTATTTAAGCAAGAAGCTAAAAACACAGGTCAGGAAGATCTTAGATCAACTTGTATACCAGGAGATCATTGAAAAATGCACTTCACAAATGAACAATACCTTGTTTCACTTATCAAAACATGATAATACATTTCGTCTAGTTTTTATTTACAGACACTTGAACACTTGCACATAGACATATGCTGTCCAACATGCAGATAGTGCCGCATTAATGAATAACATTATGCGGGAAAAATACAAAACGACACTTGTTGTCTCAAATGGATTTTTCTGTCAAACTATAGCACCTGAAAACAGGTACCTAACAGCATTTAGTATATGAGAGTCCCAGCGACAATTTTTTGTCATCTCCCCCATGAGTATAAGAACAGCTCAGGGGTATTTTCTGAAAGAGTTACTGAATGGCTAAAGTACTTTGATGACGAAGCGTTGTCCTATTTGGATGATAATTATCTAACGGACGACCTACTGGGGAAACACTTGACCAGGCTGAGCACCATTATTATGGGATTAGCCTCTGGGGGCTACAAATTTAATTTTAAGAAATCAAAAATTGCCCACCTCTGTGTCCTATTTTTGGGATACTAGTTTTCAAGTGAAGGGAAAAGCCTGGCAGCTAACTTTTTAGAAAAGTGTGCGCTGCTCCAGCCTCCAAAGACATTAAAACAACTTCCAATCAGTACTGGGATTCCTAGATTTTGGCAGAACATACATTTTTGATTTCGCAGAGAGAGTAAAACCTTTCTACGACCTTTTTCAAACCTGACTTTTCAGTCAAACACTGGACACAAGAACACACCAATATTCTTTGTTCACTCCAGGAAGATATTATTGCTTCCAAACACATACACACACGTGTAAACTTGCACCACTTGGTACTCAGTATCATTTATGGTCAATGTGGGTACACTTATTAAACCTTTAATGAGGGTGAAACTGTACCAATCGCATACAAATCTCATCTGTACACAAACACAGAAATGAGTTTTAATTCAACAGGAGAAAATTCTGACAACCATTCAGACTGCTGTAGCAAAAGAAAGAGCACTGGCTAATGGGATGATGCATTATTGTCGTCACCCCAGTACCGGGGCTAGCATTCCTAATGCCAAAGCCTTACATCCAGAAGGGATACAAAGGGCTAATTCTTTTGCTACATCAGACTTTGAATCCAGATTTGATCCAAGTTTAAAAACATAGGCATTCCTGCAAATATGAGAAAGAACATCATCTACCAAATGAAATCTTGCCTCTAGACCAGTATGAATTTTTAAAAATTTACACTGATGGGTCTGCCCCACCGGCCGCCTTTGTTAAAGAACAGATGCTGGATGGCAAGTTCCGTCCTCAATGCACCCAAAAACTACCTCTAGGTAATAGCACGGCTCGGTTGGCAGCTTTAAAAGCCCTGATACTTGCACTTGTAAACACGGATCGCAAATTCCCCACACTTATAGTGTGCGATTCCTTTTACTGTGTGCAATCATGTAATACATATTTACACCATTGGGAACAAAATGGGTTTAAAGATGAAAAAGGTGGCATAATTAAACACAAAAATTATGGGAACAGGTAGTGGAGTTGAAAAATAAGACCTCCAAACAAAAACTCACGTGATTAACACACTGAGTCATCAACGTGATGGCGTGCACGTTGCAGGAAATTCATTGGCTGTAGAAGCCACATAGGGGGCTGTTCACATAGCTTCCTTAGCTGCGCACACTCGTTCAACAACGAGAATATACGGTTACAATATGGTGGCTGTAATTGCTTCACGCAAAGGCAGCACAGCAGTGCCTAAGAAATTTCCACTTATATACTCCTACAAGTTAGGTGCAAACAACATTCCATATGCTCAGATTCCTGGAGTGGGGGATAGAGTATTTCCAAATATGGATAGTAGGCAGGAATTAATCATTTAAAGCACACAAGGGCTTGGGCTCCGCACATTCAGGGGTAATAGCTACTATTTCTTCATTGCAAACAGTGCTATTGGTGGCCAGGGTTCAGAAGTCAGACTATTGGCTTTGTCTTGAACTGCAAAATCTGCAAACAAATGCCAGGCTACACCATCACAAGACCCGCGCAGGTCCCATTGCTAGACAGCATCAGACTGTCCACTTGATCGTGTCATGTAACAGGACCACTGTGGCCCCTCAAATTTTGAGGTGGCTTAAAAATATATCTTGGTGGCAGTGGATCCGTGCTCAAGTTTCCTATAGGTATGGCCTTAGCGCTCAGCTGACGCTCAAAACTGTTATAAAAAGATTTGCGAGTCCATAACAGGAGATACGCAATCAACGTTACACCCTGACTATGGCTCCACGCTTAGCTCTCGGGCTGACAAAGAGGCCATGGAAGGGATGGACGTAATATTGCGGTACTCCTCTCCAATGCCATCCTGAGGGAATTTAGGTAGAGGAAAGGAAGGACTGGGGCATAGAGCAATCTTTAACAGCTAGGGTATTAGGCGGGGCGCTAGTAAGGTCAAACACTTATATGGATTCAGGGGGCAATACACACCCAGCCAAGAAGCTCTCTAGGAGGTCTGACTCCATTTACGTATGTGGGAACCTGATCATAAATGTGAAGGCACAGTGGCGGATGAAAACCATTCTGTATCTATGATCGTTTGGTTGTTTTGCAGGAACTAAAGGAAACAAAGAAACAAACAAAGATTCTGTCAAAGTGAAACAGGCCGCCACTGGGAAGTCAAGGTAATCACGGCAAGACCTGTCTGAATCCCAAAAGTCGGGGATCTGGGCAGAGAGAGATAAAGATCGTGGACACAAAGGAATTTGGCCCCACATACAGGAAAACCTGTGCCATTCCTTGAAGTGAAAGGAACAAGAACTGTACTTTTGCCGCATCTTGCCGTGAAAAAGGAAAACAGATTCATTTTAAATAAAAGAATCAACCACAAACTATGTGGCCAATACTGAGCAGTAGGCCTCGTGAACTCCACAGTAGTAGACGTCCCTCTCACTACTATTCAAGAACTTCAAACTGAAAAGCTCATCACGTTTGAGAAATCAAATCCATGGAGTGGGGAACTATGCAACAATGCAATGGAACTAGTTCTCCTTGAACCAACCTTTCAAATTCAAAAAAAGTCAAGACAACACTCAAGTTGCAATTTGGCCAAAAACAAATGTGTACACCAACGTTTTTCAACAAAAACATCAAATAATAAAAGCTTCAACGTTTTTCAACAAAAACATCAAATAATAAAAGCTTCAACGTTTTTCAACAAAAGCATCAAATAATAAAAGCTTCAACGTTTTTCAACAAAAAAATCAAATAATGAATGCATCAACGTTTTTCAACAGAAGCAACAACTAATACATGCTTCAATGTTTTTCAAGAAAAACATAAAATATTAACTTCACCATCTGAAAGTTTTTCAGCAAAGACATCAACTATTAATTTCAACATTTCAAACGTTTTTCAACAAAAACAGTAGAAATAACTTCAACTAAACACGATGCAATTTCAACAATTAATCATACTGGCTATTTCATTAACTGTGATACGTTTTCCATGGCTCCATGGAACAGGAAACGAAGCCTGCCAAAAACAAACAATAAACATACAAGTACGAACTTTTGAAACTTTTTTTTCCTTTTCCAAAAAGATACAGACCTGGCTTCACCATGGGTAGAACTATGGAGTATTTCTGGGTTCATCTTTTTCTGTTCTGGCTTTGCTTAGAGCTAGCTTTTAGTATGACTTTTAGTGGACACTTTCTACAACACAGGATCAACATAGAACTGAAGCCACATCCATTTTAAATTCAAATGCAAAAGAGACTTATAAATGTATTCGGCCTGAACAAGCCTTTGTATTCTAAATGATGTATTTAATCATCCGGTTTTTAATTCTGATTAATGTATTTTGAACTTTCATTCACTTTCATTCATTTTATCATTCATTCAGTGATGAGTACATTTTTCTGAAAATTGGGTTACTGATACAGTGAATAATATGCTTTCTGTTTTAGGAATAATTGCTACATTTTCAGATCATGAAATGTTAGAGATTTATTCTTATTGTGACGCTTTATACCTGTTACCTTCATTAAGGTTATCAACTCCTACACAATTGTAATGCATCTAATAATGTGGTTGTTTAAACACCAGTAGGAACGTTGCCAAACACCACCAAACACCATCACACGGGGTGGAATAGTTGACATACATCAGCAGGGGCGACATTAGATGCCATTTACAAAACAATAGGACAGACCCAGTTAGGAAAGTATGATGGTTTGGCCCTTTGACACAAATACCTGTCACAAAAATGATTCCTGAACATCACCAAGGGACTCAGTATATACAAGCCAAACCTACGTTATGTACAGATAACATCCAGAGGTAGTGAAATCCTACAAGTGTAGGGAAGTTGTGCCCTTTTTGGCTAGAAGCCCCAAACACTGACAGTAGTGAAACAAAAGTTTCCTTTATAAAGTTCAAATGCTTTGAGCAATCTGAAAACCATGCTTGTGCAGCACTTTTATTTTTGATTTTCACATCAGCTAAAGAAATATTTTTCTCTTTTTGCAAAATAGCACTCTTAAATACAGACTGCCCCTCTTTTCTTTTTGATACATTTTATCTTTCACACACAAGCAGTGTGGTGCACCTTGGGAACACCTTGCAAACAAGAACCATGCTTTTCATGGATTCTAATATTTAAAAGACCAGTCTGAAAAGACTGCAACTTACCTGTTCTCTGATGCTTGGATTTTTCAGTGGAGAATGCGTGATCATCATCTGTCTGACACTTCCAAAGGAAACGCCAGCGGCATTTACCACCAGGCTGGAACTGCTGAAGTCCCATGCTTGGCGTATTCCCATCAAACCCATGCATTCCTTGCAAATCCAAGGTATCGATTACAGCACCGGCTGCCTCAGAACCAGCAACTGGCAGCACTGCTCATTCTGTGCTCCCACAACGAATCTGCGAGGTATTACAGAAATGTTATGTCTCTCAGCCTCTTGTTATCTCTCATTTTGCTAAAACATGTCCTGAAACACATTTTTTCTCTTGTTGTTTCAACTATGACCGAGTGCTTGGAGCTTCCCTCTAAAAGTGACCTTTTTTTTCTTTTTTTTTTCTTCTAAAGAAAGCATGGTCTTCTGAACAGCTTGTAAGAGTTTTCAATTTTATAAACAGGAACTTTTATAAGTCACTGCTCACTCTAAAAGAATATTTTTTAATGACACTATAGATTTTTCCTGTCTCCTCAGAGTCTATAGTAATTTTACATATTTAACAGCTGCTATTTTTTCAGCTCATGAACAACACTCTCATGCAACTACCTGCCAATCATATGCAAATGCCTATTTTAGTCACGTAGTTTGCTTTTAATGGGTTAGTCACGATTGTCCATAGATAGGAGTGGGTGTTATGTGCTGGATTGAGGGCCTAACATAGGTGCGCTGTTTCAGAGGCTCAAATCCTTCGTGCCACAGAGACAGGCAGGACCTTTCCCCTACATTGGCCCTCCCTTTACAAATAACGAGCAACAGAGTCTGTCCCTTATCTGACGTGTGCTCTGGGTGCAGAAGACGGGCCATTCTCAATACGTCATATCCATGCCCAAACGTGGCTAACTTAGAAAAAAGACCCTTCGCTCTTGGGATTTTCCCTAGCACAGGATTATTGATTTCTCCAAGGTCTCATTAAATATGCATGAACCACTATTTCCCAAGGGTTCATTCCTGACGTCTTCCTCTGACCGACTGTGCGTCAATACTAACATTCCAACGCACATATCCGGTATAAATACACCTCCCTTTGCCCAAGCAAACTAGAGAGGACGAGACTTCCATGCCGCCACTCTGACCTGAGACGCTGCAACTTGCATCATGCCACAGCTCCAGCTGGCAGAGGTCCATCCACCCATCCTGGGGTGTCCAGCTCAACACCAGGATGAAGTCCCACTAAGGTAATGGGGTTAGACTAAATCCTACGGGGGATTCTTGGCTCTCTAAGACCTACACACATGCTAGGTACACTTAGGTACATCTAGTTAGGCATCATAGGGGTATAGGCTTTATCTTAATGCATTCTGCATTTCATGTATGGGTTCATTACTATTGCACAATGGTAAAACTGTACCATGCATTTTTATTTAACTGCACTGCTGGCCATATTTCTCTGCTACTGTCCAACAGTTGTCGCAGCACCTATAACCAGTACTAGAACAACAACTGTGCAATAAATTTTATTGTAAACACACCCGACTGTTTCTTCTATGTACTTCTCTGAGATGAGTGACTGAATGAAAAGTAGTATATTGTTTCCACGGTCCTGAGGGATCAGGGTTTTATGTTATGTGGTTGCCAGAAACTATTCCCTTCTTGTCTTCAAGAAGTTTCTAGCGGCCTCTGAGCTAGCTGGCACAGGTAATTAAGTTTAATATAATCGATAGGGACATATCGACCTTAGTCCTATGTCAAACCTATAGGTTATATTATTCCAATGCGCAGAGCCTATTAGGGAAATAGGAACTACACTACAATGCAGTGTTATAGAGTACAATGGAATCAAGTGGCATAGAGTGGAGTGGTGTACGGTGGAGTAGTGGAGTACAGTGCCATAAAGTAGAGTGGAGTAAATTGGGGTGCAGTGGCATACAAAGAGTTGTATACAGTGTTGTATAGTAGACTAGAGTATCGTAGAGCGGCTCAGAGTGGAGTATATTGTTGTACAGTGGCCTACAGTATGATACAGTGCTATAAAGTGGAGTGTAGGGGTATAGACAGGAGTAAAGTTTCAGATAGCAGCATACAGGGTAGTGGAGTGTTGTAGAGTGGAATTGGATAGAGTGCTGTAGCTTTTCAAACAGTGGAGCTACGTAGAGTGGATTGTTGTATAGTAGCGTAGAGTGAGATGAAGTCTTGTTCAGTGGAGTAGAGTCGAGTGGAGTGGTGTACCATAGTGTGGAGTAAAGTATAATAGAGTGTATTGGTGTGTCGTATAGTAGAGAGGCATGGAGTGGTATGTAGTGGCATAGTGTAGGTAGTAAACTGTTATAAACGGAAGTGGGGTCTCGTACAGTAGACTGGAGTGCTGTGTGATATAGAAAAGTGCTGTTTAGTGGAAGAGAGTTGTACAACGGAGTGTACAGGTATAGAGTGGAGTATAGCGGTGGATAGTTAAGTATGTGGGGATAGAGTGGTGTTGAATGTTGTACACTTTTATTGAGTGGAGTTACATATAGTGGAGGAGAGTGCCATACAGTGGATTGGCATAGAGTGAATTACCTTAAAATGGAGTAGCATTCTGTGGACTAGCCTACAGTGGAATACAGTACCGTGAAGTATAAAGGAGTGGAGTGGCATAGAGTGGAATAGTGTAGAGTGGAGTGGTGTACAGTGGAGTAGGGTACAGTGGATTGGCGTTGGGTGGGGTGGTGTACATTGAAGTGGCATAGCATAGAGTCGTCGAAACTGTTATAAATTGGAGTGGCGTCTCATACAGTAGAGTGAAGTCCTGTGTCGTACAGTGTTGGAAACTGTTGTAGAGTGTTGTACAACAGAGTATACAGGCATAGAGTTGAGTACAAATTTAGAAAGTGGAATGTTCAGGGAAAGCGTGGAGTAGAGTCTAATAGAAAGAGTGTAGTAGAGTTTTCTAGAGTGGAATTATATAGAGTGGAGGAGAGTACACTGGAGTGGCATAGTTTGGAGTAGAGTACAGTAGAGTGGCATACAGTGGAATAGCATAGAGTTGAGTGGTGCACAGTGGCGTGGCGTAGAGTGTAATAGCATACAGTGCAGTGGTGTATGGTGAAGTGGTGTAGACTGGAGTCGGGTAGAGTGTAATAGCATGCAGTGGAGTGGTGTACAGTGGGGTGAAATCCAATGGAACAATGCAGAATGGAGAGGCCTGGAGTGGCAGAAACTAGAGTTGCATAGAGTGGAGTAGCATACAGTGTAGTGGAGTACAGTGAAGTGGTGTAGACTGGAGTCGCATAGAGTGTAATAGCATGCAGTGGAGTGGTGTACAGTGGGGTGAAATCCAATTGAACAGTGCAGAATGGAGAGGCGTGGAGTGGTTATATACTAGAGTGGCATAGTGTAGAGTAGCGGACATTGTAGTGGCATACAGTGAAATAGCATACAGTGAAGTAGCATACAGTAGAATAGCATAGAGTAGAGGGGCGTACAGTGGAATGACTTAGAGTGGAATAGCATATACTAGAGTAGCGTATAGCCCGGGGTGGGGGCTGCGAACATTGAAGTGGCATAGAGTGTAGCTGTGTACAGTGTAATCGTGTAAAGTGGACTGGCCTAGAGTGGAGTGGTGTCCAGTGTAATATCATAGACTGCAGTGGCGTGGAGTGGCATACAGTGGAGTGGCATACAGCAGAGTGGTGTAGACTGGAGTGGCATACAGTGGAGTGGGGTGGAGAGTAATACCATACAGTTTAGTGGCATACATTTCAGTATAATCCATTGGAAAGTGTAGAATGAAGTGACTTAGAGTAGAGTGCCATACACTGGAATGATGTAGAGTGAAGTAGAGTACAGTGGAGTGCCACACAGTGGAATAATGTACAGTTGAGTATAGTAGAGTGGAGTGGCATACAGTGGAATAGCTTATAATGGAGTGGCATACAGTAGAATGGGGTAGAGTGGAATAGCGTACAGTGCAGTAGCATCCAGTGGAGTGGCGTAGAGTGGAGTGTCATACAGAGGAATGACGTAGACTGAAGTGCCATAGAGTGGAGGTGTGTAGAGTGTAAGAGCATAGAGTGTAGTGGCATACAGTGTAGTTGCACACAGTGTAAGAGCATAGATTGGAGTGATGTAGAGTAGAACCTCATACAGTGGAAAGGGGTAGAATGGAGTGGCGTAGACTGCAATAGCATATAGTGGAGTGGAGTACTGTGGTGTGGCATAGTGTATGTGTATATGTAAACTTTAGAAGCAATGTAGATTATGGTGTGCAGAGTAATGCAAAATAGAGAATTGTGCTGCCTTGTTTTTCTCCAGAATTACAAGTCAATGCATGGTGGCCTTGCATTGCTTTGTAAATATGACTTATGTATTGTGTTGCAACTTTGAAGTGTACCATTGTACATGGCGCTGACAAGCCAATATATAATTGGGTAATGGCTATGTTTAGAGATTGAAAATTGTTCTGTATTTGTTTATTGGTTTACATAATCATGTGACCATAAAAGTGTCTTTTAGTTGTTCATGTAGTCATTCTTAAACTTTACATATGCAGTCTATTTTCATTTTTGGGCTTCCTTGCTATTTTTAGTAGGATTGTGCTATACATGAAGCCCAAAGTGAATAAAAGACAATCATTATTGTTGGTATGAAAACTGAAAATGATTATTTTTTCTAGCGGCCAGTTATCATGTACTCAAAAAAGCAGGTTGTGTAGCTCACTGCTAGGTCAATATTTAGGTTTCGCCTGCACAGCGCTTGCTCTGTGCTTGTGAAATCTATTGTTTTTAATATATTTTAACCCCTTCGGTGCATCGGACGGCCCGGGGCCGTCCAACGCACTAGTGCTCATGTGCGTCGGACGGCCCCCAGCCGTCCTCGCACATGGCACAGGGAATCCCTCTGGTGCGGGCACCAGAGGGATTCCCTTGACCCCCCAACAGCCTCGGGAGCTGGGGAAGAGCTTCCCCAGCTCCCGAGGCTGCATGCACGATTTCCCTGAAATGACGATCAGCGCGCACGTACCATTTTTCACGGAAGACTTTGGGGAATGCGGGGTGGGTGGAATTTTGTGGATCCACGCAGATTCCAGAACTTTCCACCACAGAAATGTGAGGAAAATGTGTTTTTCTTTTACAAATTTTTAGGTTTGCAAGGGATTCTGGGTAACCGAACCTGGTGAGAGCCAGACAAGTCACCCCATTCTCGATTCCCCTTGATGTCTAGGTTTCAAAAATGTATAGGTTTGCTAGGTTTCCCTAGGTGCCGGCAGAGCTAGGGTTCAAAATCTACAGCTAGGCACTTTGCAAAAAAATGGTCCGTTTTCACTGTGAAAATGTGGTGTGTCCATGTTGCGTTTTGGGCCGTTTCCTGTCGCGGGCACTAGGCCTACCCACAGAAGTGAGGTACCATTTTTCTCGGAAGACTTTGGCAAACGTGGGGTGGGTGGAATTTTGTGGATCCACGCAGATTCCAGAACTTTACACCACAGAAATTTGAGGAAAATGTGGTTTTTTTGACAAATTTGAAGGTTTGCAAGGGATTCTGGGTAACAGAACCTGGTGAGAGCCAGTCAAGTCACCCCATTCTGGATTCCCCTGGGTGTCTAGTTTTCAAAATTGTATAGGCTTGCTAGGTTTCCCTAGCTGCTGGCAGAGTTAGGGTTCAAAATCTACAGCTAGGCACTTTGCAAAAAAAGGGTCCATTTTCCCTGTGAAAATGTGGTGTGTCCGCATTGCGTTTTGGGCCGTTTCCTGTCACGGGCACTAGGCCTACCCACAGAAGTGAGGTACCATTTTTGTCTGACGACTTTGGGGAACGTGGGGTGGGTGGAATTTTGTGGATCCATGCAGATTCCAGAACTTTCCATCACAGAAATGTGAGGTAAATGTGGGTTTTTTGACAAATGTTTAGGTTTGCAAGGGATTCTGGGTAACAGAACCTGGTGAGAGCCAGTCAAGTCACCCCATCCTGGATTCCCCTGGGTGTCTAGTTTTTACAAATGTATAGGTTTGCTAGGTTTCCCTAGGTGCTGGCAGAGTTAGGGTTAAAAATCTACAGCTAGGCACTTTGCAAAAAAAGGGTCCGTTTTCACTGTGAAAATGTGGTGTGTCCACGTTGCGTTTTGGGCCGTTTCCTGTTGCGGGCACTAGGCCTACCCACAGAAGTGAGGTACCATTTTTCTCGGAAGACTTTGGGAATGTGGGGTGGGTGGAATTTTGTGGATCCACGCAGATTCCAGAACTTTCCACCACAGAAATGTGAGGAAAATGTGTTTTTTTTTACAACTTTTGAGGTTTGCAAGGGATTCTGGGTAACAGAACCTGGCAAGAGTCAGACAAGTCACCCCATCCTGGATTCCCCTGGGTGTATAGTTTTCAAAAATGTATAGGTTTGCTAGGTTTCCTTAGGTGCTGGCAGAGTTAGGGTTCAAAATCTACAGCTACGCACTTTGCAAAAAAAGGGTCTGTTTTCACTGTGAAAATGTGGTGTGCCCGCATTGCGTTTTGGGCCGTTACCTGTCACGGGCACTAGGCCTACCCACAGAAGTGAGGTACCATTTTTCTCTGAAGACTTTGAGGAACGTGGGATGGGTGGAATTTTGTGGATCCACGCATATTCCAGAACTTTCCATCACAGAAATGTGAGGAAAATGTGGTTTTTTTGACAATTTTTAGGTTTGCAAGGGATTCTGGGTAACAGAACCTGGTGAGAGCCAGTCAAGTCACCCCATCCTGGATTTCCCTGGGTGTCTAGTTTTCAAAAATGTATAGGTTTGCTAGGTTTCCCTAGGTGCCGGCAGAGCTAGGGTTCAAAATCTACAGCTAGGCACTTTGCAAAAAAAGGGTCCATTTTCACTGTGAAAATGTGGTGTGTCCACGTTGCATTTTGGGCCGTTTCCTGTCGCGGGCACTAGGCCTACCCACACAAGAGAGGTACCATTTTTCACGGAAGACTTTGGGGAACGCGGGGTGGGTGGAATATTGTGGATCCACGCAGATTCCAGAACTTTCCACCATAGAAATGTGAGGAAAATGTGTTTTTTTTTTACAAATGTTTAGGTTTGCAAGGGATTCTGGGTAATAGAACCTGGTGAGAGCCAGTCAAGTCACCCCATCCTGGATATCCCTGGGTGTCTAGTTTTCAAAAATGTATAGGTTTGCTAGGTTTCCCTAGGTGCCGGCAGAGCTAGGGTTCAAAATCTACAGCTAGGCACTTTGCAAAAAAAGGGTCAGTTTTCACTGTAAAAATAAAGTGCGTCCACGTTGCGTTTTGAGTCGTTTCCTGTCGCGGGCACTAGGCCTACCCACACAAGTGAGGTACCATTTTTATCGAGAGACTTAGGGTAACAGAATTGTAAAGCAACTGTTATTACCAATTGACTTTCGATGCATTTCTGCCTTCCAAATGAAAGACAATGTGTAAAAAAGAAGTCATTTTGAAAAATGACATATAATTCTCATGCTAGTATGGGTACTCACAATTTCGGAAATGTGCAAATATCTACTGTTTCTAAACTCTATATTTTGTTCCAATTTCAGAAATACATAGGTGTCTTTCATACCGATTTTTCCATGTATATATTTTCCCAAATTAATTGCTATATACCCGGTACATAATAAAAACCATTGCAAGACACTGCTCAGTTATGGGCTCTGGGTTCGTCAGGTTCTTGGTGAACCTACAAGTCCTATATATCCCCACAACCAGAAAGGTCAAGCGGATGTAACGGTATATTGCTTTCAAACAGCTGTCATAATTAGAAGAAGTTACAGGTGAAAACGTTGACATAAATGGCTGTTTTTTTTAACTAATTTTCAATTTTTCCTATATTCAACTATTAGTTTCTATAAAGAAACCTTGAAGGATCTACACAAATGACCCCTTGCTGAATTCAGAATTGTGTCTACTTTTCTAAAATGTATAGCTTTCCAGGATCCATTATTGCTTTCATACCCATTTCTACCATTAACTGGAAGCACATAAAATAGCAAAAATAGGCTATGTCCCAGAAAAATGCCAAAACTGTGTAAAAAATGTTGGTTTTCTGACAAAAGTCTGCTTGTCCCTGAAAGCTGGGAAAATGGTGATTTCAGCACCACAACCCCTTTGTCGATACCATTTGCAGGGGAAAAAACCAGACGCTTTCATCTGTAGCCCTATTTCCCCCAAAAAACAAAATTTAGCTATATTTTGGCTAATTTCTGGGTCCCCTCCAGGGGAATCCACAAACCCTGGGTACCTTTAGAATCCCCATGATGTTAGAAGAAAAGGACGCAAATTTGGCGTGGATACCTTATGTGGTCAAAAAGTTACAGGGGCCTAAGCACGAACTACCCCAAATAGCCAAAAAAGGCTTAGCACAGGGGGGGGGAAAGGCTTAGCAGCAAAGGGGTTATAAGGGACTCACATCCCGCCTTCACTTTTTATTGGTCCATATGCTTGCCAGTTTACTTTCCTTCATTTCTATTAGTTGTAACCTGTTCTCCCTTTTGTGTCTTTCTTATCAGTATCCTGTGACTTAACTAGTCATTCCCATCTGCGTTGGTGGTTTGAACTTTTTTTCTTTTGGTTAACGCTGCATAAAGTTTACTGTTTACATTTGTTATCTCTCTGTCAAAACACTTAGTATTGCTATATTTTACTACTAAA